>VYXC01005349.1:80898-124136 GCA_013397175.1 Platysteira castanea
TTTTTTTTTTTTTTTTTCCTGGGGGTGTGGGTGTTCATAATTAGTGGAAACTGCAACAAGAACTTCAGAAATGGAAACACTTCACTTTTAGCCAAAAAAACAAGCACAGTTTTCTCACTCATCCAGACTGAAACATGAAGTGAAGGGATTATTTCTAATAAGGAGAAGAGAGGTTGGTTTCCAAACCCTTTCAGTGTAGGGTAGCACCATTTTTTGTATCTAGTTATTTAATTTGAGATCAAGTGGATCAAAGGTATATAAAACAGAGCAAGCACATTAAAACCCTTTGCAGAGTTTGCCACAAAGGACAGCTGGGCTGTCAGTGTCAAAAAGATAAACACAAACTGATTTGCAAAGAACGTTTACATACTTTGTAATTCTGATCTGAGAATGCTCTGCTGGCTTTAAAGAAATTGTATCATATTTCGCTGTTCCTCCACTGGGGATATACTCTTTTTATTTGTCCTGACTGACAGTAGTGATTCAGCAGCAATACAATCTTTGTAGCCCTAACATATATAAAAAAATAGTGCTTAAGTCAATGTCTTGCAGATGTATTCAAAAAAGTGTTATAATTTGCAACTGTCTGTATGTAGGGCCTTGCCAAAATCTATGGCATAATTTCTCACCAATGTGAGTGGTTGTGGAAAGGATTTAGATTAGGGATGGTTTAGGAGTAATTAGTTCCATAAGTGAAATAAATGTGAATAAAATAAATGTAAAATAAATATATAAAATTGAAAACATTTAATCTCAATGTTCAGAGCTATTTAGAAGTTTAATTGCTGCAATCTTAACTTTCTGCTTCTATATAATCCCATTTAACATTGTGCATGAAACAATAAGGCCGTGAGTAACAGTCTGCAAGATGTTTATTTACCAGCACTACTGTGAGTTATTTATTATCTTCAATGCCTTTGATGGCTACACATCAAGAGACGTAAGCTTTGGCTCAGATCTCAAAAAAGGAAATAAGCCCCCACAAGTCTCTACAGCACATTTCTCTGGAGGAGAGCACTGAGACATTAATGTCCATGCAGAAAACTCAACCTGAATCTGTTTTCCTTCTCCCAGGAGAGAGTAAAAGGGCACAATGACACTGGGCTGCAGAAATGAAAGGTGAGGGCCAGGGCTCTGTGGAGCACAGTGGAGATAATGAAGATAACCTGCACTGAGATGCTGGGGCAGGCAATTCTTTCTCTGAGTCAGTCAATGAATTCTATTCACAGAAAAAGAGTGGGCTGCTTGGACTTAGAAGTGAAAGACTCTGGTATTTCAGTACACTTTCTTATCAGACAAATGAAGTCTATGGGTGAGCATGTAGCGTCATCTGTAGGGGAAAGACATGATATGGGAGAATCCAGAAGGGAATGTGGGAGTCCTGGGTAACTGTCAGCCAGAACAGGTATCAAACACTTTCACTTGTTCACTTTATCATTAACATAGAAGCAAGAATATAAATAAAACCCGAAGAACTACTGAGCCCAGCTGTTGTCGAGCTTTGTTTGAAAAGGATCTTTGGTCTATATATATGAGTCTGTATTTCTCCTTTCTCCCTCAGTAAATGTGAATTGGCTGAAAAAGGGTGAAGGTTCCTAGATTAACCAAGTTTCTGAGCATTGCATAAATTATTTGGCCAACTGAATGGAAGCCTGGAATTCAGACATTTATAATTCCACCCAATGTTTTTGCGTTCCTTTCCCTGATTAGTGCAACTGCGTATGGTTTTCTGTGTGTAATGGCCATAATAACTCAGAAGTTTGTAGAGGTGTGCAATAGCAATAAGGGCAATATTCATTATATATCAATCCATTGTAAGTCACAGTAAGAAAATAGACTAGTGTTTTCTCCTGTCCCCAGAGCCACTGGATCCACACATGATGGTGGTATGTCCCCTTATGGGGCAGTGTCACCGTCTCATCCTAACTGTTCAAAATGCCTTTTACCCATCCCTTTTTTCAGTCTGGGGTCAAAGCAAGGAAAGCGTAGCTCAGAATAAAAGACAAAGTACTTCTTGTGGATACAAATATCAGTCTGCAAATCCTACACCAAATCGTGCTTGACCCAACATGTGACAGACCCGTTTTATGAACGGACCACACATTTATCTTCCACTGAAGGAAGTGAAAGCATTTAGCATTCAGTTCTCTCGGGCCCACAACTGGACACCAAAACATCTTTAATATATAAGCATGGCTTTATTTCTAACACCTGGCATGCTTTGAATTTCTGGCCTGCTCTTTGTGAAGAAACCCCTACTTATTTTCTTCAGATTTACTAGAAAAGTTTAAGCTGATGATCTATAGAAGGTGTAAACTTTTTTACTTTGCTGTGGCAGGTGGGGGCAGGGGAGCATTTACAGCTCCTGTAGCATGTTAGTGTGAACAACGAAATGGTTGGCAATGGCAAGCTGCAACACTGAGGTTTTTATTTCAAATTGAGGAAGTGAAATCTCCAGGTGACCACATGTCCTTTCAAAAATGGCAAAGATTTTCAGTTTTGGGCCCCTTACTGCAAGAAAGACCTTGAGGTGCTGGAGAGTGTACAGAGAAGGACAGCGGAGCTGGTGAGGAGTCTGGAGCACAGGTCTTACTAAGAACATCTGAGGGTGCTGAGGCTGTTGAGTCTGAAGAAAAGGGGGGACTTTATCATTCTCTACAATCACCTGAAAGGAGATTGGACCCAGATGGGGCTTGGTCTCTTCTCCCAAGTAACAACTGAAAAAAAGGAAATGGCCTCAAGTTGCACCAGGGGAGATTTAGATTGAATAATAGAAAAATTCCTTCATTGAAATGGTTTTCAGGCATTGGAACAGGCTGCCCAGGGAAGTGGTGGAGTCATCATTCCTGGAGGTATTTAAAAGATGTATAGATGTGGCACTTGGGAACACGGGTTAGTGGCAGATTTGGCAGTGCTGGGTTAAGGGTTGGACCCGATGACCTTGAGGGTCTTTTCCAGCCTAAATAATTCTGTTTCTGACAGCCTATTTTTCCTTCTACACTCAAGACTACAGTAGTCCCAAAGACAAGTTAGAGCAGTCAGAAGAATTGGCACAACCAAAGGAACTGATTTTTCTGTAACACAACTTCTCTATCTCTGCTCTCCTGCTACTAACTGGCATAGCAATATTCTTTCCACATGCTGGTGTTCCCCACATAACAAAGTGATTCCCAGGCACTGCTGCGAGAGTTTGAAGTTGTTTTTTGCAGTACTGCAGCAGCAAAAACTGGGAGGTGCTGAGGATCAGTGTAAACATTTCCAAGCCCAGGGTAGACCAACCATTTATGTTATCAATATCCATACTGGCTATGATCTCTGCCCCTCTCGCGGGGGTAATCCTGTACTCAACCCACAAACATTAACAGAAATAGACATGTGAGTTGAACAAACCTATCAACCTACTATAACATGTAAAACTGTGCCATGTGCTATTAGTTTCTCAGAGAAAACTGTTGGTGGAAAACATTTAATTTAAAAAGCTCAAAAACTAACTTTCCCAAGTATGTATGGTTTTAAGTGTCAAACTTTTAACATGCATTTAACCATAAAAGACCTCAGTGATGAGTTTGTGAGGCTATTTTATCCACCAAAACCAGATTTTAAGATTATGTATCTGCACCGCTGAGAATTGCTGGGGTTGCAAAAGCCAGACACGTAACAGGAAACTTCATTCTTCATCCTCTTAAAAACGTTAAAGATATGTTTATGGGAGATTTCTCCCATATGCCCCATGACCCTAACTCCCCATATGACCAAGAAGGCACATCTTCACGTGAAAGAGTGGGTTCCAGTGATTTTCTTTGACACGGATATACAGATTTAGGTCACAAATCGGGCTGATAAGGAGATGTTCTATGCAATGTGCAAGTCAGAGTTTAGTCCAGGTTAAGGGCTTGATCTTGCTTCTGTTTAACTCAGTCTCATGTTCACATGCTAGCAGCCATCTTCTGTTCTGCAATCATGGATAGGTTACAAACTTTTTGACTATGTATTTCTAAAGACCCCAACAGCCCTGATCAGTGCACTGAGGATTTAAACACTGTGTAACTGAGTTCACCAGCTTTACAGAGACATGTGGTTGAGGGGAATAGAAGGTGTCCCTTATGAAAATGTCTTGTCTTTTCCTTCCATGTTGAAATGCTCACAATGCCCATTTAAGGTTACTGTTCTAGAAGCCTAAACAAATAAACAGCTGAAGAGCTTGGGAGCCAGAATTTCATCAGCAGGTTCCCCTGGTTGCTTTCCATTTGCATGATCCTACTAGTGAAATGCTGGAAGTCAACAAGCTGAAGACAGGAAATCAGCCTGGCTGCCAAGAAACTCTACAAGTCACAGGCTGGAAAATGGACATGTTTAAGCTTGCCCTTTTCCACTTGATCTCTGTTGGAATCAATGCCTTCCCAGCAATTTTCCAAAGGCAAAAAACCCTATCAGTTTTTTCTCCTGATTGTTCAATGAATGATACTATGCCCTATATACAATGCATTGTTCAAACTCTTATCCTAAACACTAAATAAACAACTGATTTGGGACATTTTTATGGCATCCAGTGTTGTAGCATCAAAGTACTTCAGAAAGACCTACAAATTTCTAATTTTCAGACTTCTTCTAATATGAAGATTATTTAACCCCGTATTACAGAGACAGAAGTGAGGAATGGAGGCCCTGAGTTGCCCAGGATTTGGGATTAAATAAAATGTTACTGTTTCAAAACCACATTTCTATTGACCATACCTGGATTTGTGAGTACTCAATATTCTGCAAGTCAGATCCAGATATCTTTTAATAAGCATTTGAAAATTAGGAGCTCAGAGTTGCTGCCTGTTTCTGAAAGCTTAGCCCCTTGAAGCTAGATCTGAAACAGAATTTCAGGCTCTGTAATACAAGCATCACATGGATGGAAAGATGAAGACACCAGTGAAGGTGGACGCTTAGGTGTCTCAGAATGGGATCTGAAGTAGTCAGCAAAATGATAAGGAACGGTGTGAAGTCAGCACTCTTCACATGCCACACACATAGGTCATCCAGCGCAGACAAAGGATGAGCCTTAAAAATATGAAAAATTGGGGAAAAAGTAGTCTTACAGAACCTACTCAATCTCACAGGGAAACTACAGGGACACCTGATCCTTGAACCTCTTTGCCAAAGTTCCTTTTGTTAAAATTCCCTGTTACCTTTTCTTTCTGGGGACTAAATGTAATGTGCTACAATTTTTTAAGATGGTTGATAGAAAAAAAAACACTTCCCTTACCTGTCTGAATGATAAAGTAGTGGTTAATTTCAGGAAACAGCCTTAAGCTGCCTCCTAAGTCTGACCATGGGACTTACTATCTGAGCTGGAGATTGCTTTAGCCACCAAATTTCTGGGTACTGCCCATCTTTCCCATCAGAGATGCGCACTAAAAACTCAGGGAAAGACAAAAATGCCATGAAGGAAGGCAAGAGATTCTCTAGTCTAGTGACAAAAGCAGCCATCAAATAAGTGGACACGGCCTGGAATCTACTCTTTAGTTTGGCCTTTGGAGTTATCCAGTGATTGCTGTGAAATGGTGTCTCTGAAGAGGAGACTAGAGATAAGATATTTAACCTTCTAGCTGAATGGTATTTGAGGCTTCTGACCTCTTTTGTCCTCTTTTGCTTGTTCTTCCAGCTTCTACTGGCTGGGTGCAATTCAGCTCAGACCATAGTTCTGGCACACTACCTAGCTAGCAAGGAAGGAGGTGGATAAGCCTTTAAATACTCTCTAAAGACAGAGCTGAGTGTGCATGCTCCTTCTCCTAGGAGAGTGCTTTATAGGAGGAGTTACACTATTCCCTACTCTTTGACCTTTTGAAGACCAAGTACTTGTATTTGTAAAGAAGAAACATAGTTTCACTGATGTGCTTTAAGCATTTTCCTCAGTGACCAGCTCCCTCAGGCCTGTCAAAATCCGTTTGTTCTATATTTGCTACTGGCTATCTTCTCTATATTTGTCTCTAAGTATCTTAAGTACTGCTATCTTGTGTTATAAGAAGCGACTACTATCGTATAACTCCCCAGCAGTCAGAGGCTGCATCAGAATTTTCCCTGTTTGGAGCTGAAGATCTGAAGTTCCATCCTAGCTCCATTTCAGGCATTTCACATGTATCTTTTTCTTAAGAAGGTGACATTTTCTCAGCATCACAAAAGCTTTTCTCAGCATCTGCTTTCAGGTAGAATCAGTAGTGGAATCATATTGCCCAGAACATTGCTCAGTCACTAAAATCACAAGGCTGCTTTGCTTTTTCCTGTAGTTCTACATCTCAGTCAGCGTGTGTCCTCCAGCAACAAGCAGATGAGAGCTGAACATTGAGACAGGAAATGGTCTCCCACTAACAGGTTGTTCACTGATATTTTGTGCTGAAGTATTATTCTGTAATATTTACACTTAGGACTCTGAGGAATATACCACCTGCACAAGAGAGATTTTACTACAGGTAAAATGTGTCAGTATTAGTAAATTTAACACTGTCAGAACAATGCTCAGACCATGAAATTCAATTGCTTGGGCTGTTACAGTTCTGGTGCAGTTTTGTCTCACACCAGCTAATGCTCCCTCAAACAACTCTGAGTCACAATCAACTTCTTGTATAGTTCAGGAGTTATGACAGACAAAAGACCATCCCAAAAAAGAAGTTTGGATGCAGCCATCATGGTACAGAGGCTGAGAACAGTTATTACAGGTGTGTCAAATATGCTAAAGATCAGGATATGACTGGTCCGGGCAAATGAAGTGGAAAGTTACTGCTGGGTAAAAACTTTTTCTGTGTAGCCCACTAGAGGGTGCAGACACACCCGTGCTGGCTCCAAGATTTATGTTTCTGATACCTGGATATTTCAGGGGTTTCTCCAGAGTATTTGAGGGACAGAGCTGAAAGAATCACACCTTGCTGTCCTCTACAAATCCACTTTCATCAGCAGCAGCATGTAACCCAAAGTCTGTGTTCCTCTTATTAACTGCTGTCCAGATACCACCCTCTGTCCTCATCTACTTCGAGACTGTGTATCCAGGATTCTAGGAGAACAGGATTTCAACTGGGCATCATTTAGCGAGTCTCAAAGACCAATGATGTTTTTTAGAAGCTGGGGTGGGGAGGAGGGGGAACAGAGTGAGGAAGAAAGAAAAAGTCTTAACAAGATTATTTCTGCCTTTGTGCTTACTCACCTACTCAAAGCAGAGGCTTGTGTTCCTGAATATTCCCTTATTGCCTCAGCAGTTGCCTCATACAGCTAAACTCTGCATGTAACATCCTGCCAAAGAAAATGCAAAACTTTTCATCTTAAATGTTGACCAGACTTACAGGCAGCTCCCTAAGGAATTTGTCTCGCCATCACACTGCTGATGTTTCCGTGCTGCAGCAGATCAGATTTCCTCTATGAGTAAGAGCTGCAGAAAGGAACAAAAAAGAAATCTTTTAAGAAAAAACAAAAAAACCAACAAAAAAAGGGAACATATTTAAAGATAATTCAGTGACAAGCACTGATAACATTTTCTTTTGTAGCCTTAAATATATGGTTCAGTAGCTGTAAGACATACCTGTGCAGGACTACTAAAGTTTCAGAATATAGACATCTGAAGATGAAGAGAAGATGAAAGAGCACATACTTCTTGTTGGTTTGCTATTTTCCCTTCTCATTTTTGCGGATGTGAATCAGGTGCAGTGTATCTCACAGTAAGTAGCCCTAGCTGCTTCTTCATGACCATACCGAGGTGTAATTTCTGTTCTTATTTCAAGACGTAGTCAGCAGTTGGGAGAGCGAGGATTTTCAATTTGCCAGCTGCTGAGCCTGAATTTCTCATGCAGTAGTGTGAAAATGTGACAAAAATGTGCAGCTCTTGATGACCAAACTTACAGATCCCTGGCCCCAGCCTGAACAACTCTTGGACCCTCATCACTCTGTGCACAAAAAAGGCAGAATCTCTCTGTTAGGATATCAATGAGAGCTAAAACCCAGTATTGAAATATTGAGCTGTTGCAGGAAGCATACACAGATTTCTCTCTCTCTTTCTCTGTTTGAGTATTTAACTTTAGTTAAATACTCATCAGTATTTAATCTGAAAAATAAGATTATCAATGGAAAATTTCCGTAAGGACAGAAGGCTTCCGATCAAAAATATATGAAAAGAGACTGGATCAAAGTGACACTATGAGATTCAAAGATGTAGAAAATTAATCCTGTGGGATATTTCTGATTGATTAGCAACTAAATTTAGATAAAAATTGGATTATATTACCCACTTAAAATCTATTTTAAATAACAACCTTAACTCTCAGGCTGAGTCCCTCTCAGGTTTCCTGTGTATAAATAGTAAGCCCAAGAGGAACACCAGCTTGACTTTCCCATTTGAGAGCTGGAAGTAAGAATAATCAAGCCAAAACAACAATCCCACAGACATTTAATTATAAATAGAGCTCATTTCATCCAGGAATTCTGGAGGCAGTAGTCAAGGTCCAAACTGTAATGTCATTTCTGTAAAGTCATTTTTCAGAGGAGAGCTACATTTTCAGGCTCCTTTTGCATGCTGTGAAGAGCATGGGAACAGTGTCAATAGATATGCCTGATAAGAAAACCCCCTTCTGTCCGGCTGAAAGCTTTGCAAACATTAGCTGTCATCAGTGAAGCCCCCTGAACTTCTGTTTCAAAACAACTTTTTTATCTGGAAACTATGCAAATGTGAAGTAAAGTTTTTAAGTGGCAATACACGTGCAAAACACCAGCACAGTCTTAGTGTGTCTTTATTTTTGAGCAGGAAAGAGGAGCCTACCACAAGATAACTTGTTGTGGCTGAGTTGTGTCTGGGTTTCTCCCCTCCGGCCACTTGTCCAGAACGCAGCAGTTACTGTGGTAGACCAAACCTACCATGCAAGGAATGACCTTTCTAGTATTTGTTTGTTTTCAGTGCTGTTGCACATAACCGCCACACATAACGTCTGCCACCCTCCGACAGAGACACCAGGAGTGCACCCTTTCCCCACATCAAACAAAGACACTGATGCTGAAAGAGAGCACCGAGAGCAAACATTTTAAATCACCTGAGCTGGCCTTTTCTGCATTTACAGTCATCAGTGAAAGCAAAATTATCTGCGCAGGCAGATGCATCTGAGTTGAACCCAAACCCACACTGCAAGACAGAAGGTGAATACACATTTTCAGTAAATGCATCTGAAGGGATGCTAAAAACCAGAGGCAGAAGCAGAGGGTAAGATGCTGGTTGGAGACAGGGGATGCCTAGGTTCACCTTGCTCTTCCCACACAAAGCTGCTGAGCACTTTCCCTTGAGCCGTGCAGTAACTGAGAAATGTGACTGCAGGATGGTAGGCACACCTCAGCCAGCTTTGCTCCAGCAAACTGTTGCATAGGCTGCAAGTATTGACCAACTGAGGCCATACAGACCTGTAAGGAACAGCAAATTGCGTAGCATTGATGTTGGAACTGAGAAGACTAAGGCTGATGCGAATGCTTCTACCCATGCCACAGCCTCTTCCCTGGCAGAGTGATGACATGCTCTCTTGTTGTGTCTACACTGATGCAGCTGTTTGCAGGGGAAGGCTAGGATTCTTGATCAGATTGCCTGCGCTGGGGAACTGCAAAAACCAGGGCACAAGTCTGGCACCAGCTGGGATTCATCTGAATTCCTTCTCATCTGTAGATGCAGTGACAAAACCTCAAGTGCCTCATTGAGTCTGTTGAGGGTGAAATTCATTACAGAGGTCCAGTTGCTACTGTAAGAGCAATCTCACAAGTAAGGCATGAAGTGATTTAGGCATGAAGTGATTTAGGCATGAAGTCCCAGCGTGAATGGAAATTATGTGTCTGAATCAAACCCATGCTGTTAAAAGTCCTAACTAGATTCTCCTGACCACTATGTATAAAATCCAGAAAGTATTTATACCAAACATTCAAGGAGTCAATGTCCAAACATTAAAACTGATTACAAGCAAAGACTTTAAAACCCACAAATGCCAAAAAAAATCCTGAGTCTTAAAAACCCACAAATGCCATACCAGTGTATGAATTCACTCAGCGATCAGCACACACAATTTCCCTTTCTGTATGTGGCCCGATGACAGCACATTATTTCAATAAATGCCCCACAGCTGGCTGTTTTATGCTTGTTTCTGAACTATTAAACAAAACAAAAAGGTTTTCACACAAGTAGTCTCTCTCCCTGTCTATTAAGAGGCAACAAATGCCATATGCAAAAGTACACTGTGTTACAGGACTTCCTTCTGGTGTCCGTCTGTCTGAGTTCAGTTTTTATGCATCAAAAGACCCTGATGAAATTATATAATTTTATGATATGGTTCCACAGTCACTTCTGTGTGTATGCTGGGCTGTTGCAAACCTCTGGAGCAGTCTCAGGATGAGTACAGTACATGACTCTGCAATAGCTAAAGATAGATATCACATCCAGATTCACAACTAAAACTGGTCCAGAATTATCTGGGTTTGATTTTTTTCCTGTCCCCCAATACATAGAAGTTCATTCTTCCTCTTTTTAAAAACAGAGTTGAAGAAACACTATGATTTTTACTACTCTCCTCACTAAAGCAAACGGTGCACCTGAGAACTCCTTATTTTGCTGGTGGTTTTTGCAGAGTGAACTTAAAACTGGCAATGAGTTTCCTTTCTCTTTTACTGCAGAATTTGCTGTAATAATTCTGACTTGTAAATATGTGCAACATAATCCCTTAATTATCTTTTCTCTATTATTAAGCCATACAGTTCTTCCTTTATTTTTACAGCTCACAGTCATCTGGCACAAAGAGACACACGTACTTCTTGGATTGCAATGAACTTTGTTCTCCCTTCAGATGTAATTAATAGGAGGGAGAAAAAAATCAGTCTTGACTGAGTCTGGCTCCTCTGAAAAACTATTATGAATAAACAATGAAGAAGTGAAAAGCTGTACTCCTTACCTGGTCTGAGAGGTACAGTGCACCTTGAAAGCCTCTTAAATGACACAGAAGAAATAGAAATAGTTGAAAGTTTTTACTCATCCAACCAGAGGGCTCAGGAAATGACTATTTTGCAATGATTAACTCCTTCCTCACTTAGATGTCTTTCAAGTACAGTTCCACTGCAGTTTGGTTGCTAATGCTCTTCCCCACACATGATTTCTGTTTCACACTGAGAATATGCAGGTGGCCAGAAGAGAAGACTCTGATTACCTCTGTGGAAGAGAAAAACTGCAGTGCCTTCTGCATAACTATGACCAAGTACATTTTACTGTTGAGTGACGCTTATGTAATGAAGTGTAGAAATGACTGAGTAATGGCTTAACCTCCCAACTCTCAATTATAGAAGCGGTTTAGAGCAATGGAGTAATATTCTCAACATGATTTCAGTGCTGTGGTGCCCAAGAGAGCAAGGTGAAAAAACCAGGTTATTTCAAGGAGTGGCATCCATTGCAGCCTGGACAAGCATTTGATGTACATGTAGAATATGATACTTTTATACAGAGAGGGTCTCCAGCTGAAAGTCAGGTATCCTGGAGCATCAGGAGTTAGTCCTCTGCACATAAAACCGCTCCGTGCCTAAAAACCTGTTTCCCTTCCCTAAATGTATCTGTTCGACTAAAAGGCATTTCTGAGACTGAGCTTATAACCACCCACTGGCCTGAAAGCTTTTAAAGGCCAGCTCCCCACAGGAGCACAGGCTACTTCTGGGGAGTGGACACCTCTGCACTGAACCCAAGGTGGCACCTGGGCTTCTGAGCCTGTGGAGAGACTCCGTGTTGGGGTTTTCTGGGACAGGGATGGGGTTGTCTTACCTAGCTCTGGGCATTTGCACTGCAGATATCTACACCAGAGCTCATCATTCAAGGCCCTCTTGAATATAGGCAGTGGAAAGAAACAGACTTTTGCAAGATTGTTTATCTGGGAGTTTTAACATCCAAATAAGAGTTCCTTCTGCTATATAGATACATGTGCTCATGCGATTTTTTTATGTAATCAAGATTTTATAAAAACTACAAACAAAATCCTTATTCTTTGCAAGTTCAGTTTTACCTTTGACTTCCTAGTGATTATTTCCAGTAATGAGAACTCAAGAGGCACACTCCCACAAGACACTGATAAGGCTGGTGTGCACTTGAAGTTTATCCTTTAACAGTCTACCCCAAAAATAATAAGGGTACTCAAGATCCTTGGTCTGAGCAGGTGCTTAGTTGCTTTCTTGGAATGGAGGCCAAAACATTTGTGTGAGTCCTCAAGCTATGGCTATTGATGGTATAGCTTCACAGGCAGAAACACCAGGGGGTTTTACTTTGAACATGGTTGCAGGATGGAGACTCAAGTTCTTGCTTTAAACTCCTCTCACTTCCACATATAAAAAATTGAAACCCAACTGTCAGTCTTCTCACCATGAGCCCACAGGTAAACAGGAAGGAGTTTCACTCTCATAGCCTCAAAGACTGCAAAATATATTGAATCAGATCCCCCAAAATCTCCTCCTAAAAATGAGATTTGGTTTGGTCTTTGGTGGTTATTTCTTTTAACAATAATCTTCTTTTAGTTCAAATATAGCAGGTTAGAAATAGAGCTTTTTATTTTCCACTTTTTGATCCTTAAAGCTACAAATATTTAAAATTTTGAAATTTTTAATTCACTCCCATTTTTAAAGGAGCTTTCTCCTCCAGAACTGGGGAAATAAACTTTCAGAATAAAAAGACCTAGCATGTACTTTTGTTAAAAAAACCATGAAATTCTACAGTCCTGGAGTATTATAATGAGTATATGCCATAATTCATGCTGCAGTACAATATACTGGGGTATATCATAACATATTTTTATGAAAAGAAAATTATTTCATAATTAAATAATAATAATAATATTTCCTACTACTTCTACGAGGTAATCAATTTGATAACATTCATTTGGCCATGCTAAAATTCCCTCAGAAAGCAATTAGGTGCCAAGAAAGCATCACTCTGAAGACTGGTCATGTCTTTCAGAATGATTATGAGCAGTGGTGTGAATCTTTATAGATGCATTTCCTTTGGGTGGAGTCCACATACGGCTTCTCACTCAGCTCAGCAGGCTCCGGAGCTCACTTTGAGAGGCTTCCCTGGGGCTGTCTCAAGCAGTCAACGAGAATTTGGGTTCCTGCCTTTGTTGGCAAAGAATCTGCAGCTCAACTGTGTTCTCCTGGGAGACAGGGACATGACTTTTGTGTAACATATTTTAGACTAGTCTGGTGACCTTTTAGACTTTTTTTTTTTTTTTTTTTTTAAGTGATGTTAGAAAGCTCCTCAGTATCTCTCCAGTGCAGAGGTCTTCCTCTAGGGTCAATCTGCAACAGCCTTGAGGTTGGCCTGAATGTGGCTGGTTCCTGGTGCCCAGAGGAAGCAGATGCAGATGGGGATCTGATCTGCACAAGGCCACGAGGGCTACCCAGCCTCAGGCCATACCAACACTATTCATAAAAAAAGTAGAAAAAATAAACGGTTTTGGGCAGCTGCACTAAGGCTGAATGTGATTATTCATTAACAGCAACGTTATTCCCAGAGAAACAAACCCTAGATTCTCTTCTGCAGCTGAGGAGGGTCTGGAGGAATGCAGAATTGCAGGCTACATACAGGACCTGCTTTGGGGTCTCTCTGATGGACCTATCCTGTCATTCCATGAGCAGAGGAAGGTCTAAGCACGGGAGGACATGGCAGAATGTTAGCTGTGAAAGGAAAACAAGAGAGATGCAAGCTGTCATTTCACCTTCCCAAAGGGTTCGTCATCTCAGTGTGAGCCGAGCTTTGCAGCTCTGGTTGGAGCTCAGCTTTAGATGCACTGGGAGACAAAGAGATCAGCAGCTTGCACAGGTGGTGGTGGTGGTGGGAGGTCTGTAAATACAGTGATACGGGAATGTGACAGTGGGCAACCTCAAAAAAGAAGTCCTGTGATTTGGGAGTGAGAAGGTGGAAGGGTAAATCTGTATGGAAGTGAGAGAAGGTGGCAGGAGCAAGGGAGGCTGAGAGGAGGAGTCCCTGAACTGTGGAAGGACAAGCAGAACAGAGAGGGAGGAAGGAGCTTCTGGTGACATCCATACTGTATCATAGCAAAAGTGAAGGAAAGGAGGAGAGTTTCCTGAGCACTTCTGCTTCTCTGTCATCCAGCACCAGAGGGTCTTGAGCAGATCTTCAGGGCCCAGGTGCTTGGTCCATTCTAGGCAGATGAGATAACCATGGCATGAACTGTCCCATAGCAACGTGAGCTTTTTTGAGGGATGAATAGCAGGTGGGCAACCAGTGAAAAGAGTGAGGAGACTCCTGACTCACAACCAGTCTGATTATCTCCAATCTGTGTAACACCCACCCACCCTTAGAACTCAGAACTGAGCTGTGATGCCAACAAGGATAGGAAAGAAAGAATACATGGCAGACAGAATACATGACTTTGGTGCTCATCATCCAGGTATTGGGCAAAACTCATTTTTGCCCAATGCTGTTGACCTGTGTGCTCTGATGACATTACATATCTGAAGAAACTCCAGTCCTCAGTTATGACTGATTGTTCATTGTAGTGCTAATATGAAATCATCTGTGGAGCTCTCCAGAAAGGAGACATTCCTATCAGCTCTTAGGGAATAAGCGGATGATCTTGACCAATTACTTCTAGCTAGATTCTTTACAGATGTTCCAGGCCCATGGAGGGGTGGTATGGTGATAAAGAAAACGTACTTAACAGTTTTTCCTTGCACATGAGATGTGACCTGGTTCCTTGCCCAATGTCACAGCCTTCAAGGGTCAAAACATTTTGTCTGTCAGTTATTCAACCCCCAAATTGCAGGTTCGTGTAATGTTGCCCAAGAGCAAATGAATGGGAAAAAAACTCAAAGCGAAAAAATTCATGTCAGTGTTTTCAAACTGACATATTTTCATTTCAGCACGGGAAATTTCTGTCATAGGAAATGAGTGCTGCTGCCTAATTCAGTGGCAATGGTAGTAGTACATGATATGGGTCTTTGCTTAGTTGGAGATGGGCCTTCCATCCTCTGGGGGATGATTTCAGTCACTAGACTGCAGAGCCTTTTGGGGCCAGGATCTCTCCTACTAGATCTGTTCTACCACAGCCAGGGAAACTTCTTACTTTTTACACTGAGATGAGTGTCCTGGTCACGTCCCTGAACCAAACTTTCTCAAGACTTTCAGAGTCTCAACATCTCCTCCCCCTCTGAACATACTCACACTTGCCCCTTGGTTTCTGTGCAAAACTGGAGGGATTCTCCAAAACAGACTCCTGGCATATGTTTTTCTTGCAACAAAGGTTCACGTGAGTGAGACCTTACTGCAAGCAAGGGGTGAGAAAAAGTCTGGGTGGGAATAGAGGGAGAGAGATGACAGATGGCAGAGGAGAGTTAATACTCTATGATGTGCAAGGGAGATGGAGAAGCAAGGGAGCAGAGAGAAGGGGGAATGCCCTTAGGTAGGATGCAGCAGGGGGCACAGACTGGAAATCAGGAATAACCAGGCTCATCGATGCATTGTGGCATGCATAAGAGCGCAAGTTCAGATGCACCATTTGTCTTTCCTGTTCAGTGCTGTACAAAATATTGAACTACTCTCAGCACAGAATAAATCTGGTGTCTGGTGGCTAGTGACTGTTCCTGTGAGGGAGGTGATAATTAAATCAAGAACCAAGAGGTGTGTAGTTTCCTGCAGCTGAAACTAAACCCCACTTTGTGAAACACCAGAGCTCTGCTTCCAGGTCTGTAGCTGCCACCTCACAGCACTCCTGTGAATCTAGCTGTCCCTAGATTCCCTAAAAAAATTTTCAGAAAAAGAAAAAAAAAACAAATGAAAAAATGCATCTGGACTGAAACTAAAAATTTAATCGACACAAAATAAAGTACACATTTCTTGATTTACTAGAAATTAATGAAATTTTTATCCCTGATCCTCACCATGTCGGTGTTTCTAAGGTTCTAATCACTCTGTCATTGCTGTTTTGATCACTGCCTCCACTGTGCTTCAAAAGCTCAGTCTGAATAAATCCACCTGCACAGCACGAAGCAGCTAGAGCCTTAGCTTGAATTGACTCAGCTTGGAGAAAACCTTCAACTGCCTTCAAAATAGCATGCTTGCTGACAGATTGCTGGTTTGACTAACCCTCTTACAAGGCAGATTTCAGTTTGGTAATCCTGATACTCAGTCAGCCTTTAATAGTGACTTCCCTTTGCTCTTATTTTTATTTCAGGGTGTTATCCCCCCATAAATAAGTATCCCTTAATTTTCCAGTCATTGTAAAGGAGGAGGAAAAAGAAGTGTAGGGATCAGAATTTCTTACCTAGTGTGTAGTTATTGGACATATTTTTCCACCAGTCATGTAAAGTCCAGTTCTGTTTGTCACTTACCATTTTTAAAAAATGCATCTCAATTTCAGCCTAAGGCCCAGACTCAGGACTGAGAACCTCAAGTGTTGATTCTGTGGGAGAAGTGTTGGAAGGAAGCAGGATCTAAGACCTTGGTCTATCGGGTTACTGCATTTCACAGAGGGAACTTTCTCTCAGGCAGAGATGAGCAGAGTGATCAGAAATTTACCCAAGTTAAATTGGGTTGGGAGAAAATGCAGTCAGTTGTTGCCATTTTCCAGGCACCAGTTTGAGCTGAGCCCCTAAGAATAGGCAGACATGGCCACAGCCCCACTGCTCTAAAGCCCTTCCAAAGTGTGGGCAGCTAAGGAGACAAATCTCTGTGGTCATGCAGAAAGCAGTGGCCCCTCTACTCTCTATGGTAGAAGGAATTGAGTATTACCCCAGAACTGAACTCTGTCTTGGCTCTCTGCCCCATAGTTCTTAGGAGATGCTGGTAAAACCACATCAGCCAAAGCAGACATGTTCTTGGGTCTCAGTTTCTGGGATCAGGCCGTGAAACACCCAGGGACCGACCAACTGAAATCAGTATGGGCAAGGCTTTGGTCCAAAACTGTGTTACTAGGGACAGGACGTGTTCATCCAACCAATTCCTACTCCACCGAACGATCCACCTTTTGAATTCATCTCTCTCCAGCTTAGAGAGAAAGGATGTTGGGAGGGACCATGCCAAAGGCCTTGCAGAACTCCAGACAGACAGTATCTCTTCCCTTGTCCACTGCTGTAGTCACTCCACTGTCAAAGGCCACTTGGTTGCTCAGGCAGAACTTGCCTTTGGTGAAGCTGTGCAGACTGTCCTGAGCCACTTCCCCATCCTCCATGTGTCTTAGCATAGCTTCTGGCAGGGTCTGTTCCATGATCTTCCCAACCACAGAGGTGAGGCTCACTGGTCTGTAGTTCCCACAGTCCTTTCTACCATTTTTAAAGATGGGTATAAATGTTTTCCCTTTTTCCAGTTACCAGGAAATTCGCCTGATTGTCATGACTTTTGGAATATCATAGAGTGGCTTGGCAACTACACTGGCCAATTCCCTCAGGACTCTGATATGCGTCTCATCAGGTTCCATAGTCTTGTGCTCAACCAGGTTCCCCAAGTGGTCACAAACCTGATGTCTTACAATGGGAAGCACTTTGTACCCCTAGTCCTCAGTTATCAAGGCTGTTTGGTCCCTTACCCACAAGACTTGTTTCCTTCCAGACCTCAGTAGCCAGCCCAGACACTTCAGTGGCTGACAGGAAACCAATGCTTCCTGTCTGCCTGTTCCCTGATTAACCAAGGTCATCGATATAATACAAGGTTTGGGTTGGAAGGTTTGGGACCTTTAAAGATCACCTAGTCCAACCCCAAATGAAGGACATGCAAGTGGGAAAGCCTTTCTTCAGGCTGACCAGCTTTCTAGATCCTTGTAACCACTCTGTCTAACTCTTGGACAAAACTGTCAGATAAATGGTCAGCTCCAGCAAAAGTCAATACCTAGGGAAGCAAAGTATCACTGTGGTTAAAAAAAATACTTTTATAATGCTTTGGGTTTGTTTTTGCTTTTTGTTTTATCAGTTAAAGTGATTCAGGGGTTTTTTTTGAAGCTATTTGAAAAGTGGGTGTTTTATGTTTTGTTGCCCAGATGTAGATGTGATAAACTGAAATATGGCCATCTGCTCTCAAGCAGAGGGTGTTGAATAAGGAGGCTGTGGCTGCTGCATACAGGATGGTGAGATCCCTGCAGGTTTTGGTTGTGCTTTTTCCCCCTTTGTCCCCACCTTGCATCACACAGCTGCTGGGAAAAGGTATTCACCCATGTTTGGGCAAGCGGATGCTGCCAAGTCTTGACTGCCACCAAAAATCCCTTGAAGACACATCTACTCCTACCCCCAAGACAAGATGTGCAAGAAGCAAGCCTGCCTACTGAACAAGAAGAGAAAATAACAGGTGAAAGAGTTACCAGCTGGTCAGCACCAGCAATTCCACCTATCAAGACAGGGGGTTGTCATCTGGGTCTTTAAGAAGACTCAGGATTAGGTCCACCAGGGAGGTGGAAAAGCCTTTTTTTTTTTTTTTTTTTTTTTTTAACTGTTAAAAGGTTGTTTTTCGGACGTTATATAAGACATCCTATTTGTCTCTAACTTCACACTGATTACAGAAGGATTACAGGAAGGAAGCACTCCACCCAATTTCTTAAATTATCATGCAGCATTGCTTAAAGGTGTCATCTTTGTCTCAAGAGAAGTCTGGTTTTACCCCTTCTTTTTAAGAAAAAGAAAAGCGGAAGATAAAAAAACCCAGATGATCTTACTGCTCGTTAATTATTTATTGTATGGCTGTTACAGCCAGAAAAGCTCTTGATTTTTCCAGACACCCATTTGCTAAGAAATCTTTTCAGCAAGATACAAAAAAACTTTGTGGTATTTCTTGCAGAAAGAGAATGGGGTGTGTGAGAGGGGGAGGTTAGGTGGTGCATATTTCCAAAGGGCTCTGTATTGCCGTTTAAATCAGGAACCTGGATTCTATTCCTATGAATCAGTCTTGTACTTTCAGTCCCATAATTACTCCTAAGGACCATCACATAAAAAAAGCAAGGGTCAAATTATGTTCCCAGCTCTGCTAAGGTGCAAATAAAACCATGACAGCTCCTTGAATGATTCCAGTCTTCCTGACATCCTCGTGGGGCTGCAGCCTTGCTCCTGACATCCTCATTGCCTTTCCTTGCAAAGCTGTGCATTCAAAATGCTCCTGTGCAAGGGCACGTACTTCGAGGTGACTCAGGCAAAAAGCTCCTTGCTTATGACTCTTGTGTTGGAAGGGCAGTGGGGAGGGGAAAGAAGTGAGAAAGGAAGCAGGATGGCCCGGGAAGGTTTTATAGGAGTGCCCAGGCCGCTGGGGAGGAGCCGTCTGGGACACCAGCGGTGAGAGGTGTCCTTTCAGGGGCAGGTTTCCAGAGGAGGGGCAGCCTCACATGTGAACCTGCTGGCCTGGACGCCCACAGTGCTCCAGCTGCAGCTCAACTCGGGCTCCCACAGAGCACGGCTGAGGTCCTGTGGAGCTGCTTCTGTGGCTGAGGCTCCCTGGCAGCAGGTGTGGACCTGGGACCAAACCCCGGGCAGCAGGTGAGGCTGTAAGGCCAGCGCCTGGAGGGAGGAGAGATGCAGAGCAGCAAGCTGTTTGCTGCTGTGCCTTGCTTTGCCATACAGTGCAGCTGCTTGGGGGTACATAACATGACGGGCCGTGCCCGGAAATGGCTGATAAAGCACAAACATCATTAGGAAATGTACATACAATCTGTTAACACTCAGTGTATCAACAGCGCAAATACCGATTGCAAAGAGGAAACTAAATTTACGTAGATAGATTAAAGATAATCTGTGGATTTTTCTGCCATTCAGTTTTTAACTGCAGGCTCTGTCAACTCATCTGCGCTTACCCTTGACCCAGGCAACAATGTATTTTGCTCTCGGTCCAGATATTTCTTTGCTGCAAGACTGAATGTTTATTGTATTGTCTTGAGTCATTTCCTTTAGCAATGCAAAAGGGAAAGAAGCTTTGGAAGAATTTTTTAAGCTCAAGAAATGTAGTCCAGCAGGGTGCAGGGCCCCAGCACTAATGTACACCTTGCATTTCCAACTCAGAGACATTCATATGCTGGAGTATGCTGATGCCAAGGAAGATCATTTCCTTTCTTACTATTCATACTGAGCTATTTTGTGATGATAATTGTCTTCCAAAGAAGTTGCAATAGATCTGGCAGAGAGCAGTTTGCTGTCTTTTTTGCAAGCTGGGGTCTAAAATAGCAGTCTTTTCAGGTCCCCAAAAAACCATGAAATGTGTATCTATTTCACATTAAATGTATTTTCAGTTCTGCAATTCTTTTCTCAGGCAGTCCTCAGCATATCTTCATTTACAATGCATGTCTCAGGATTGTATCTGCAGATCTTCATTTGTGCCTTTCATTGAAACTCTTTGCAGCACAATAACAACAACAGGATCAAAGCAGAGACTGTTAAATGCCAACAAAAGCTTATATAACCCCAAACAAACTCTTCAGTTTGGCAGTATAGGCTAACTGGATTATTGTTATCACTGTTTCAGGCATATAGCACATCATAAAGATCCTACACAAAACAAAGCTGAAAGCACAAAAGCACAGAGTGCTTTTTGGTTTCCCTGAACTGTGTACAAGGGGAAGTGAAAAGTTTTCAGTAAGAAGTTTTTTAATAATTGTGATGCCATTGCTAGTGAGCAGGGAGAGAGCACAGAGACCTGAGAAAAAGCAGCATCTCTAATGTAAGCAGTGTTTCTTAAGGAAAATGTAGGTCAGGGCAACAAACACATCAAAGTGAGTTGCCGTCTGTCACTCCTGCACTGAAAAGTGTGATGTGTCTTCCTAAATTAAAGAGTTGAAGAATATGCACACCAGAGGAGCAGATTTGAACATCTGAAATGGTTGCAATGTCAAGTGACCAGTTCCTGGGCAGTGTCTGAGGCTTCTGTGTGCAGCCTGAGCTGGAGCATCACCTCCTTCTGCAGAAGGCAACACCTGCAGGGTGACAGAGAGCAGGGCTGAGGAGCTGGCTCTTCCCTGGGGACAGCAGGCAACACAGGCACTTGTTGTGTAAAATGAAGGGCTGCTGGTCATTTCATGGGGGAATTTCACAAAGGGAGCCCAAGGCATTAGGCAGCTACAGGATTCCTGCCAGAAGCCTGGGCTGGCAGGGGAATGAGCCAGCAGAGGGCTGGCAGGGCAGTGTGCAGGTTTTGGTCTTGGGCATTTCCTCTGTTTTGGTACCTAACGCTGCCACAGTCACAGGATGGATTTGGTAACCTCTACTCAAATTGCTTTATGAGGTAAAAAAAGAAGGCCCTTCCCCCCCACCCCCCCCCTTTTTTTTTTAAATGGAAGAAAACCAAATGAGTAAAGAATAAACCCACTATTTTACTTCTTTTAAAAATTTATATATTATATGTTTTTAAGGAACAAGTGCCCTTACAGAGCACAAACCTTTTCACTTCTTCATTTTTATCTCAGAAAAGAATACACGTTTTCACCCAGAAATTTTTAAATAGTTATTTTCTGCAGTATTTAATATGTCTCCTAGCTGTGATAGCAATTTAGGTACTGGTACATAATGCATCACAAGAGTGTGTTCTCTTAGGCACTCCAAATATCTGTTCCACCAAATAAATGTTTCCTTTAATGTATGTTTTTACCCCCAGTCAAGTTACTCCTTCTCTCTCTGGTGGGGAAGAACATGCTAACCCTGAGCTGGGAATAGCTTTGTGGCACCTGCCTTGCTCTGTGCTAGAGGTGTCGTTGTCAGGAGCAGAGACGGGCAATCAGCCTAAAGGCAACCTCTGCTTTTTCACCACCCAGCTGCTCATTTTCCTGTGATTGCCATCGCCCTGTGAAGGCGTGCAGGGGTCACTGCTTGCTGCTCCTCACCCCACAGTTTGCCACAACAGAAACTGGAGGAGAGAGGTGAGAGGGATTTGGAGACTGAAAAGCACCATCCCCGTGTGAATGCGGTGAAATTCCCTCCATCCCTCCCTGGGGTTCCTCCCTGTGCTTTATGTGGGTTTCCAGTTTCTTTGTCCATCCTCCGAAGAGGACCCACTTGCCACCTCAGAAATTCTAATTTTTACCTGACACAGCTCCTGCTGCCGCAAGGTTAGTGAGGTGTAGAGGGAGTCTTGGGCCAGCATGAGGGAAGACAGGTAATGGTGCTTCCTGGGGACTTCTGCCGTGATGCTGAGCTCCCGAAGCCACAAACACAGGTGTCCTTAACTAACTACTGGCACCACAATATAAGAAAGATATAAAGCCATTATAAAGTGTCCAAAGGAGGGCAATGAAGATGGTGAAGAGCCTTGAGGGGAGGCTGTGTGAGGAGTGGCTGTGGTCACTTGGCTTCTTGAACATATTTTTGTAGCTCTAATGGAGACACAGAAAGCAGCAATAGCTATGCCAGTTAAGGTAGCCAACCTGCTGGCCCACTATGAGCCACTTCTTCTCCTACATGACCTGGACACCTTTGGGGATGCAGGATCCAGTGGCAGAAAAACAAGCCTGTTTGGCTGACTGGGAGCAAAATGCAGTCCAAAAGCATCTGCAGCAGCATTTTCTTTGGTTCTCATTGACCAATTTGGCACTGAACAAACTCCTAAGAAGCAGCTAGAAGCCAAATGAGAAAAACAAAAAAGAAAATATTCAGGAAATTCTGTTTCCTATGTAGTCAGGCACTATGGCTTTGTGAAAAGGCTAAAATCTGAAACAAACTTTTCTCGGGTTTGATTTCTTTTTCCACATTAAATGTGGAAGTATCTTTAACCTTAATTTGAGGCCTTGATGGGAAATTTAAGGATTTTGATTCTTGAACTTACAGTGGCAGCTAGACAGCACGTAGATTTTCAAATCTCTGTGTGCATGTAAGCTTCCACAAGACCAAAATATTTTATTTTCCCAGTTCCCAATGCATGAACTAGTTTTTCCTGGATTTTCTATCCTGCAGATTTCTCCTGCTTCACTTCAGATGTGGGGACATTATTGACCTTCTTTCTCAACTTCCACACACAGACATGAGAGGCTGCCTCAGCTTTTATTAACATATGTAGTGATCTGTTTGTAATCTCTGTTCTTAGAAACATACCTGCAAATGTGAGAGGCTGAGTTGCTAATGAGCCCATGGCCGTGGATGATAAGGGATACTTCCTGCAGGTTTCAGCTCCATCTATTGTTTCTTGTAACAATGGAGAAAAATGAAATGTGTTTTTAAAATTAGGAATTTTATGACACATTTAGTCTGCATTTCCTAATGAGGAAGCATTAGGTTATACCAGCATTTAAAAGGGAGAAAGAATATGAGCAAACAGAATTAAAAATAAGGCTAGTGAATCACTAATTGCAGCTCATTGAGCTACACTGAATACAGTTAAATTTAATTATTCAGCAGGCTAATCACACATGTAGAAGCCTTGACTGACACCCTGTACAAAAGCATGGACCTTCATGAGCATCAAACCCTGAAACTTTGCTCCCACCTGCAGCAAGATCCTCCTCCTGTGCAGAACTTCCTGGCTCCCCACTTTTGAGATGAGCTGTGCTGCCCTTTCCCCACAGCAACAGCAGGCACTACAAACGTCCTCCTGTCCCTGCCACCAGACGGCAGAAGCAAACAGATGCTGTTCCAGGGAAGGGAAGAGACACAGCAGGAAGGATGGACAAGCCAGATGCTATTCCAAGTGTCTGCAGTGTTACNGAGAAATGTCTAGATAGAAGTGTCTATCACTCCCCAGTTGACAAGATTAACCCAGACTCTTGCATTTTAGACTGCTTAGTTCACATGAGCTGAATCCCATGCTCTGTGACTTACTCCAGAAGGGCAAGTCTTACCTCATAGGTTTTTTAATGAGTTAAACTCATTACAGCCATTGCTGAGCTTATATTCAGGATGTAGGTTCCCAAAACAAGCTTTGGTATACTCAATCTGTTAAACTCAACTATTTTAGACTGAAGCTTAGATGAAATGTGATAACAGATGAGTATATAAGTGATTTTCTTTCTGCCACCCCCATTTCTCATAAAGTGATATAACATTTCTGTGGGTGTACACATTAGAACAATTGAAACAAGAGTCTGAGTTAGTACCATCTGGTGCAACTGATGCTCTAGCAGATTAAGTCTATAATACTGCTAGCTATGTGTAGAGATCTTTCAGATTAAGTGTGGCAGAATTAGAGAATGGGACCAGAAGGTAACACTTTTTTATTCCTTCACAGTTTTACCTGGAAGTCCTACTGCCAGTCTCATGCATCTGGAAATCCTAGATGTGATAAGTACTAAGCGATGGTTTTAAATGATTTATTTATTTTTTATNTCTGTTGTTGGCCAGCTTCAGGAGAATCAAATTAGCTGACTTCCAAGACTTTGCTTTTTATCCACACTTGCCCCAGCTTCTATCCCTTCAGCAGGCTCTGACTGGATGGAATGTGGGGCTCTGTCCCACAAAATGTATTTTCAAACTGCTGCCCCATGAACCCAGTGCCAAATTGAAGCGTGCCTCTCTCAGGGCAGCTGAGATTGCGACTTGGAGAGCCTGCGACGTCTTCAAGGGCCTGTCTGGGCTCTGCTTTGACTGTCAAATGCAACAGAAACTAGAAAACTTTGATCACCAGCAGGGACCTGCCTCCCTCCCCCCTCCCTCCCCNGTGTAGAGATCTTTCAGATTAAGTGTGGCAGAATTAGAGAATGGGACCAGAAGGTAACACTTTTTTATTCCTTCACAGTTTTACCTGGAAGTCCTACTGCCAGTCTCATGCATCTGGAAATCCTAGATGTGATAAGTACTAAGCGATGGTTTTAAATGATTTATTTATTTTTTATTTATTTCTTAAATAATTACTTTATGGGTTGCCATTCACTGAGATCCATATCTCGAAACCTTTTCTTGCAACTATGGGGATGGAAAACTTTCTCTTAAGAGTAAAAAAAAGGTGAAGAAGAAAGTTCAAGTTATAATTAAAAAGAACCATTTAATGCAATTTAAAAAAGGATCTGAGGTGTATGGAGTTGAACCTAAACCAGTTTCATTTATCCACAAAAGACTTCCCTCCAGTGAAATGAAAGAATCCAGCATCATCAACAGTTTGGAGTATGACCTGGTGGAAGAATCCCAGGCAGTTGCACTGACACGTCATGCTGCTGCTGCAAGATGTGGGAGAATCCTGCTCTGAAGGATATTGTGGCAGCTGCAGCACGGAGATACAGACTGTAAACTAAATGTTTCCAGAACAACAGGAAAAAAATCAAAAGGAAAGTAAGCACTCATTAAATGTAAAATGACACTTTTAAAAGTAGCTTGGAATGTCAAATTGTGGAAACTAGGAGACAATAGCATGAAAACCACTCTCCCCCTGCACAAACACTGTGAGAAAGTTTACTCTCTAAGTACATAACCATATTCCTCCTCTTCCCTTGACCTCAGTCCGAGGATGGCTATTTCTAGCCTGCCTCGGCTCTACTTGCCTGTATGGATGCAAAGGACTACTAATGTCAATCATACATGCAATAAAAGCAGGTTTCGTTGATACTGCTCATTGAAGCAGCAGCTTCATTAATGCACTGCCAGCCCCACAATTCCATTTCTTTTATGTCTGCACACAAGACTAGGCACAGTTTTGGCTCAGTATCTACAGGTAATCAGACTCAATTTGAAAGGGGATGAGCCTGGAGTACACTTGACCTCTCCTGTGCCCCATCCTTCTGAAACCTGGAGAAGAGAGGGACACTGGGACAGAGTTTAGAAGACTTGGCTACTTCTGTGCCCGATCATGGACTGGGGCGCGGGGCTCCACTGGGCTCCACTGAAAGACCAGCCGCAGGCAAAATGCAAAAAACTCGCCTGGGAATTGCCGTCAAACGTGAGGGATTTGGAAGCTGCAGGGACGAGCAGCTCCCACCAGGTGGTGCCGTGGAAGCACAGGAGTTGCCATCCCTGCTTTACCGCCGTACCTCCAGCAGGAGCTCGGCTCCTCCAAACTCTAGAAATTCGAGGGGTTTTTTGTCGTTGTTGTTTTTGATTTGGTCTGGTTTGGTTTTTGTTTAGTTTTGGGTTTTTTGTTGCCTTTTTTTGTGTGTGTGTGTTTTTTTAAACCAGAAATCAACCCTAAGAAATAATTCTTGCAAATCTGTTTCTACCCTGCTCTTTGGAGCTGCATTCTATTTTTCAAGAAACAATGTAAAGTAATCATGAAGGAAAGAACAAGAAAGAAACTATTGATATAGTTAATAACTTTTTGACACTATCTCCATGTTCTTTTCTTTCCAGCGTGTATTTAGTCCTGAGATAAAAGTTTCGGTTGATGATTCAGGGTTGAAAAGCTTGTGCTTATCAGCCATGAGCAGGAACACTGGTGTTACAATAATGGAAGAGTTTTTGGCTTTGGTCAGCAAATATCAAGACTGACAGAACACAGCTTGGGATGGAAATATGTATCTACAGTCCCAGGGAAGGAGGTGAGCTCTGACATTCAGTAATACACTCTTTCTTCCACTTGTACTCGCAGTTACTTTTACTAGCATGCCCTTCCCCTCTTCCTCTCCTCCTCCTCTTCCTGTCCTTCCCCCTTACCCCATCTTAGCAATCTTTTTTCAGAAACTAAAAAGGTTATCTTCAATCTTTGGCCTTCCATCTCCTTCCTGAATTCCCCAAAAGGACTGTTTACTCTTCTATACCAAGCATTTGACTTCCTTTTCCATTTGACTCATTCTTCCCAAGTGTCTGGCATCCCTTTCTGGATACAGCTGATCCTCAGGGCTGAGTAGCCACAAGCAGTAGGAAAATCTGGTAATTTTGAAGGCAGGAGATAGATAGCGAAGTATAGGCAGAAGGTGAGAAGGTATTCTCAATGCATCTCACTTTAGGGGGGTTCTTTGGGTTGTTTGGAGATTTGATGCGAACAAGAGGAAGTGAGGAAAAAACTGACGAGTCCTGATAGTTTCACCTAAATAGCCCCAAAGTATAATTCAAAAAGCTTTAAAAAACTTATATGAAAAATCCCGAAGTCCAAGAAGCAATGGCCCACAGTACAGTTCTCAAAGTTCAGTACTGTCCAAAGAACAATTAAAAAGGGAGCCAGTCCAATTCACAAATGCTGCAAGGGATCAGCACTCATGCAAAGCATTGGAATAACATGCACATAGCCATTTTGAAGGAGGACCCTAAATACCGAGCTGAGGAGTGACAGAGTTTCCAGATGCTGAAAGCAAAACACTTGCACCTACCTCAGAGCTCCTGGGACACTACAGGGCCCAGGGCTCAGTTCAGCTGGCTTGCCTTCACATCAGAGGAGATCCTTGGGGGAAGATGATGGGGATTCACCTTGGGGGAAGGTGCCTGAGATTCAGGGACGGAGAGGCAATGCCCTCATTTCAGCTGGTTCAAGAGCTGCCTTGGGTTGAGCAGGGTCATAGCAAGAGATGCTGCTGACTCAGTTTTGGATTCCTGAGGCTGGGGCAGGGGCACCTGCTGAAAACCCCTGTTGTTTGCTTCCAGGGAATTGCTGCCAAGGCAGGGCAGGAAGAACACGCTTGATGCCATGGCTTTGTTGTGTGACTGAATTGTCAGGTTTCTGAGCCCCAAGTGGAGGGTTGTAACTGAAAGCTCATTGCCATATTACTGTTCTAGTGACAGTAATAAAAACACCCGAGACACCTCTGAAGAAAGGGACTTTTTTACTCTGACTCAGACCAGGTGCCTCAAGTCTTTTCATCTCAATGCCATGCTTTCATGCTGAATTTATGCTAAACTTTAAACTCATAAATACAACACAAGGCAAAAAATAGCATTTGTATTTCCTTTTGCATTTCTTTTTGCATTTCCTTTTGCTAGGTGTTCTGCATTGGTAAGGACTGTGAGCATTTTTTCAGTTGTTTCACAAACAGATTTTGAAAAATGGACATTGCATCACCTGTACAAGAAGGCAGGAAAAATAGAAGTCCTGGATTGTGATTTATTCATTGCTTCCCTTTTCCCATCCTTGTGTCTTAGCAATGGGGTCTTTGACCTTTACATCCAGGTAATGACTCGTCTCTAAATTGTAGCCAGGACTTTGACTTACTACCAAGACAATTCAACATCCAACAGTTAAAGCATCAAGCCATCTTTATCTCTGAGCAGCTTCACTGGCACAGAACCAGTTTCAAGGTGTTTAAAGCAAGGACACATCACAATTTAACAAGCTCAACATTTGACCAACGTATTTAAGGCGGGACTTATTTCCTATCAGGTACATAGAAGAGGTAGTTTCCACTGTACATATGAACATGAGGACATAGAAAGTCAAATCTATTGGCTTTCATGTTATGGCATGGCCACAGTCTCAATCCATAAATGAAACTGCGCTTACGCTGTCAACAAAGCTCTGATTGCCCCCTGTAGGATATCACCAGGAACAAGATGATGTTAGTTTTTACTTTGTTGTATCCAGCTGAGGCTAGAACCCCATCCCTGTGGCAAATTGCCTGAAGTAAAAGCCATTTAGGAGGGGTCAGACAGACGACACAGACCAGTGCCTGGAATCCATTAAGACTTTTATATTGACGTGGTTTTGGCAATGCAGCTGCTACTCCACAAAAGATTTCGTCCAAATAACATCCCTACACTTGCCTGTGCATGGTGAGGTAGGGACAAATATATAAAAAATAAAAAAGCTTCTCTACTGAGAAACTGAGAAGCCTTGCTCTGTTTATATTAGAACTTTTACCTGAGTGTAACTTGAGCTCCATCACTGCCTGGAAAGAGACTTTAACATCTAAAACAAGTGAGATGAAGCCCATTCGCATGCTCATGACTGTTATATCCGTAGCAGTATTTTTTCACACAGAAGTATCAGGTAGCACATTGAAACTTTGTATTGAAATATAAATAAGCCTCTCTATTATCAACTAACATTTCTGTTATGGTCTAACCACTGTCTGGAGAGAGAGATTTTAAAACTGTCTGCCTTTATCCCCTCCTGATACCAGTACCAGTAAGTCCATACCACAATAAAAAAAGTCATTATCTTTGTGGCTGTATGAAGTGAATGTAAATAACAGTGATCTCAGCATTCAAGGCTTTTACTTGCTCCAATTTTCCCTGCCTCATGACAGCTTTAGAGTCCTCTCTTTTCTATACTGTGAAAGGCTTTTTTTTTTTTTTTTTAATATATTCTGTGCTGTAAAGTTCAGCTACAACCACAAGAGAACAAGGACTTGAGCAGAAATCAACTTTTTTTGTTCTAGAGAAAAAAATGTCGAGTGGCAGAGCAAGCCTTCTTCCCGAGATGATCAGAAAGGGTTCTGAGGCTTCTGGGAAGTTCAAGTGCTTTTAAAATTTGGGTTTGGTCTGAGTCAGAACAAAACTATATACACAATGATATCCTTTTTTCCCCTTCATTTCTCACAAACCAAAGATTCCAAGAAATTACGATGTTTCCTCTGAGGAAACACACCTTGGGTGGTGCCCTTCTTCCAGGAGGCAGATATTTCTGAAAGTTCCAAACCCCCAAGGATTTCATTGAGCTACTGAATATGCCCCTTGCCTGCTGCACAAACAATTTGAAGCCTCTGCCCCCAGTACAGGCTCCTCAGGCCATGGCCACAGAGGCCCCTGCTGGACCCTAAAGCTTTATCACACTGCTGGCCCCATGCTCTGGGACCCAGGGAGCCCTGTTTGGAGCCCAGAGACTTTGCTGATAATGCCCAATAAAACTCTTCAGGTAATACAGCAGCGTTTCCCAGTGAGCCAAGAAAAATTCAGTCCAGCTCCGCTGCTGAGCCCCCATTCTCCCAGGCCTTGAATTCTGCCATGGCTCTGCAGCCTGGTTGGGTTCACCCTGCTGGGAAAGAGGGCAGAAAGAGCCAGGAGTATCACTGGGGTAGCTTTACAGCTCCCATTTTCTTGGGAACTGCATCCATGACCAGCTCCTCAGCCATGGCCCTTTCCGGAGCTACACCAGGGTCTGTGCCCAGCCCGTACCTGCTGGCCATCACCTACTGCCCCACTGGGCTCCGCACCTGCCCCATCACTGGGGCCTTGCCAGGTGGTTCCAGGGCTCTGGGCTGGCCATGATCACCATCCCTGCCTCATCCCTGCTGCCTTGCTGGGTACTGACGGATTGACCCGGCACAGGAGGGCATGGCCCCACCAGCCTCATGGCCACTCTTGGCTCCTGGCTTGGTCCTGTGGGGCAGCCCACCCTCACAGCCGCTGTGACATCCTTATGGAACAGTGGAAGCACAAAGGATGCTCTTTTGCTCACCTCTCAGCTACTCTCCTTTGTGAACATACCTGGTTTTACAGGTTCCAGTAGTTTCCTAAATAAAAGTCATGGCACAAAACTGAGGGAAAAAACCCAGAATACAGCTACTCAGTGTGTGCATGAAGATGCAAGCACATGGTCAAAATAGCACAGCTGAACAGAAAAGGAAGTATTTTGAACACTTCTCATTAGGACTTACCCTTTCAGCAGAGAGGTACAGGTATAGGATATGATGTGAACTCACTGGCTCTGGCATCATAACAGAAGTGGAGAGCAAAATCTACAAGACTCCAGGCTCTGCTTTAGGCCTTTAATGGGAGTTTTTACAGAAGGTATCAATTTCCTTACATAACATGTTATCCTTCTAAAAAAAGTCACATAAAAACCAGTGAAAACCATTGGACTTTTTCACTGGCTCCCTGGGGTTTATCCTAAGCTGTCAAGTAACTGTCCTGTGAGGAAAACAGTGGACGGAAGACAGAAACCAGACTTTTTCACATTAACTCATTCACAAGAAAAAACAGCTACCAAAAAATCACTTCTGTACTAGCCTTTTTCGGTGGAAAGAACCTTTTGCCTAGTTATAATTGATTTCTTTATCTGAAATCCTTGAAAAGCTCTGTACATTGCCAGCCTGACAATGAGTATTCATAAACTCTGCATGCAGTGAGTATTAATTCAATAATGTCTTCACAATGTTTAAAGTCACAGATGGCTTTCAAGGACAGTGAAAACTTTCCACAGAAAAGTCAATTTTCTTCCCACATTAACCAGCTGACCCTGGTGTGTCAACAGCAGTACAGGTCATCTCCCTGTACTCCACTGTCCCTCAAGCATCCACATCTCACCCACCTTCCCTTGTTCTCATCAGCCCAATTTGACTTTCCCCCTCAGCAGCTCGTTGAATTCATGTGCATGCAGGTGGACAAGAACAGCAAACTCGTGAAGAACAAGCAAAATACACTGAGCAGCTCTCTGAGGTTTGGGTTTTATTGTCACACAGTCCTCATCCTACTCACTTCTGCTGTTGTGGGCACCCCAGCCACGTTTCACACTAGCAGGTATTTGGAAAGAGATGCTGAGGAAAATGTTTCTTTATGAAGCCTAAGTGACTTCAGAAGGCAAAATCTGACTCAGGCTCTTAAATTATGACAGTAGTTCTGAAAACTTCAGCCTTTTCCTGAGATGGATTTATGTATGCAAAGTACCTGGCATCATAAAACACAAGTAAAATTACACAACTGAGCAAGAGAAAGATATATAGTTAGCTAAATGAACTAACTACATCAGTAGTTATAACAATGAAACCCTATTTTCAGAAAAGAGCTGTTGCCTTAAACAGGCATTCTTTCACAACTTTATTTAAACATGGTCAAGCCTGAATTTCATATAGACACTTTCAAGATAATGTGGCTTGTTAAGTACAGCTTTCCATAATTACACAATCAATATAGCCAAATAAAACCACATCACTTACAATCCATGGGACTTCGGGTAATTTATAGATCAAATATTTGTTGGGGGGGGTAGGGGTTTACTCTTCTGGAATTTGTTTCACTGACAGATAGAGCAAAGGTAGACCAAAACCCAGATTTAGCCTTGTATGACTCAAAGCAATATAAGAAATAGCAGCCACAGTTTCACAAAACAAATAGGGCTGGATGGGGTCTTATTTCTTCATATCCTTTCCATACGGCAGAATCAGTTTAATCTCTAATATTTAATGTTTATCCAACATTTTCTTAGACAGAATGATGGGAAGTATATGTTTTTCAGGCAATTTGTTCAAATGCCACCTATAAATGAGAAAAAAGAAAAAAATCTTCTAGATGTGACTCTTTACTCAGTCTGGAGCCTGGAACTCCTGTTTAACTCACCCTGAACACAAATAATGAGCTCCTTCCTCCAAACATTCTTCTTCTCCTGTCTAGACAAACTCAATCTTTTCAACTACAAATACTGAACAAATACTACCAAAAATCATTTAGTCCTGTCAGTCAAGCAAACTGTGGAAGGAGTTACTTCTGCTCCTAATGACTTTATAAATTCTAAATAAATAAATTTTTGTCTTACCTGATTTTTTAATATACATTGAACTTCTTCAGTCTTCTCTCACTGAACACATTTCTGCTATAGGATGCCAATACAAACATTTGTTATACTATTACATCTATTTCCTCTTTTCATTTCTTTAATCACTGACAAAGCTATTTTAGAATATTTGCTAAAATATTCCAGTTCAAAAACCTGTTTTTGGATGATGAACCCGTTACTCATGGAGCACTGTATGGCTGTTTCACTCATATTGCATCACAAAAGCTAGAGTCACCACCAGAGGTATTTTTCCAGAACTGACATATGGTTTGCAGCACTGAAATTCCAATGTATATGTACCTTCCTTTTATAGAAAGGAAAACTGCAAAGAATTTCTTGAAAAATTAAGTACTATCCAAGAAGAAGATGGAGATGAGTAGGAGGTAAGCAATATGTTGTCTCTGTATTAGCAGCCTGATCTGTCCCTGTCACTCACCCATAAGACTAATTTTCCATAGTGGAAAAAACAGGTAGTCTGTTTCAAAAGTGCTACTTTAGGTTAGTCACTCAAGGAGTCCTAATCTGTACCGAGGCTCATGTTTTGCAGCTGATCTGACAAACATCCAGTGCAGGATGGTTCCAATAGGACACAGGTCTCCAAACTTCTTTGATCATATATCCCAAGTAAAAAAATTTCGAGCACAACTCCTCAATACATGTATGTTTATTTATAAATAAGTTATGTAGATGTACTATTGTATTAATGTATTATGTACATTATAAAACCTACAAGAAATAGAAATTAAAAAGGATGAGATAAAAATGAAAGAAACACTACTTTAAAAACTCATATTTTTATTTTATTTTTTAATGGTACAGAAATATATTCTTCCTGCACTCCGATGAACTTTTGCACTCCTTGGGGTACAGACACCCTGTTTTGGAGACAACTAACAAAGACATCACATTAGGTAATGCCAGCAATGCCTACAGGATCCTTAGCAGACCTCTGTTGCTCTTGTAAAATCCATTTCTATGCTAAAGCTTCTTCCTAATGATAGATTTTGCATTTGTTTCGCTTGTTTATTAAACCAGAGAGCCTGTCTGCCCTGGTAGTAGTGCCTCATGCTAAACAGGTCAGGCAAGAATCCTTCCTGACTGGTGCAAATGGCTGAGATTGGGAACAGACTGTCTTCTTCAAGGTCTAGCTGGGATGCTGGAAGAAATTATTATCTCAGCTATTCATTTGTTCCTTACCAGACCGATCATTTACCAAGAGCTGTTCTAAGGAAACATCGTATATTGAGCAGTAGAAGATAGAAGTAAAATAGACTGGAGTAGTAATATACGTACAGCCTTCATAAAATTAGTAAAAATGAAAAAAAAATTCCACATGTCCAACATGGCTTTGTTCACATGAATAAGAAATACAAGAACCTGAGAGCATCAGAGGTGAAGCGATTCAGAAGTGAGAAGTAAGCTGGGGCTTTCCAAGAAGCAGAAGCCAGAAAGCCTGATGAGTAAAATCAGTATATCCTCAGAGTTCTTAATATAGAGTCAAAACCTCAGTGTTAGTTTCAGCTGTATTATTCTTGATAAAAATTAGAAATACCTGGTAAAAATAGTGGTGCTAATAATAATTTCCCATAATTAATGCAGTTCTGTATTAGTAATAGAAGTATTGCACTTGCAGACACGTCCCTCTCTCTTTCATTGGGCTAGACTCTATGCTACAGTAGCCAAGTCTAGCACTCCTCACCCCTCTTGAGGTTTAGTCACTCAAATTAAGTTACATTCCATTTTTCCTGAATTAGGCTGTTCTCCTGTTAGTGACCTTCAAGGTGACACTCCAGCTCTGAATATTAATATTTGTCTTCTTTCTTGGCCATGATCTATATAAGCTAAATTTTATACTACAGTTATCTGCGCATTCTTTGTGTTTTGCCTGTATTTCATTACTCTTCAGTGGGGCACTGGAACAGGCTCCCCAGGGAAGCAGTCACAGCACCAAGCCTGCCAGAGTTCAGGAAGCGTTTGGACAATGCTCTCAGGCACAAGGTGTGACTCTTGAGGCTTGTGGAGGAGTTGAACTTCGCTGACCTTTGTGGGTCCCTTCCGACTCAGGATATTCTATGATTCTATGATTATTGTTTTATCATAAGTCAGATACACCTGTTTTTTCACCTGTTGCTGTGAGAGCCTAGTTACTCTGGAGCACACTGCTTGAAGCCTTGTGGTTTTTAGATTATAGATGAAGGTCAACAAAGAAAGAAACATGCTCTGTATACAGAAATCTTTCTAAAAACCACTCCTCTATACAAGAAATTTTATTTGCTTTGGTGAAACATCAAAATTTGCAGCCAACTTCCTGTATAGATAATGGTGAGAGGGAGATGGAGAAAGAACAATGTAAGTTTTGTCTTTCTGCTGTTTCTCAGGTCTACATTAGTGCTCAACTTAATTAATGAGATTTTGAATCTGGCAGCAGTGCAGAACCCAAAGTCACATGCAGAAGCATTGACCTCAATTGCTCAATAACTAGCTAGATCAGTAGTTATAACAATGAAACCCTATTTTCAGAAAAGAGCTGTTGCCTTAAACAGGCATTCTTTCACAACTTTATTTAACCATGGTCAACCCTGAATTTCACTTCAGTGCACTTACAAGCATTGACTGTGGCAGACTAAAGTGCGGCATGTGCCCCAGCTCTCACAATTAAACAAGTTGGGCTGTGCAGGAGGGCAGCAGAGCTGTAAACAAATACTATTTTTTCGTTCTTCTGCTTGTGGTATTTAATCTCCAGCAGAGAAGCCAAACAGATCTGTGGAGCTGATAACATCTTGACCTGAGGTAGTGCCTTCTGCCTGACTCTGGCTGGGGAAGGAGAAGGCACAGGGCTAGACACCCTGTGACCACAGACAAAATCAATTGGGTCAGCCAGGCTGAAGGTGGCTGACTGGCATTGGTCTTCTGCGTGGGAAAGGGCTCATAGGAAGTGTTTCACTGACAGATCAGCAGACGTGGTTGTCTTTGACATCTGCTGAGCTCAGCAGGATACCTGGACTTTTATCTGAAATAAAATACCTGTTTATGTTTATGGCAATGTGGAAATAATTGAAAAACAGTGTGTATACAAATGAAAATCTCCCCAAGTACTTCTTACAAGTAACATCACATGGACTTAGACCTCATCATCGCACAGGTTGTAGAATAATCCTCACTAGGTTCATGCCCCGAGGTCAGTAACTGCTGGCTGAGAAACAGACATCACAACAAATTTTGCATACTGGGCAATTTGGGTGCTAACCCAAATTTCCTCTGTCTTTTAAACTCATCAGTTAATAAACACCACCACATTTCTGGTGCCCAGACTCTGGACTGAAAAGTAGAGCTTGCTAGAAATCAAACACCTTGGTTCGTAACAGTGAACAGTGGCTTCTGTGTTAAGAACATCCTGTTTTGACTGTGTTGTAAAAATGTGCCCTGACAATTCTGGTTGTGGGCTTGTTTCTCTCTGGGCTGAAATGGAAAATTAGTTTAGTCTTCCTACCTCACCTGAAGAAGCTGATGAATCATGAAGGTTCTGTGATCCTTGCACTGAAAGGATCTTAACAAAAAAAAATCAGCTGTTTGATCCTTGGGAGAGAAAGATTCAGCACTCATCTCCTGCAGAGAGCTGAAATGAAGATCTCAAATCCATACCTGACTTTGCCTTGAGTAGTTTAGGCTTCTCCCAACTGACTTTTTAGCATCTCTCCTAAGGTGTTTGACTCCCTCCATGTCCCTCTAGGAAGCAATAGCTTCACAATTAAAATTTAACCACTGCCATACTTAATTCTTTTAGCTAGAAAGTCTTTATACAGAAGTTTTGACAGGGAAGGAAATTCAATTTCAGTCTGTTGGACAAACAGTTCAACTACCAAATCGCTTTTTCTGCATACTGTATAGTCACTATCAGCTGTCATGAACTTGGACTTGGCAGGCCTTGAGAGTTTGTCCTTACTAGGATGCTGCTTTATTCTCAAACTGATGTGCCATATCCCTAAACTCACTATTTTAGTAAGAGCATGCCAGAATGCCAGTGAAAGAAAGCTGAGTGCAAAAAAGAAGAGCTGAGCTGAGAGTCAGGGCAACTGCAAATGTTTGCCTAAAACTATACTTCCCTGCAATCTTCTGATGAGAAGAGCCTGCTTAAAAAGAGTCATGGTCCCTAAAAAACTGATTGAGATCACAGGAATGATATCCGTATTTTTAAAGAAAATTGGGGTAGCCCAGCTCTGTAGGGAAGGGTGGTAAAGTTGTAGATAATGTCTGTCATAAAATTTAAGTCCTCTTACAATACCATAATCCACAATATACAATACTGTGGCCATTGTGTCATATGTATGTAAAATATTTAAACACATCATAGAATCACAGAATGGTTTGGTTTGGAAGGGACCTTAAAGACCATCTATTTCCAACCTGCTGCCAATGGCAGGGACACCTTCCACTAGGCCAGGGCGTTCAAAGCCTCATCCCACCTGGCCTTGAACATTCCACAGTTTCTCTGGGCAACCTGTTCCAGTACCTCATTCCCCTTATAGCAAAGAATTTACTCCTTATACCTAATTTAAACCTATGCTCTTTCAGTTTAAAGCCATTCCCCCTTGAACTATTACTACCTGCCCCTGTACAAAGTCCCTCTTCAGCTCTCATGTTGCCCTCCTTTAGATGGTGCTATAAGGTCTCCTCAGAGCCCTTCCTTCCTCAGGCTGAACTCCAACTCTTTCAGCCTGTTTTCATAGGAGAGGTGCTGCAGCATTCTGATCATCTTCACGGGCCACCTTTGGACCCATTCCATGGATCCATGTCTTTCCTGTGCTGAGGGCCCCAGAGCTGGATGCAATATTCTGTGTGGGATCTCATGGGAGTGGAGTAAAGGGTCAGAATCTCCTCCCTCTCCCTGCTGCCCACGCTGCTTTGGATGCAGCCCAGGACATGTTTGGCTTTCTGGGGCGCAAACTCAGATTGCCAGGTCATGTCCAGCTTCTCATCTACCAGCAACCCCAAGTCCTCCTCAGGAGTGCTCTCAATCAGTTCTCTGCACAGCCTGTATTTGTGCTTGGAGTTGCCCTGACCCAGGTTCAAGGACAGAAGGAAAGAAACATTAAAAAATGCCATCCTTCAGCTCATTAAGCAAAGGCTTTCTAAAAGAGATAAAACATTCTCTGGAATACTAGCAAGCTGGTGAAGCCAGAGAAGTATCAATGAAATCAAGTGGACATATCCATGTATGCTTACCAGCAAAGGGTAAAGTGGGCAATTGAAGCTAAAGACAAAAAGGTTTTAGGCTTTGCAGCTTTGACCAGACAATTTCCCACAAAGTCTTTCAAATAAAACCATCTGGCTGTTATGATGCCTTTCCCTTTTTATAGGTCAAAGGATCTTGCAGTCATGATATTTTCCCTTTCTAAATCACACCCTATGACTCATAATTAGGTCCCCTTGCACCAACCTAAATAATTTTTCCTTTGGTGCAAAGCTTGCAGCATGTGGTTATTTCATACCAAATTAGAAGTACAACAATTGAACTGTAGTGTAAGTAGCTGAAAATACATTGTTAAGTTAGAATGAATTACTTCTTTTATACTTAATATTACTCGATAAAATCTTTTTATTCTCTGCCCATTTGCAGAAAACTGTCACTTTATCCTTATAAAGGACCATCGTTATAGTAGGGGTAACTACTGCCCAAAGATATGAAATATATGGCAATCTCCCTTCTCCCTCTGTCTTCTCTTCCGATCATGCCTATAATATTACTGCCAAGAGAATAGAGAAGTGCAGGTTAAATAGAAATAATGAAAAACTGCTTATTCCATCCAGTCATTGCACTGTTAGGAAAAATAGCTCACCTACAGTGATCTTGTGGGTCTTGCAGCCAGAATACTGGAAACTTCCAGGATTTATATGAGTGTCCAGACATGGACAGAATAAGCAAATCCTACACAGATATGGGTCAGACTTTCCTGTGGTACAGCTCAAAATAAACTACACTACACCTGAAGCTGATGTCATTAAACTAGCCTTATGTCTCCTTACTTTTACATTTTCTGCTGCTTCTGAATGACACAACAGGCAACAGTACCTGAATATCTGCTCATTTGTGGCAAGTTCAACAACTTAATCTTTTTGGGAGCTTTCAGTCTCTGGCTGGAAGTTGTTTGTTGTTCAATATTAGCCATATGTAGCACCTTCATGACCTTCAGAATTTCATTCTGACTACTCAGTCTTTTTTTCATATCTAAGTTGTGTCTTTACCTGCTGATATACCTGGGGAGGGAAGGAAGGAGAATATTTACAAATTAATCTTGGGGTGACTTGCCATTCTGTAGCACAGAATCACCAGAACAGCTGAGGACTTTCCCTACACAAACTTGAGTGTCTCAGTCAGCAGCAGAAGGACCTTAGGAGAAAATCAATTGATATATATTTATATACATATGAATGTTTGTATAAATAGACTGATGTATAGTGATGGATATAGATGTGTATCTATCTATCTATCTATCTATCTATCTATCTATCTATCTATCTATCTATCATGCGCCAGAAACAAACTTTGATAAAACTATGTCATTGATTTGGGCCGCCTAATGATTATTTTAGCCATCTTAATCTGCATCTTAGTATAAATTCAACATCTGGTAATAGAAATGACTAGAAGATATTTTAAAGATGTAATTAATGAGCCCTAGCAGCACATTCTGGAACATATTGACAGTACCTGTCTGGATGAAAAGAGCAGTGTTATGTGCAAATCAAATGTGACCTGGCTTGGTCATCCTTCCTTTGTTAGCTTTTCAGATTTCACAATCAGGCCCTGGGAAATGAGAAAAGGTTGCCAGGAGCAAAAAGAGTGAAAATTCAGCAGAGCATTCTGCCACTGATTCCCCTGACATCCCTGATGAGTGTGTTGGGAAGCAAGGCTGGGCTACAGACAGTGCTGCTGAAACAAGGAATTGATGCCAGTCATTTAAACTTATGCCAAATCTACCAAAATATTTCTGGTCTTTCTGGATTAGGTGAAACTTATAGTGGGCAGGGCAGGCTGAACCTACGGAGGGGATCTTGCCTGCTTAAAAGATCTTGTCTTCTTCAGAATTGTAATTCTTCAACTGTAATAATGCAGTTTTACCTCTTTAAAAAAACAAACTCTTGAGGGTGTCAACAGTTGCACTAGCAATGAATCTTTTGGAATCTGTCAAGAGAAATCCACTGCTGAGGAAGGTTAGTGTTATTAACCCACTGCTCTCTTCTGCTTCAGAAAGGCCAACAGCTCTTGCTTTTCACTCCATGAATCATTAAGAAAATTTTTGGATTTAAAAAGTGTACATAAAAAATATGAGATGCTTTCATGATTGGTATCAACCTGTAAAATATAATGCTATGGAGGAAATACTTAATTTTCAGGTGTTAATTTCAATTCCATTCAAATATTTACCCCTAAACAGATAATGGAAAAAAGTAGGGAAAAAAATCTAGATATTTTACTTTTTGTTTTATTTTAAGTGATAGTTTTTGAAATCTGTCACTAGGTAAAAGCATCTCATGGCTGCCTGCATAAAAACTGAAATAACCAATAATGCATCTGACAGCACAGTACTAAAATTATTTAAAAAACACATTGTGCTAACAAGTCCAGTACTACATGTCTTGGCAATTGAACCTTATTTTTATGTTTTATTGGCTACAGCACACTATAGTTTGACCAGACAGTTCATAAACCAATACCACAGCAGATGCCAATACTTAGTGAAAGCAAAAAGTAGAAATGTTGCCATTTCTGTTTAGGGTGAGATAGATGGCATTGGGCACGGGCACAGAGAAAAATGAGTAGAAAATTATCTGCTCTGCATCCTACACAATGCTAACAAGGCTAATTCTCTGCCACAAGGCTGAGTTAGAGAGAGTGAAACTGGATCTGTATGTTGTCATATTCGATTGCTTTAAGCAGAATGCAATAGTTAGACCTGTAGAGAACCAGGCCAGGAAGTGATTATTAATTCTAGTTAATTGAAGTTGACCTACATCAGCATATGTATTACTTCTAATGTTGTGTGTTGTTTCCAAGGCAGACAATCTGTCACACCCACAAACTTCACTGACACACAGGAAAAAAAAAAAAAAAACCAACCAAAAAAGAGCAGAGCTAATGAAAGGAAATGGAATTATCTGTGCAGCTGTTTCTTACCATGGGAAATAAACCAATATATTTCAGGTTCATTCCTCTGTTTCTACCCACTTCAGGGATTAATTTTCCTTTGTGGGGAGAGGCTATTTAGAGCCCGAAACCAGCACTGTAATGTCTCTTCAACAGTTATGCAACCTTTTCATCTGAGAGATTCTTCTGTGCTTTTGCCTCCACTTCCAAATTCCATTCATAAACTGTTCAACGGCACAGTGAATCAGTCAGTTTTCCCTCTGTGGGAGAGAAGAAAGAGATGTCCCCTGTTCAGTGACAACAGAAAACAAAAATCATATCCAAAGGAACCACAGGGTACCACACACTGTTTCTAAAAAGATATGTACCAGCATTTCTGGAATAGTAGAAAAGATTTAGATAAACACAGGAAATAAATCATTCTCCAAGAGATACAGCTAAGTTTTACACTAAAAAGATGTTTTCTTCCTCTTTGGTGTGTTTGGGAGAGGAAGGAAGATGGAGAGAAAGGAAATGGAATTATAGTAGGTTGTTGTTTTACACCCACGTAACATCTTGCATGCATTTCTGCAAATGACCACTAAGGTCAAGAAAGTGGCGCATTTCAGGAAGAGCAGACAAAGTACACAGTTAGGACCGTGTGTAGCTGGGAGGATTACATCCTCTTCCAAGAAAGAAAGAATTATCTGTATTCTGGCATGAATACAAAACCTAGTATCTGCTGTTTATAGCCTATTTTAATTGTGTTCATGAATAGATTGCTTTTATATATGTAAGTAACAAGCACTCCCTCTAGTGAACTTCTGCGGGATTTGGTGTTTTAACTACTGAAGGTACAGATGAGAAAGCTTATAGGTAGAAGTGAGATCTCCCGTAAGACTATCTATTGAAGTCAGAAAAAACGTGCAAGCTTTTAGACATGATAGATGGTTTTTAAGGTCAGTAGTGCAATGTATTTGACAGAGTTTGGGAAAATCAGTGTCTTACAGTAAAAAAGAGATTTATATGCACAGTTGCACTCAGATACTGTCTGCCCCTTACTGATGTTTACTTTGCTGGTTCAGCCTTCTGCCTCGTTGGTGTCATATCCTTGCTTTACTGACCTTCCCTTCAGACTCTGAAAGCCAAAGGGAGACATTTCATTTACTCATTTAGGTATTTTACTGAAAAAATAAAAATGAGAATAACATATCTGCCCAACGCAAAGGAGTGCATTTCAGCAGCGACAGTTTACCCTTTCTAGACTGCAGTATTGATGCTTGATTACACCTTTTAAAAGTTGTGTACATTATCAATACTTCTTCTGGCCCATTTATCTTATGATAGCATTAAATATAATACTTGTAACAGTTCTTTCAAGTATATCAGAAAAATAGTCTGTGACAGCTTTTAAAGTTGTGGCTGATGTCCTGTCATGAATAATCTCAGTGCTGGTATCCTATAACTTTCAGAGCATTGATCTAGTCTTTGAGTTTAAAATAAAGAATATTGATCTCTGGCACAGTCTTGAGCAGTGGGGCTATCATTATGCGCAGGATTCAAAATCATTGCCATATGCAGGGTCTCCCTGCACTGCTACTGAAACTCCCTGGACCATACCTGGCTCAGCTTTGTGTGCTCCCAAGAGCAAGTTTGTAGAAGGCGTGACATAGGATGCAGGGGCTCTCAGACTATAAAGCCCACACTGTTTCAAAATGCTTTGTGGTAGCAGTAGTTCCTGATTCTGTGTTTATACTTCTACATAATCATAACAGAAGCACAGTAGGGCCGGCAGTTACCAGCACCTGTGGTGTGGAATAGCACCTCTGCGCAACAACTGAGGTCTTGCTGTGGCTGCTGGATTGATGGTGACCTCCTGCACTGAGGTCAATGGTGCTTCAAAGCCATTATTGACATCCAGCCTGCTGCTGAAGGTTACTGCAGTCACAGTTTCTCAAATGGTGGAAGTCTATCCAAGGCTAGACCTGGTGCCTACTTTAAAATGGTGGAGCAGGGGCAGGTGACCACAGCCACCCCTGCTCTGCCTTCCCGGGGCAGGGTGGCCTTGGCTGTGCCCTTGTGTCCTGGGCTGACAGAGGTAAAGCATATCCTGTGGAGTGCATGCCCTATGAGGAGTGCCTGAGGGAGCTGGGGTTGTTAAGCCTGGAGACAAGGAGGCTCAGGGGGGACGTTATCACTCTCTACAACCACCTGAAAGGAGGCTGTAGCCAGGTGAGGGTCGGCCTCTTCTCCCAGGCAACCAGAGACAGGACAAGAGGGAAAGGCCTCCAGCTGTGCCATGGAAGGTTTACGTTGGATACTAGGAAGGATTTCTTCACATAAAGGGTGATTAGATATTGGAATGGACTGCCCAGGGAAACAGTGTCCCTAGAGCTGTTTAAGGAAAGACTGGACATGGCACTCAGTGCCGTGGTCTACTCCCCTGATGGTGTTTGGTCATAGGCTGGACTCGACGACTCGGAGGTTCTTTTCCCACCTAATTGATTCTGTGAAAGGGGGAAAACTGCCACGCGGTGGCCCCAGCTGTGCCTGGATGCCGGGTGTGCGCTCACGCAGCACACGGGCCATGTCCCTGCGGTGCCAGGACCGCGGCCCGGCGTTTCCCCGGACAGGCGTCCCCGCGTCCCGGAGCCGCCGCCTCCCGCCCCGCCGCCAGGCGGCGCCGTGACGCCGCAGCGAGACGCTCCCGTCGGCCGGGGCCTCGCGCCGCGCGGAGGCGGAAGCGGAAGCGCCGGCGGCGCACGCGCGGTGACGCGTCCCGGCGGCTGCGGGTGAGGCGGGCGGGGGGGGGCCCGTCCCGGGAGCGAGGGGCGCGGAGCCGGG
>VYXC01005349.1:124190-211256 GCA_013397175.1 Platysteira castanea
GCTTTCCCCGCTGGCGTCTTCCCGGGGTCTCCCCCGCCGCCCGGGCTCCGCCCGCCGGGGGCAGCTGCCGGCGGTGGCCGCTGGCTCCGGTGTGATTCGCGGTGCTACCCAGCCTTACCGTGCGGAGGCTGCTCGGCGCTGCCGGCAGGGAGGGGTGCGGGGGTTTCGGGCTTTTAAATAAAAGGGGCGCTTTTCTCTCGTTGCAGACACCTTCCGGGTTTTCCCTCCGGAGAACGTGAGATCCGCCTCGGCGCCAGCCCGCTGGGGTTCACTGGTTGTTAAGTAGATTTGGGAGCGGTGTGACATCGCGCCGCCAGTCCCTTCCCTCCTGAGAAAGGGTAGCTGCTTTCTGAGCCATCACATACCAACTTCATGTATTCCTAAGATTGTCATCAGCTTCTTGTTTTCTATTCAGAGGCCTTACAAAAGTTTAATTACTTATAGGCTCTAGTGGTTGTAAAATAATTTAAGATGTTTGTACTACTCGGTTGTAATTATCTAATTCACTCTCGTGTTAAGAGACATCGTTTTAACTTGGGAATGGTTAAATCGCCAAAGAATTAAATTATTTATGGATAAGAGCTATTTTATTTGACTACTGTTGGCCTGCAACTTAAACTTGCATCTTTTATTTTTTTATCCTATGCTTTTTCTTTGTTATGGCTGCTGCAACAATAGTTCATGATACATCAGAAGCTGTAGAGCTCTGTGCTCCCTGTGGGTTATACCTTAAACCCATTACAAAAATGACCATCAGTGTGGCACTTCCTCAGCTGAAGCAACCGGGAAAATCCATTTCGAACTGGGAAGTGATGGAAAGATTGAAGGGGATGGTGCAAACTCATCAGTTTTCCACTCTGCGGATTTCTAAAAGCACAATGGATTTCATTCGGTTTGAAGGAGAGGTCGAGAACAAAAGTTTGGTTAAATCTTTTCTGGCATGCCTTGATGGCAAAACGATAAAGCTGAGCGGCTTCTCTGACATTTTAAAAGTGCGTGCTGCAGAGTATAAGATTGACTTTCCTACCAGACATGACTGGGACTCATTTTTCCGTGATGCAAAAGATATGAACGAAACCTTGCCGGGGGAAAGGCCCGATACTATTCACTTGGAGGGCTTGCCTTGTAAGTGGTTTGCAGCAAAGGAGACTGGCTCGGAAAAGCCAAGTGAAGAAGTCCTTATAAAAGTTTTCCAGAAATTTGGAGAAATCCGTAATGTGGACATACCCATGTTGGACCCTTACAGAGAAGAAATGACTGGCAGAAATTTTCACACTTTCAGTTTTGGAGGCCATTTAAACTTTGAAGCGTACGTTCAGTACCGAGAGTACGCGGGATTCATCGAGGCCATGAATGCCCTGCGAGGGATGAAGCTGATGTACAAGGGCGATGATGGCAAAGCAGTGGCTTGCAATATAAAGGTGAGAGACTGCAGCTTTTTGTGTGGGAACCCACATGAAAGACTGAGTACAACTGTATGTTATTTCCATAGTGCTTGAAACCTGTGCTTCCAAAGTTCTCTGTGCTACAGCGATGACAACAGGTGATATTGGCAGCACTAATGTAGCTTTGTGGGACAGACGTAATACAATATATTACACATACAATATACAATACAGTACAATACAATATATTTCACATACAGGAAAATGTATGTGTCGTTAGACTACGTGAGCAAAGTGAGTGGGGCTTTGCTTATTTGTCTTAACCAGACAGCTCTGGAAATGAGAACTGCTTATGGAAGGATCAAGTTTATGAACACAATTTTCTAAATTGCTTTAGAAAATAATGTGTGTTTATAAATCATGATTTCACTTAAAATTCTAGTTCTGAACAAGTTCAGACAAATTTCACCAGAAGGTTGACTATAAAGTGCATTATTCTTTCATGTGTTCGCTACAGAGAAACATTTTGGGGGAGAATTTCACAGCCTCTGTATTTGGCCCCTGCATTGATAACTAGGTCTACCAGTCAAGGATCAGAACTAAGAAGTTTAATAGCATGTGGCCCGTACGGCCTGAGAAATAGACATTAATAATCGTTAGCCTACCTCACATACAGGAAGGCTCCACAAAAATTAAAATTATAGCTTTCGTTCGTAGCACAGCTTCCTGTGAATGCTCCATACTTATTTCATAGTATTTGCATATGTAGTTTTCCAGAAATAATTTTCTGTAACCTCGTTGTCTTAGAAATTGCAGCTATGAAAAGAGGGAACAAGGCAGTCTGTTCAGATGTAGTAGCTCTAAAAGCACAACCTCAAGAGAACTTACTCTGTTTGGAGGCGGTCTGCACATTTTCATATTGGCTGATCTAAATGTTTGTGGAGGTATTTTGGTATTCCCAGTAGTCATTCATCAAACCAGGGAGAGTATTTCAGAAAAAAAGCTTGAGTATTCCCTTGTGCAATGTGGGAACATGCAGATATTTATTAAAATTGTGGTTTAGTCAGTGTAAGTAAAATACTGTAATCTTTATCTTGTTATCAAAGCTTGTCAGTTGCAGGATAGGAACTGTGCCTTGACCTGGTGAAATTCAAACTGTCATTTACATGCAGGGGATCAGGGTTCCCAAATTTAGTTTGGCTGTGCAAGAGGCATCAAGCCTTCCTGGCAGCTGCCCTGTCACGACAGCAGCTCTCTGTCATACAAGGTCACAACACCTTGTCTGTTTTTACTTATTTGTCCTTTCAGTCTGTTAGTGAAACATTATTTTGCATAGAGCCTGGGTAGATTAAACTGCAGAGGATGTGCTTTTTGTTCTCTGCCCCATGGTTCGTGACCATGGGTCTGTGGAAATGTGTTAAAGATCCCTGCCTGCCTGCACTCAGAATTGGAGAGTAGGACACTGGGGCTGTGGTGTCTGGTGGTGTCATGTTCCAGCACACAGCTGGACATGACCAAGGTGTGTTCACATATCCTGGAAGCTGAGCGCCTCTGAGGTCTCATTTTTCAGACATGTGTGTCTTTCTTTTCTTTCTGTTCCCCTGACTTGGGATCTTAAGCCCAGTGTACCTCAGTTTGGGTTTTAGAACTGGTGGGGAGGCTTGAACCTGGTGCTGAATGTTGTTGAGCAATTTCTTCTGCTGAAATTAAGTAATGGCTTTAGACAGAAAGGAAGGCTGTTATTTAAAACTATTTCTACCTAGTGCTGTGCAGTCCCTAACAGCATTCATTAATTAAAAGTTTTTTATGTGTCTATTCTGACACATCGGACAGACAGGGTCTCAGCCACTGAAAACATTGGACAGAGCCTCAGTCACATTGGGGTTTATTTTTGGTTGTGAGACACGGAAGTATGAAGTGGTATCTGATTTTGCTACATGTGTGCACACATTTAGTACCCAGTTTCCTGGTTACAATAGGTGGTGCTTTCTCTGGGCACATAGAGAAGTTCCCTTTGTTTTGAAAAAGGGTTTTACACATCTGATTGTAGTTACACCAAGGTCTAAGTTAAAATTGTGTAGGTTGTCAGGTTGTAATTTTTAAATTTTTTTTCTGTCTCCTTAAAACTGTTTTCAACTGTATCCTGTAAAGGTTTCTTTTGACTCAACAAAGCACCTCAGTGATGCATCAATTAAAAAGCGTCAGCTTGAAAGGCAAAAGCTTCAAGAGCTTGAAAAGCAGAGAGAAGAACAAAAGCGTAAAGAGAAAGAAGCTGAGGAAAAACAAAAAGAGGAAGAAAGGTATTTATTGCTTATTGTTCAGTTATATTTTTAACAATCAGGCATAACAAAACTACTCCCTCGTGTCAGCTGATATGCATCAAAGGATAGAAAATAATTAAATACAAGTTTCCTGTAGTTAAAGTGAAGTACTTAAAGCTGACTGTGGTTATTTAGTTTACCACGTATGCTTATGTTCAGTTCAAAATATTAAACCTGCAAAATACTCAATTTCCTAAAAATGCATCCATTAAACACCTAATTTAGAAACTCTTGGCCTTTAGCATAAGCTACCATTTCGTCCTAATCACAGATATAAAACCCACCAGCACTGCACATATTCATTGCCTTGGTATTTTTCTTCTTGCCATAATTCTCTGCCCAGCTGCCTTTTGCATTGTTACTGTTTCTGGTCAAAGTAGTTCAAAAAATAATTCTTTGCTCTAGCCATTTTTGTCTTTGAATTCCAACTTGTTTTTAAAAATAGACAGAATATGACTTTGCTGTCAGAACTAAGGGTTAAAATGTTCAGTTTTCTACTTTTCTTCTTCAGTAATCAACATGACATTTAGAAACAAATTTACTTGAAGTATAAAATGTATTTTATATAGAGTAGGAGTTTGAAATTGTACTTGGGCTAGATAAGGCAAAAATATTTATCTCTTTTTAGGAAGCAGAGAGAGCTTGAAGAATATGAGAGAGAGAGAAAAAGAGAAGAGAAGTTGCGCAAGAGAGAACAGAAACAGAAAGATCGTGAAGTTCAACGGAACAAAAAGCAACTTGAAAAGCTTCAAGCTGAAGAACAGAGAAAACTTCAAGAGAAGATAAAGCTAGAAGAAAGGAAGCTCCTGTTAGCTCAGAGAAATCTTCAGTCCATTAGATTAATTGCAGAACTGCTAAGCAGAGCAAAGGTAACTTCAGTATTTATTTCAGAAGCTAATGAAGAACCCAGCAGAACAAAGCCCTTTACTGGCTTTAGAGGAGGTGGGGAGCACTGTTCATTAAGCAATAGGTTTACTACTTCTGCAGCTGCTATTCCTTAGACCAAAATTTCAGAAAAGCGCAATGAAACAGTATTTCTCTCTTGGCAAAACATGCACTTGTAGGTGAATGGAAAGTGAACTTGAACCTATAGTCCTGAATAGCATTTTTACCTGCAAATTAATTGTCAGGTTTTCTTAAGTTCCGCAAAAGAATGTGTGAGCATGATGAAGTGAACTAACTGCAGAGGATAAGATGCGAGACTCCTTCTCTAGTTCCAGTTTGGATGCTGTTTCCCATCTGCTCTGCAGTGATTCTGTTCACTGTTCTTTGCAGTTTCAGAGATTGAACTTTCATTAGTCAGTGTTTGAAATGTGCAGAATGTTTCTTCTGTAGGAAAAGTACTGTCAGCAAAGGTTTCAAATGTTAGATCCTGTCTCTCTAACAGTGTTTTTATTTTTTCACTGAAACACTGAAGCTTAAGACTTAGATAAAACCATATTAGGGTGTACTGTATGTGAAATATTTTCTGTAGAAACAAAAAGCTGTGTGGAAAAGTGCAGGTTTTTTCTTGATGCCAGTGCGCTTCAGGAGTGTTTTTTAACTCACAGCGCTATGTACACATCAGTTATGTAGTAGAAGAAGGGAGAAATGCCTTTTGCAGACTTTTTAACTCTGTAGCTGGAATAGGAAGGTTGTCTGGTGAAACAGAGAGTGTATTTCTTTCATTTAGAGAATTCTGAGGTCTGTACTAAGCCACTTGACTAGGTCAGAATAGAAAAAAGTTTGAACCTTTTCCAGTATCATGAATTTTAAAAATGATTGACAAAATGACAAGCAGTTTTTACATACTATTTGTCCATTTAATTACTTGCTGTTTGTATGGACTCATTGTAAAGTCATCTATGAACCACAGATGGCAAACATCTAAGAGAAGTTCTTCTCAATAAAATTTAAAACATTTTTAATTTGGCTGAAGCCTTCAAGTGTTTACCCGGATAAATGTATTTCAATATTGCAGATTTCACATGATGTTACTTTTATTATGTTAGGGAGCCATGAAGACAAAGCTTCTACTCAAGAATTGTGGACAAATAGTGTTTCACATTATAGCAGTTTTTTATTAGTGGGTTTTGTTGGTTGATTGGTTTTGATTTTTTTTCCCTTTAAGAAGGAAACACCATTTTATTTTGTGATGGTTCTGTTTGTTAGACTTCATTTTCTTGCTGTATTGCTGCCTTTGTGTTGTTGTAACTTGGAAGCACGAGCAGGTATTTTTTGTTTACTCTTACCTTCCCTTTGACTGTTTTTCAGACGGTAAAGCTTTTGGAGCAAGAACAGAACGAAGAAAAGATTTGTCTTCAGCAGCTAGAGGAGAGACGAAGGCTCCAGGAGGCTGAGCTTAAACGTGTGGAAGAAGAAAAAGAGAGAGCACTAGGGTTGCAGAGAAAAGAAAAAGAACTGAGGGAGAAACTGCTGAACAATCTTCTGAGCAAGAAAATGGATGCAGTTAATCAAAACAAAGAAGAAACCGAAGCATCTCAGACTGACGTGCCGAAAAGCCCTAGTGCTGTTCCACACACTGTGTCATCCAGCTGCATCACTTCTACCTCAGGACAGGCTGTTACAGGCAAACTGGCTCCTGGCTCTCAAATAGAAGTAGCATCCCCTGAAAATGTAAACACTCAATGCAAGTACTTAAATGGCAGCATTCATGACAAGGTTCATATCAAAGAAGGTCAGAATCTCCACACAACAAACTCTGAGAAGTGTGCTGACAAAAAGAGTTCGGGGGTACTTTCATGTGTTCCTGCCAGTAACCAGGACCAGAAGAGCCTCTCTAGCTATGACCAGAACACTTGCAAGAAGGACTTGCACTGTGAGCAGGACAAACGTGGGACAGAGCCAAGGAGAAGAAAGAGCCGTTCATGTAGCAGCATAAACAGTGATGAGAGTAAGGGTAGACGAGAGAGCAGCAGACACAGAAGAGATGTGAGTTACCAGGATGAAAAGCACAGGAAAGAAAGGAGGTATTACAGACACTCCAGCAGAAGTTACAGCCCTCGCCGAAGCCGCAGTCCTCGTCGAAGAAGTGCAAGCCCCAGGCGTTCCCGTTACAGAAGAACGCGCAGCAGGGAACGTAGGAGGGACAGAAGGGAAAGGAGTCGTAGTCGCAGAAGTGTGAGCAGGAGACGAAGGCACCGGAGGTGATCTCTGAGTAAGCAAAGGAGTATTTGGAGTGGGTAGTGAAGGCCTTGGCTCCTTTGAAAGGCTGTGGCAGGACAAAAGGGCCAGAAAGTTGTAAACCAGACCTCACTGGTGTGACTGCTATAGAAAACACAATTGTTTTAACCAATTCTGAGCTTGCATCTAGTCCCTGAAATCAAGAAAAGAGATGCCCGATTTTTTTGACCTTCCTTCCTTTGTTGTCTCTTTCTAGGTTTCTACCACAATGTAGCTATAATCACCATGCTTGTGCTCAAGTTCCTAAAGTGCTAAAAGCCAACCTGTTTCAGTTTTCTAAACCTTCATTTTAGTGTATTTAGTTTTTATCTTTGTATCACCTAATTTGGCTTAAGAAATACATGGGTGCCAGGTATAGGAACTTCAGAGGTGACAAGCTATTACATACAGATTTGATTTAAAGTGTTTTCTGGTGCATTCAATGAAATCATGTTTAACAAAGTTGAGTTTTTATTGATTGAGGTGGATAGCAGGACTTTCACATTTTTCTTAAAACTGACTGTAAAGATATGCAGGATACCTTTTAAACTGCTATGATTCTTTCATATGTCTGTATGATGCCAAGCTTTGTGGCCCAAATTATTCTGGCATGTAATGACTTTGTATAATAATACTTTCCATGTAAGAGAGGCACACTGGTGTAGGAAGTAACAAGCAGTGGTAAAATGGTTGAAAGTTGTTCTGATATTTTGTTGACATATTTGGCTTTGTAATTATTTCAGGTGGCATAGGGCTACTTGAAACATTTTTTCAGGTACATAAAGAGCTAAACATTGTCTTGAAAAAGGGGCCTTCTTGCTAAATTATTTCTACTTGTGTTGTTGAAAAGTAAGGCTGCAGTGTCTCTTGTTAAATCCATTTAAGAATACTTTTGCTTTTAAAATGCAGCTCAGGAATATTAAAAGCTATAACGTTACAGTGAAAGAGTTTATTTTGCGTTTTTATGGTAAAATTAAAAAGAAAACTGTTTCCATTGAACTGAAGTTGCTGTTTTCATGTGTCAGTATATTAAAATCTGCAGAAGTGTTAAGAACCTGTTTGTTGAAAGCATCACTTACCACATTTGAATAATGAAGTTCAGCTTCTCCTCTTGATGGTTCTGTTGTGTTACAGCTGTGTCAACTGTTAATTCAGCAGGACGTGTGCTCTTTAACTACAGCCTTCAGATGCCATTTTCCTCACACTGATGCATGAAATCGAAGTGCGTCCATTTCCTGGAGTGTCTGAGAAGCACATTAGTGCTGCAGCTCAGCTGGATCCTTGGCTGACTGAGTTTGTCTGCTTTACTTGCAGAATCCATGTGGGTTTGTTTCTTACTAGACCGTGCTGCTGAAATCTTTGTAGTTACTGGCTGTGGACAGAAAAGGCAAGACATTGACAATGCTAAATTGTGAGGAGCAGTTGTGTGCCTTGAAGGCAGAGAGGCACAGACAAATCAGAGGGCTGGGCAGTCACCAGCCGTATGAAGTTTAACAGGGGCAAATGCCGGATTCTGCACCTGGGATGGGGCAACTCTGGATGTACGGGCAGACTGGGGAACGAGACTCTGGAGAGCAGCCCTGCAGAAAGGGACCTGGGGGTTGTGATTGATGGCAAGTTGAACGTGTGTTTCAGTGAGCCCTGTCAACCCAGAGGGCCTATGTGTCCTTCGGCACATCAGTTACAGTGTTGCCATTTGGTCAAGGGACTGGATTGTTTTTTCTGTGTCCTCCTTTCAAAGTCTGGAGTTCTTCCCTCACAAAGCTAAGAACTCAGTTCCTGGCTTCTTGCCTTGTGTCAGGCAGCCACACCTGTCAGTTTAAGCTTACTTTAAAATTAGGCTTTGTAGCCAGGGAAAGCTCAGGTTCACTCTTAACTGGTAGGTTTTTTCCTTCAGTAGTGGAAAAATTTCCCCAGTTAGCATTATTGGTGTGGTATAACTACAGTGTGTAAATCCCATTAAATCATGGATTGGGCAGCTTCACATTTCAGCCCTGTGTTCATGCCAGCTGTAAAGCCTAGGCAGCACTGAAAGAGACCTCTGAGCCCTATTTCATGTACTGAGTCCCAAGAAATGCCCAGTGTTTTCTTCCAGTGTTCTGCCACCATTCTTGATCATTCTTAAATCACATGGTGAGTCAGGAGGAGGGTTTTCTCAGTTGTGAGAATACACGTCTGTTTTTGCACTCGGCTCCAGGAGAGATTTCAGATTTGTCACCACAAAGTCTCCTTTATGTCCTTGCAGAGGTGCCAGAAGGATAGAATCAAGTGGGAACCCACTTTGCTCTTGAGGATGCATAGGGTTTTGGAGTGTACTGATCATCTAGTGATACAAGGGAGCATGTGACCTCCTTCTGTTGGAGGCGAACCCTGCTCATCACAGACTGCTTTCAGCAAGGTCTGAGCTGAAGAGGGTAGGAAGTTTGTGGGCCAAGCTCTTGAGCTCCCTGTTCTGGGCAGGAGCTGGTGCATATGCTCTCTAATGTGCTGCTGCTGCCTCATTGTGGCTGTTGGCAGTGGCAACTCTGAGTGGTTTTTCTGCAGCCCTTGCGAAGCAAAGAACAGGATTCTCAAAGGGGTAAGAAATCGAAGTTCCTGTTGCTATGGACAGTGCTACTGCATAGTCCTGTCCTCGTCCTCAAAGAAGAATGTCTCCTCTTGTGTCTGAGCCCTGACGAGCCTCTGCATGTACCAGCCTTTTGACCTGCAGTTTTCTTTTTATCTCCTGGCCTCAGCCTGCACTAGGTGACTTGGAGAGAAGCTTAGTCAAACAACAGCTTTGCTACAGGAGCAGGGCCAAAGCCCTTCAATATGATTATTGTGATGTTTTCCATCTGATTACTGCCTGCTGTTGTAAAGTAATATTGATAATGTATGAGTGAGATTGCCAGAAGTAATTGATATTACTAAAAAACAATTACCAAAGCTGTAACCATATCCAAATCCTTTTTCTAACTGGCTCTACCTCTGTAATCTATTCAGTGACCTAAAAAAAAGACATAGACATAATTGGGTATGTGTATAAAAAATATTTGATATTTTATCTGGAAGCATCATCTTTAAAGAGGACAGAGAAAAGGAGAATTTTTGCAGTTGCTCCCAAAATTGTGAATGCAAGATTCTGTCAGTATCACAAGGCTATAAACACAAACTAATGAGAATTGATTGGTGATCAGGACTACCTGGATTTTGTACCAATGTCAGCGTTAAGGCAGTTCTTGTATAGGATCATATAACAGACTGTTGTGGCTACTCGTGTTTGATTGAATTGAATTGAATTCATTTCATCGAATGCAGCAGACGTAGAGATGTTATTACGTTCTATATGACAGCAATTAAACCAACTAGTTCAGCAAATACCTTAATTTATAAATATGTGGGCAAAATTAGCCACTGATGTCTTGTATTACTATACAAATCAAATTTGTCTTTATTATGTATTGCCTTTGTCTTGATCTGGTATCCTGCTTTTGAGGTTTGGTTTTTCTGGATACAACACCCATTTCAGTAAGCTTACATTGCATTGATCTGGCCTTTCCCCAGCCTAATGAACACATTATTTGCAGAAGGTATCTTCTGCTACTTCACGATAAATTTGCAGTTGTCTCTAGTGTTTGTAAAAAGCAGCAATCTAGCTGCAATTGATTCTTCAGAACTGGGTGCACAGAATGGATGATCAAGTGTCTTATATTAATCTCATACTGGGCTATTGAGGCTTGTTTGAAGTGATGTGCACCATCATCCTTTGTTCTTTAGTGGCAGCACAGGAAATGAATTTGGTATGGTTCTCCATCACATGCTGCACCTCCTGAATCTCCTGCTCCCTGACAAAAAAAATAATTCATAGGTTAGCTCAGGCTACTGTTTTGTCATAGCATATTTTATAAACCTTTAAAGGGCTAGGGCTGATTGGATTTGGTCTCTAACTGATACCTAATCCAACTGCATGTGCACTGTGGCACTTGCCAGGTGAGCTCTACCTGCTCTGCATGGGATGTTCAGGAGTGCTGTCCATGATACTGGACTATTTGTAGGACAATATGAAGCAATGTCACTCCCAGGCACTGCCAGCAAAGTGTCTGAACAAGAATTGATCACCTTCATTTTCCCTGCAAGGCTGTATATGATCCTGGACACGTGTTTGTCAATGCTCTGAGGAATTGCCTAGCAGTGTCTGTTACTTTCTACCTTACCTATAAAAGGGAAGGCCTGGAAAAATCTCTTCTGCTTGCTGCACATGGCTTGCTGCTGTGATTTATAGCAGCTGGCAACTCAGCTCCATGCAGCTGCTCATGCACCCCTGGTGGGATGGGGTAGAGAATTGTGAGGGGAAAAGTGAGAAACTCGTGGATTGAGATAAAGACAATAAAAAGGTAAAGCCAAAGCTGCATGCACAAGCAAGGCAAAATGAGGAATTTATTCATCCCCTCCCCTGGGCAGGCAGGTGTTCACTGCCATCTCCAGCAAAGCCAAGCCTCTAAAATGACCTGTTTAAGGCAGTTGCATATCTTTGTGATGCTTGGCAGAACACAAGTAATTTCTGAAATCAGAGCCTGTCTCAGCTGCTATCCATCTTGGTTTTCTGTTTGCATCTCTCTCTCTCTTTGAAGTTTCTGCATCTACCACTTTTTAGCTACGGTACCTGGTTATTGTCAGGAAGACTATGACTCTTATCTGCTGGGACTTTCCTCTGATAGAAATCTCAATGATTATTTAGTTGAATTATTTGTTGAGAGATTCTTTGCAGTCCACAAGTTAAACCAAGAACAACTCTGGATGGCCTGAGATGCACTTTAAAAGATGTTCTCAGTCAGAGTTTTTACTGTATGTGAATCTAAAGAGAAGGGAGGGTTTGCTTAGAGAATGAGCTGGATATACAGGTTTTCCTGCCCACTGCAAGTGTTTGACATTAGTATATGTGATGAAAACAGGAAGAAAAAATTGGTCAGTGCCAAAAGTGATGGAAATAATAGTCATGTTAATAGGAAAATGCATCTATTGTAAAATGTGAGAATAATTAGAAGCTACAAAGAAGAAAAGGACCATTTTGTTAAAACTGGATATTCTATTTCAAAGTAAAAGTATGATACTGAGTATCTTGGTTTTTTAGGATTGTTAAAAAAAGGCCACAAACTGCATTATCTTAGTGCCCTTCCAGGACATCTGTTATAAGGTGGGCATACTTAGAGACTTAGTATGATAGCAAGGCACAGTTGTTTCCCTACTGGCATTATTGAAACTCATTGTAGTCACATCCCTGGGATTTGTAGTTTTTGCTTATAAGGAAGGTTTCATGTCTGAAAATAGTGTCATCTTCCATTTCTCACTGGCAGACACATTCATTTTACTAAATCTCCTTTGTTCATAGAAAATTTCTTGCTTTCAAATGTTATGCAAAAATGACATAGTTGTTTTTTTGTGTAGCATTTGTCTGTAGTGAGTCATTTAGGCAAAAAAAAAAAAAAAAAGCATCACTGAAATAGAACTGTGGTGGTAAAATAAGGGCATTAACCTGCACGTGGTCTATGCCCTATGAGAGAAACCTTGATAGGGTTTTCAGAGAAAGCAAGCCATTGCAATTTCATCTTCATGAATGCATTTGTAGCTTAAAAGGAGCTTAAACTTTAAGCCTCACTAACAATTTACTTGGAAACAGCTACACACTGCATGTGGCTTTTTTCAATCTGGTGTGGGTTGTCTGCAAGCCTCCTCTCCTACATCTCACTACTAGTAGTAATCCCATTAGATGATTATAACTGGTGTCCTCAACGGATAGATTTAGTCCTAATTGAAAAAGAACTTCAAGTGTGTTTAATCAACTGTGTGGTCATTTTATTAGTGGAGACTCATGACCATGTAACTTTGCCTTAAGTGCATTTATGGCCTGAGTCTGAGTAGCTGTTATGATCTCAGGAATGGGAAAGCCTTATGCTTGTATGAAATTGCACCAGTTTCTCAGTAGCAGGTAGAATTGCCCTTTAGAAGAGAAATATTTTTATTTACATACAACTTTCTAATCTTTTTGTCTAACCATAGTTATCTTTGGCTGGTTCTGTCTGATTATGTACAATTTAGTTCTCTGTTTCCATTGGAGGAGGGGGAATGTTATTGAGGGAAATAAGTTGACTGGGTTACCCACGCAGATGGAGACTTTGTGAGAAAGTTTTAAACTTTCTTCTTCTACAGACCTGTCTTTGGAGTGAAATCAAAGCACTGGGAAAGCTGTAGTGTGTTCACCCAGAGCAGATCTAGATTTGTCCAAATAAATGAACTCTGCTGATAGCTTATTGCATATGCAGACAGAAGTTCATAAATAGTAACTGAGGTCATGTGCTCTCCTTGAGCTGGAGATAGCAGGGGAAGGTGTCCATTATGAATATAGCTGTGTATTTGAAACCTTCAGTGTCTTGTTAAATGCGAGACGCACAGATTCACAGCCACTCTGTCAGAGGTGTGCTGCTGCTGGGATGTCCACCCTGCGCACACAAAATACACAGAATAACAGTGTCTAATCTGTACTGAACACTGAATCTGGTGCACTAACAAGACAATAGCACTATGTTTATAGGCTATGTTGGCCAGGAGGAGCAGTTCTACATGTTTCTGCGGTTTGGTGTTTGCTGTAACTCTTGTAATGTTCATACCTAGTGCTCTGGTAACACAGGGAACTGCGGTGTCAGAACCTGGGGAACAGGTACTGTTTCTGGGTTTGCCTACAGAGGGGAAAAAGGCTGAAAACAGTTACATCTGCTTGACTAACTTTAACAGCTAACTCTGAAAGAAAGTTGCCATTTCACTACTGCTGAAAGAAATAGAACACCTTCTGGCTAAAATGTAAGGATTTCAATGGAAAATACAGATTCAGAGAAGGATTATACAGTGGAATCTGAAGCATGGAAAAAGCTGCCATTGAAAAAATTCTGGTTTGTAACATTTTGCCTTCAGTGTATTACCTAAATAAGGACTTATTTAACATTGTTTCCTTAAGGGTCACTAAACGTGTGATACAAAAACTGAGTCTTTTCCTTGATGGAAAGGATCTTTCCTCACCTGAGTGTTGCCACATCCGCCCCAAGGTGAGATGGGCAAGATGTCAAGCATTTACAAGATGGAGAAATGAACAGTGGGGCAGCAAGATTTCAGGAAAGTAATCCAGGTGTTTAATTTTCTGATAAAGGCCTTGAATTGAAATCCATTCCCCATCTTGCACTTGGCAATCATTTAATTGTTTCTTCCCAAGGGCATTCTGCTGCCCATGATTAGTTTTGCAGAGAAGGGGAGGAAGACTGTGGTAGCCAGCTGGAAGAAGTAAAATGTGTTGTCATCCCTCAGCACCCTGCTCCATCAAAACATGGCAAAGCACAAGTAGGACACCCTTGCTTGGTATTGTTTTCTAAGCTGGTATCAGGGTGGGTAAGAGGATCTGCAAAATACAGAAAAGTAACAAAGGTAGATTTAATTCCTCATAGGCTTCACCTGAGCTTCATCATCAGAGCAAACTAATCACAGTGAGAAAACAGCAGACTCTTACAGCTTCCCTTTGGACTGGCTGCTTCTGCACTTATGGATGGAGTGTACCCTGCTGCCAGCCCAGGGTCCCCTGGACTGTGCCCATCACAGCAAGTTTCAAGTTCCAAAATTCTGCTTTCATTTATGAACCCTGGTGCACTGCACGGAGTTCAGGTTCTTGGTATTCTTCTGTACTGATTCCTGTTTTGCTTGTTACGAGTTTTCAAGTGCTTCTGAGGTACCAGCGTGTTGCTGACTGATGAACTGACAGTACAAGCTTTAATCCACACTGCTTCTTTAGCCTTATACTTGATGATGGAAGATCCAAAGAAACAGCTGAACCAGGTAGAAAGACCCATCAAAGCCAAATAACTCAGCTAACACATTTTGTAACCAGTGTGTTTCTCAGAAGCAATAAGATTATGTGGATCAGCTGCTGTGCTTTGTGTCTGGTGAGAAAAAGCTTATTTAAATTAGGATAGCCAGTAAATCTGTGTCTCAGTCCAGAAGGAAGATGGGTTCCACAGAAGACCTTGACTATCCTCAAATCATCGTGCAATACAGCAATGGATTTTTAATCTCAAAGGTAAGAAATATAACTCAGTCTTAGAAAGAGTATGCCTCTTTAGACAGAAATATTCAAGGATTTCTCTTTAGGTCCTGAATGTAAGTCTTTGGAAGAGGTGAAAGCACTGGTTTCCAAACAGCATGTTTTTAAGGCACAAAGGTAAAACTAGTAATTCCACTCTTCTTATTGTTTACTGATGTTATTTGCTTAAGCACATGGGCATAAAATTATAGTATCCAGTGCAGTGGATGATTTTTTTCCTCATTTACTACTTAGTTTCCTATTGTCCCTTGCTAGACCTCTGGCCAACTTGGTAACAGAAGGAATGCTCTTTGGGTTGTGAAAATTCTGCTGCACCTTAAGCTCCTGAAAAGCAGAGCTGACAATAAAGAGAGGAAAAATAGATAATGAAAAATCACCTTGTGTGAAGAAGAAGTGCCCAATGCTTTCCAAATTAACACTGTTAGTACTATGTTTTTGAGAAACAATTTCAACTTGGTTAAGCCATGTTGTTACTCAGGGTAAAAGGAGCTTCATTTTACAGGAATCATTGCTCAGATCATTGTAGATACAGGCAGTCAGTTGAATTGATGTCTTTGTTACTGTTTCAGGAGTGTTTATGTGACCAGAGTAATAGGCTAATACTTGTAAAGTTGACTGTGTAGAGATAAAGAAGGATGGTTGGTTGGGTTTTTTTATGTATGGTTAGCTATGTCTGTCTGAATGTTGACAGATGTTGCTGGAGAAGTTACACACCTTCTCTATGGAAAGACTGGGTGATTTTGCTGGCTTGCATGAAGCAGTTCTTCTGGATGAGAGGAAACTCCCTGCTTCTGGAAGAGAGGGAAGTCCCTGCTTCTGGAAGACAGGAAACTCCCTGCTTCTGGAAGACCCCTGTAATCTTTGACATCAGTCCCTGAAAACAAAGTCCATAGAATGGGATATTACCCCTATTGAAAGCTACGAGAGAGTCTCCAGGGTTCACTGAAGCATGTGTTAGATCCTCAGTAAAGAACAGAAACAAAAACAGAGAACAAGCACCACCACCCAGTCTTGTCTTTGTTCTTTCCAGGAGATTGTGCTCCTAAACTAAGGAAGTGGCAGGAACATTTACACACAAAATATGGTCTCTAAATGTGAACTTTTGGAAGCCAAAAAGCATTGGCTGGCTTCACTGGAAAACTAAAAAAGGAAATGAACAACGAGTGCATTGCATGCATAGTATGTTATATCAGTGCTCCGATAAACTACAATTTAATAATCAGACTTGTTTACATGAAAGACAAGTTTATCTGAAATAAATATTATTATGTGTATATTTTCTCTGATTAGTCACCTTGTGAAATGCAGTAGGCTTTAGTACTTTCACCTAATCCCTCAGGTCCACCTTTCCCTACCCTCAGGTTATGTTCACTGCCTGTGAGTTGGGGGTGTTTGATCTTCTTCTGGAGTCAGGAAAGCCTCTGTCTTCAGATGCCATTGCTGCACATCTGGGTGCCAGCACCCTGGGGATGGAAAGACTGCTGGATGCCTGTGTGGGATTGAAGCTCTTGGCACTAGAGATGACACAAGAAGGAGGTAATGAAGGCAGAGAAATGGGAATAAGCTAAAAGACTTAAACCTCTGATGGTTTTGAAAGTGAGGTAAGATGTGTGGGCAAATGTGATACCAAATGTTAAATCAGTTAATATAGCTGAAAGAAGGACAGAATCATTCTTGGGATTCACTCTTCAGCTGAAAGAGAAGAGGCAAATGTCAGCATGATCACAGGTATAAAATGAAACACAGGTTCTATATCTCTAAACACAGGGCTCTATATCCCTAAATTTCTTTGTGCAAGAGCCTCATGTGACCTCAGAGAAGATATTCCAGATCTCTGCAGAACCTGTCTCAAGAAATCTCTGGGGTATGGGCAGGATTTTAACCTTAACACAAAATGTCAGGGTGGATGGGTAACAGCATGATTTAAAAACAGATTTTGGGTTTTTTGGGTTTTTACTATCATGTGAACTATTTTGTTAGGTTACTGATCAAAACTGAGAGGTGATGTAAGTTTGTCCTTACATTAGAAACATGGAGTCCGCTTGGACAGAAAGGATCTCTGGCCATCAGAAAGCTGGTCAGGACTAGTTAGAATCTCACAGGTTGTGTCTCCTGCGTTGCCTTGTGTTGGCATGCTCTGTTTTAGGGATTATAGCTGTTGCCTAATGGGTTTGGGGAGAGCAGGACCTATCTTTTATTTTCCTTTGATATGCCAGTCCTGTGGGTGAGTGATGCCACTGCAGACGCATAGGAGGGAGTGGGGTAGATTTCTGGGAGTCCTTTAGGCATTCTTCTGTCTGCAGAAAGTCCTGCCCTAGTGAACTGAGAGAGGGTAGGGGTGGCTGGCCTGCTGTTTTGGGGACTTGGCCCCCACCTGCCGACCTTGTTGATCAAAAAAAAAGACTTGTCTGCAAAGAGTTTTCATTTAAATAGAGCACTCTGAAAGCTTCCTCTGAGTGCAGAAGCTTATATGTAAATGATAACACTTGTAAGGCATTTATTTTGTTCTCCTTGAGAGGAATGTTTGGTGCTGGAGTTAAGTGTAGGGAGATAGTGTTTACCCACATTGAATGGGGCAACACAGATTTCATCAGCCCTCACGGTCTGCTCATTGCTGTGGAAGGATTTGGTTGTAGAAGTAGTGTAGTTGTTTATTTGGCTCTACAGACACCTTCTGGTGATAAACACCAAGCTGTACAATAGACTTGGCAAGGTGTTATATCATATATGTTAGTAAATATATTTATTTTACCCTTTAGCCCTCTACAGAAACACGGAAATTTCCAACATTTACCTTACAAAATCAAGTCCAAAGTCTCAGTATCATATTATGATGTATTATTCCAATACAGTCTACTTGTGCTGGCAGTACCTGGCTGATGCTGTGAGGTAAGGAGGAGTGTTGTGTGCTGTTAGTTGCTTTGTAGCATCTGTGTCCCTGCTCTGAGTGGTGTGTTTCTGGGGAAGAGCTCAGTAAAGATGCTGGCTGGTTCTCAGAAATTAAAAGCAACAGATAACATGGCAAATATGTGCGTCCTCACCCTCCCCCCACCTCTTGTTTCCCATTTGTGTCTGTTCTTGGTTTCCTTTTCCCTCTCATTATAGAGATGATTTGGAAATCATATTTCTTTATGTTTCACCTCCAGGAAAGCACTTTATCATTACAGTGGCTCTTACTGGAGGTGGCATCAACAAAGTAAATGCTGAGCAATGATGGCTAGGATCCTTCCATTGCAAAGGCTTACAGGAGCAGTTTAATATGGGTCTGGAGTCTCACTTGTTCCAGTCCATGCAACCAAACATGGTGTAGATAATGGTGATGATTGCACCAGTCTTGTACCTGTACTTCAGGTGTGTTCCCATAAATCACAGAATCCTAGAATGGTTTAGGTTGGAAAAGGCTCTAAAGATTATCTAGTTCCAACCTTCCTACCATGGATGCCACTCACTAGATCAGGTTGTTCAAAGTGCCATCCCAACCTGACCTTGAAAAGAACCAGTCATTCTTGTGAAAGGTTGAGAAATGTATCAGCACTCTCATATGCTTTTTAATTGCAATTTTAGAGAAGGAAGAAACCAATACAAAAGAGCTTTTGGCATTTCATCTAAAGATCCTTTTGGAGCAATGTACAGGTAATCATTAGACTATTTATGGAAATTTTATTCCTCTTATTTTGGATAAAACTAATGTTTTTAATTATGGCTTAGGACAATTAAATATGTGATGCTCTCATCAGCATCGTTCAATGTTTTTATTTCTCAACAATATCAATTACTGGGACACTGTCTGATATTTTGAATAGAAGTATATAATTTTCTAATCTGAAAAACATCACAGATCTCTGACAGAGGCAATGGTAGCTGAGGGAAAAAAAAAACCCTTGTAAATTCTGAGAATGAGCAGCATAATACACAGTTGGATTTCACTAGTCTTAATTCCCTATGCATGAATTCATAGCTGTACCCTTGTGCTACAGTAATACTCAAGGTAGGCTTATATGCAAAGAGGACATATTCTGTGTCAATAAAATCAGAGATTATTGTTTAAGCTAAAACATGTAGTAGCAGTCATATGATAGGAATCACCAGGGATATGGTAAGGAACCTTCTCTCTGTGCTGTGTCTGCTTGTGTTGCTAGATCAGATGAAGAAATGCTAAAATTCATGGCTGGCCAGAACTCAGTATGGAGTATATGTGGCAGAGATGTTCTTGCTGCATTTGACCTTTCCCCTTTTGTGCAGATCTATGACTTGGGAGGTGAGTGTCAACATATCTTTTTTAACAAGTCTCTGGGCTGTCTTTTATAAGCACTGTAGAGGGAAACAACTCCTATGTTATATGATGGGCAAAACAATGGAAAGCAGGACGTATCTCAGCAATATAAGGAGCATTTTACTGATTTGGTTGGGTAAAAAACAGAAATGTGAGAATGCTGAGAGCATTAGGAAGCTGAATGCTTTTTCTCTACAGTCTCATTTATGTGAGTAGTCACTCATCTTGTAGATGTGGCAGCTTTAGCATTTTTTCATGCCTTGCTTGATGCATTCTTCCAATGCTAGACTCTTTCCTTCTTCCCTTTTAGTCATGGTTGTTGAGGTACTGCCTACAGCCTCTTTTCCTGCAGCACCCTGCTGTCCCAGCACCTCTGAGAGCTGCCAGGATTCATGGGATGAGGCAGGCTCTCTCCTGGCCTCCCTCACTTCTTCCCCAGAGCCTGGCTTAGTGACTGTTTTTCATTTTTCACCTTCTAGCACCCACAGCTGGGTCTGGCTAGGAGGGAGCATAAGAGCTGTAAGGGCTGGGGCTGACCCCCCTTGCCTGGGTGCTGCGGGCCCCGGGCCTTCCTGCAGAACTCATGGAGACAGTGGCCTCTCCTTGCCCTCCTCTTCCCTCTCAGCAACACGTGGGGTGCAAATGTACACTGCCAGCTTCCGTGAGGCTGAATGCACCATTGCCTGTATGATTTCATGGGGGTGTCGCTGAACAGGTTGGGTTTGTGTCAGTGCTGATCTTTTTAATGTTTCCAAAGGAGGCGGAGGAGCTTTGGCCCGAGAGTGTGTTTCTTTGTATCCAAATTCTACCGTCACAATTTATGACCTGCCCAAAGTTGTGCAAGTGGCCAAAGAACAATTTCTTTCCCCTGAGGAGCGTCGGATCGCTTTCCATGAAGGTAGGTGTGGGCAGTGGTGTGGTGTTGTCACAGCTGTTGCTCTGGAGCCCTGGCTCTGCCCAGAGGTTTCCTACTGGAGGCTCAGGTCTCCAGCTGCCCCTTGTGGGGACAGCGTCTCAGGCTTCAGCCTCTCCAGCCCAGGTCTGCAGCTGTCTCAGTTGTCCAGCAGCAGCTATCAGAGACACAACTCAGTTATTCAGCAACAGAAGCAACAGGAGTTCTTTATTCCTGAAGAGAACTATTTAATTTCTTCAGAACAAGGGTACATTAGCAATAAAAAAAGGCATTCTGCAATTTTGAAATCTGCCATGCTCTGCTATAAATTTTCCTAACACTCCCCTTTTCTCCTGTGCAAACTTCCTGGCAGATGTGAGGGTTGGCAGGCCTGCTCTGAACAAGGAGTTTTCCTTCTCTGGTCATGACTGACTGACCTTTAAGTCCTAAGATATTTTAGACCATGAAAGTGGGTGAGCTAGGTCATATTCCTCTTGCCCAGGCCGCTGATCCTGCATAGTCTTTGTACCATCTAGGAGGAAAATGAGTATAGGGGGATCGAATTTTGAATATTTACAAAAGTCTTAAAAGTGCTGGCACTGCTTAATATTGCTCAAAACTCAGAGAGAGAAAAAAAGCCTTGAGAGGAGAGGGGAGTGTATAAAAACAAAGATGCAACAAAATGGGAGAAGAAATGACAAAGTAAAATGCTGAGAAAAAAATCTGAATGCAGTACACCAGGTGCTAAACAAAAGCCATGACAAAGCTAGTGCTAGGTGAGAGATGTGTATTTTTGCCTACAGATTTATGAAGTAACTCCGTGATTACCGAAGATCTTTGAAAATTTTCTTAGATAAGGCAAAATTCTTTCTTTTTCATGACAGAAACCATGTGAACCTATCTCCTTAATGCTTTATGAATCTGAATTTCTGTCGTTGGAGAAAGCCTAAACTCAAATGCTTTCCTGTGCATTAGAGGCTATTTCAGGATGAGTTGCTGCCTTTAAATGTTTCAGATCTTCTCAAGACACAACAAGAGCAAAATTCCCCATCCAGTGCAATATAGGACTCTCACCTCGTAATTCTATTGCTGTATGATACATGTGAAGGACATGGCAAGCCCAGAACTGAACAGAACTGAAAATATTTGCCTAACTCAGCTCTCAGTGTTGAGGGGATTTGTATAATGCATGTATTCTTGCTTTACAGGGGACTTCTTTATTGATTCAATTCCTGAAGCTGAACTGTATATTTTATCCAAGATACTGCATGATTGGGATGATGATAAATGCAAAAAACTGCTGGCAAAAGTCTACAAAGCTTGCAAACCTGGTAGGTGTGAGCTCTTGAAGAGCAGAGACTCTCACCCATCAGTAATGTGAAGCACATCAGTCTTGATGCTGAGTTTGGGTGGCCAAGTTTCAGTGTGGGAGTTTCTTGGTTTAGTCCTTTGCTTTCCTAAGCCAGCCACGTGCAGCTGAGACAAATACCACCTGGTCTAAGATCTCTTTGTCTGGCTTCCGATTTTTGTCTCCTTCTCTGCAGGGACTCCTCTTTCAAGGCATAAAGTGTAAGGATTGAGAATTTTGGGTATTGTTTAGATAGGTGTATACATCATAGTAAAATATCTCATTAAGCATCCCAATGAAACCTCAGAGTTTTGAAAGCACTGCCTACAGAGTCAGCTTCTGGGCAAAATCAGTAAGGTCCNGTGGTACATGTTTTATGCATGTAACAAGACAGAAAAAGTGGAGAAATGTGCTGTTCTCTTCTTATGGGGGAATGATCAACTTACCTTTTAGTTAAGGCTTCCAACTTTTTTGTAAGCTGATACATTGTCAGAAGGATCACTAATAACAGATCTTGAACATGCATGTATTGCAAATATGGCAGCCTGGCTAGGCTTGCCTTTGGATCTGGGAGGGAAAGAAAGAAAGAAATCAACACCTATTCCACAAGAAACAATCCACAAAAGAAATGTGTAGTGGGCCTGCTTCAGCTTGTAGCAGTCTCTCTGATTTTAACACAAAAGCAGAGCTGAATTTGTACTTGAATTCCTGCAAAATAAAGCTAATCCCCGTACTGAGATCTCTTGCCTGCATTTTTATTCCTGAGGTATTGACATAATAAAACCTAGACCAAATTATGTCTCCTTGTGGTCTTTTCAGAGTTCCAGGAGAAATCCTGTCTGGGCCCTGGGGAGTTTTGCATGAAAAAATTATATTAATTTTTTTATTTTCTCTAGACTTTGATTTAAATTGTGAAAGCGTGTTGCACCTTAGTGAGTGGTTGAAGCCCAAGGATTCTTATTACAGAACAGGTAGGAAGATGATGCAGCCAAGTCATTCTGTTAGGCACTTGGGTAGTCCTTACTGCATGCCTGCTGCTATTTCATTAAATCATTTGATCCAACACGGTCTGCCATTACCCACCCAGTTCTTGGAAGCAGAATAACACATTACTGAATTGAGAAACATTTGGAGAAGGCACTAGAAAGTCACTCTGCACTTGTTTCTTGGACAGTAACTGCATTTGTCCGTTAAGCTAAATACTAGAGGAGCTCGAGATAGTTTACTCAGTACCCATCCACAGGAGCCTCTCACTCATATGACTGTAGGAGGAGGATAGGGAGAAAGCAGCCTCCGTACACACAGGAGACACAAGGCTTTAATGTCATTGCAATTACAGAGACGTGGTGGGGCAGCTTGCATGATCAAAATGTTGGGTTTTGGGGAGTTGGGGTTTTTTTCTAAATGACGAACACTATGAAGAGAACCTGAAACAAGTGCTTTGCTGCATGCAGGCAAATTAAAACCCTATTTGTTCTACAGTTTCCATGTTCCAACAGACATTTCTGATGACACCTTGCTATATATAAGAGCTCTTATCTGTATTTTTTGCTTGTCATTGGATATGTTAACTTTTAAAAACTTGTGTAGGAACAAAGGAAATAAGGTGGACGTTTCCAAGTTACTCATGTTTTGGGTAATGAAAGTCACTCCCAAGTTTGCACCCTTTCATGGTGCTGCAGTGGGAGATTTTCTGTTTGATGCAGGTGTCTCTGTCAATAGAGTTCTTTCCTCCTTTCACAGAGTTTTTCGCCATACAGACTGAGATAAATTATCCAGCTCTAATATGGCTTAGGAGTAATGAAAGAAACCTGGCCATAGCTGGGGGGAATTAGCCCAGAGCAGAATGCACCAGGCAGGAAATGTAGCCTGTGGGCTGAGACTGGCTGTGCTTGGCTGGGCTGAGTGAGGTCAGCTGCTCCCCAGGCCACTCTGTCTGGCAGGACAGAAACCTCCAGCAGGTCCTTGGTCTGATGGCCTGGGAATTACACGAAACAGCAGAGCGCAGGAAAAGCCAGGAAATTTGCCACCTTAATGTGCTAACTGGAAGCTGGTGGCCGCTGCTTTTCAGAACTTGCTGATAGTCATGGGTCATTAAAGAAGCACAGCCTTGAGCACTTGGAAATAAAGCCTCAAATATAACAAAAGAAACCGTAACTAAGCAAGAAAAAAACAGGGGAGGAGCAGAATAAGGAACCCCTGCTTAGAAAGACAACAACCCCATTGCAGGAGGATCAGGCAGAGGCTGGGGGCTGAATGCTGCCTAGAAACATCTTGTCAAAGGAGACCTCAAATCAAGGGCAGAAGGATGGAGAATTGTCCCACGGGATCTGTGGCTGTAGAAGCACTCTGGGACAGTAGGAACCACATTCCAGGCTCCCTGCTGGCTCTAAGGTTCAGCTCTCCCTTCTTCCACTGGCCTGCTCTAGACAACCCTTGAGGCACTGGGAACATGTCCGGAGTTTGTCCTGAGCTGTGTATGCTTCTATAAGTTTGTGTGTTTTTTCCCTCCAAATTCTCCTTCTAATGCTTTGGCCCTTCAGAACAGCCTTATTGCACACTAGCTTAGTGTAGGGGAAGGGCAACATTTTAAATGAAGCTCTCTCAGGGTTATGGAGAATGCTCTACACTGAAGGCAGAGATGCTTTCTGGAATTCAGTAAGGAAGGCCTGCAACAAATGGCTTGATAAAACAACTGTTTTAATAAGAAAGAAGAGGGTTATAGATAGCAAATAAATCTTGATGTGACTTCAGATGCCAGGAACCTATGTCCGTACAGCATCGAATGGAGCCCTGTTGGATTTTCCCACAGTTGAACAAACACTGTCCATGGAAGGAAGCACCTCATTTTGGGTCATTTGAGTTATTATTATCTTAGAAAAAAAAAAAAAAAAAAGGCCATTCTCACAAGAACTGTTGCTGCACTGCTAAAGGCAAGGCCACGCAGGTGGTGCAATCACTGGCAGCGAGTGGGAGCTGCCTGAGCCCCTCCTGCAGCTGAGGGATCTTTGTGGCACAGCACAGGCCAGGCACCACCCTGGACACGCAGCACGGCAGCTGCCATGGGGGGCACTGACTCCTGGATGTACAAAAAGCGCCCGCACAGGATCAGTGCATTCCACCCCTTGGTCCACATGCAGCTTACCTTTTCCAAATATTTTATGGGTTACAGATTACCTGAATAGCACATGAGTTTCTCAGGCTCTAAGGATGAGGCCCAGCAGAGCAGACATGGCCTGTCCAAGACACTGACTCCCTGAGCACAATGTCGACTGCAAGGCTGCCAGTACAGCAGCCTTTTCGGAATAACTGGGTGTTCTCACACCGTGCAGCTTCTTAAAAGGTGTAGGAAAGGTGTCCAAGCTTGCTGAAAGCAATTTCATTGTTACAGGCTGAAACAGATCTCTTAAAATAGGAAATCTGTCTTTATGCTACATATTAGTGCAATCAGGCTGTCAGGAGCTGACTTAAAGCACATAAAACTTACTGGTTTTTTCCAACATCTCAGTATGAGATTTGAGAATGACTTAAGACTCATGCTGCCAAAAGGATACATATTATGTCTTTATTCTGTGCTGTATCTCATACCTTTAAAACAGGTAATGCTTTTCTGAAATGGAATACAGTCTTCAACCCATAAGCCTTCTGTGTGATAAATGAAGCAGTGCCTGTGTTACACGTTGCTGGTTTCTTCTTTCAGCATTTATAGTACAAAAGGAAGACTGCAGTTCCAGGCTGTGATAGGAATGCTAAGGATGCCATAGCAAGACAAAACTGTTCACCTCTCAGTGCTTATTAAAAACATGTAAAAATTAAAAATGGTGTCCTGTTAAATGCAAGCTGCATAGATTCTGGGCCATGTTGTCCAGAATGAGAAGTTGTACATTTTTCTGCAGTTTGGAATTTGCTCTGACTTTTGTATGTCTAGGCCTACTATTTTGGTGACACAGGAGACCCTGTAGTATTAGAAGCTGGGAAACAGATACTGTTTCTGTTCTATATATAGTTGGACATTTTGAATGGTAAGGATATTTAGAAGTCCGTAATGTGCAGGTACCTTAGTTTTGAGACAGATCGTTAAGGGCTCTTCAGCCTCACAGACAAAGGCAAGGGACAAAAGCAGTAATAAACCATAGCAAGGGACAAAAGCTAGCAAACAAGCAATCAGAAGCACCGTGACAAATATTAGAATGCCCTGTTCCCTTAGTGGAGAACCACTGGAGGAGGTGTTCACAAAGCCATGAAGAAGTTCAGCCAGATATTTTTAGCTAGAGAAGAAGGGCAGAAACAAAATTATCAAAGGGCTTATGAGAGTGAAAACATCATGGGCAGTTAAAGTGAGCTTGTGGTAATTACTGCGGGACTTATGGGAAACTTGGACTATTTAGAGAAAGGGCCAAAGGCAGGAAAATGGAGGAATCAAGGTGGGTAAGGAACCAGCCTAGTGAAATAGAGAAAAGATGAGGTAAAATGTCCTGATCATATTTTACAAGCTGCTGTTCCGCACACCTGTCTGGCCGAGCTGCATGCCAGATCAATAGAGGTTTTCTTCATATAAAACTCTATCTCTTGCTATCTTCTGTTTCTTTTTTTGAAGCTTTCCACATCAAAAGCCAGTGGATCTAGTGGAATAGATCTGCTTTTGAACAAGCCTAAAGTAAGATTCTGCTTTGGTTTATGAATGCTGGTGCACTGCACGGAGTTCAGGTTCTTGGTATTCTTCTGTACTGATTCCTGTTTTGCTTGTTACGAGTTTTCAAGTGCTTCTGAGGTACCAGCGTGTTGCTGACTGATGAACTGACAGTACAAGCTTTAATCCACACTGCTTCTTTAGCCTTATACTTGATGATGGAAGAAACAGCTGAACCTGATAGAAGAACACATCAAAGCCATGTAACTCAGCTAACACATTTTGTAACCAGTGTGTTTCTCAGAAGCAATAAGATTATGTGGATCAGCTGCTGTGCTTTGTGTCTGGTGAGAAAAAGCTTATTTAAATTAGGATAGTCAGGAAATCTGCACCTCAGTCCAGAAAGATGAATTTGACCGAAGACCTTGACTACCCTCAAATCGTTGTGCAATACATCAGTGGCTTTTTAGTCTCCAAGATAAGAAATATAACTCAGTCTTATATAGATGTCTAGGACTGAAATGCTCAGGGACATTCTTATCTGAGAATAAAATAGTTCATAATAAAGCTTTGAACTTGAACTTGAATAAGCATGTTAGAAGTCTAAAGGAAAAAAAACCAACAAACAACTAAGACAGATCTGGCCCTCAGGATGGACCTAACATTTATTGAGACCCCACTGACCTTGGGAGGCTTGGATGAGTAGACCTTGTCTCTGCATGAAGGTTTGAAAACATAGTGGTTTATACATGAGAGCTTGTTGTCTGACTGCCTTAAATGTGGAAGGTTCCTTCTGTGGTGGGATTTCTTCCCACTTTTAATTTTTGAAGTTTGAGAAACAGAGGGCTGACTTCAGTTGCCTTTCCCCCCCTCTGTTATACCATGCAGAACAAGATTTTTCAACTATTTTCTTCCCTTTCCTAATTTACCATGCAGATGGCTAAGTTTGATAACATTTGTATATTATCTCCCTTCAGATGGAAGGGACTGTGAATACAGAGTATCTTGTAATGACTCGCTTCCAGACAGCATATCATTAAGGCAGACAGGGAAAAGTGTCAATTTCCTTAATGTTTGCTGATGTTGTTTTCCTATGTGTATGTGCATTTTCATAAAATTCCTCCATTCAATTTCAGTTTGAATTTTCCTCATTAACAATCTATAGTGATTTTAAAATTCACATTCTTGTCATGTTTTTGAGAAGTAATCTCAACATGTTCTAACTGAGGATAAAAGAGTCTTCCCTCTCATGGATGTTACCAAGTCATTTGCCAGTGATGTTAAACTAAGTAGCTTATGATGCTAAGTAAGGGGGAACCACTGAATCCCTTGAGGGTAGAGAGGACTTACAGAGTTGTCTCAATAGATTAGACCACTGCACAATCTCCAAGCACATGAAGTTTTAGAAGGACAAATTCCAGATTCTGCACCTGGGATGGTGTAATCCTGGACGCACTTATAGACTGGGGTAAAGGGGCTTGAGTGCAGCTCTGCAGGAAGGGGTCTGGGCGTTTTGGTTGATGATAAGCTCAACAGGAACCAACAAGTTGCTGTGGTGGCCAAAATGGAGAACTGCCTCACTGGGTGTATTAAGCACAGTGTAACTGAGCTGTTAAAGGAAGTGGTTGGCCCACTACACTCAGGGTGGGTGCAGTCTCGCTTTGAGCACTGTGTGTAGCTTTGGGCTCCACAATATAAGAAGGATATAAACCCAAATGTTTTGTAGTTAAACTAATGCTGAATTTCATGCTGAAATGCAGAACTCTACAGGAAATGTGGCAGAGGTGTTCTTGCTGCATTATACTTTTCCCCTTTCAGGCAGGCCTTTGACCTGGAGTGTGACTGACGATAGATCTTCCATAACAAGCCTCTGAACTGTCTTTTACAAACTATGAAAAGAAAAAATAACTCCTATAATATCTGATAGGTACAGCATTGGAAAACAGGACGTATGTCAGAATCCTGTAAGCAGTAAAGGGGGCATTTTACTGTCTTGGTTGGGTTAAAAAGAGGAATGTGAGAGTGATGAGAGCTTTAGGAAGCTCAATGCTTTTTTCTACAGTCTCATTTGTGTGAGTAGTGGTTTATCCCCTTGTGTACATGGCAGCTGTGGCTTTTTTTCATGCCTGCTTGATACGTTTTTCTGGTGCCAGACTTTCCCTTCTGCCCTTCAGTCAGTGCCACTAGGTTAAGAGACTCTCTGCAGCCTCTTACACTGCAGTCCCAGTGCTGCTGAGCACTGCCAGGATTCATAAGAGTCATATGGCTCCCTTGTGGGCTCCACCACTGCTTTCCCAGTGCCTGGTTTAGTGGCTCTGTTTTTAATTTCCCATCTTTCTAAACGTGGAAAGAGGAAGCTAGTCTGCAGTGACTCCTTTCACATTACAAATACCACAGTTGTGATTCCCAGTGTTTTGATGCCAGGGGCCACTAAGAGTGTTACCATTAGGCTGGAGGTGACGTAGTTCCCTTTCACTAGCCTTCTTCTCTTTGCTCTCCTGAACTCTGTGTCTGCTTGTCTGGCTGTGAGGGCTCCGTGCATGCCTCTGATGAGGTTCAGCCATCGTCAGTTTGGGTCAGCCTGCAAGGTCTTTGTGCTGCCGGTTCAGCTGCCATCTTTTTTAGCTTATTTTTGTACAAGATAATGAAATGTAACAGAGTGGTTATCTAATGTCTACTAGAGTTTGTGCCTTTTTTATGAGAAAATTATGTGAGCTCTTTAAAAGGCATTTTGTTCAGAAGGATTAACACTTAAATCTTTTGTGGTGTTTTATTTTAAAAATAACTGCTCTCAGAAGGAATATCAGATATGTGACATAACACTGTGCTGTTACACAAGTGTATACATCATAGTAAAAATCCTATTAAGCATTACACTGAACCCTAGGAGTTTTGAAAGCTGCCTACAGAGTCAGCTTCTGGGCAAAATCAGTAAGGTCCTGTGAATTTCACCTGGGGAAAATGGGACATTTCCATCCCAGCCATAGCACCCCCTTCAGCCCTGGGACATCAATACCTCCAGAGCCAAGCAGAGACAAGCTCTGATGCTTTGGCTCTTTCATTGTCTTCTGTGATGCTGAAGGATGACTTAACGTAGAGGCTGCTTGTCATTGCTCAGGGTGTGTTCTCTTTCTCTTCACCCCACCAGGTGGTGGAGTGCTGCTGGTTGAATCGCTTCTGAATGAAGATAAAAGCGGGCCTGTAGAAACCCAGCTGTATTCGATGAACATGTTGGTTCAGACAGAAGGGAAGGAGCGAACAGCAGCAGAGTACAGCAAGCTCCTGGCTTTGGAGTGATTCAAGTCAAGGGGACTGGAAAATTATGATGCTGTTTTAGGAAGGAAATAATTCTCTCTTCTTTCTTCTGCCATTTTTCATACATAAGTGGGAAAATGAAATACGCCATCCACTCAGTTTTTATTTAGAGTAATCACCCCTTTGGTAAGCTGACACGTTGTCACTAGAAACACCGACTGTTGAGCACATACAGATTGTTTGTCTGAGAGTGGGAAAAATAAATTAACACATCCTCCATAAGAAATTACCTATGAAAAGAAGGGTGCCAAGGAGAGATTAAACTTCCTTATCTGTTCACAGTCTCTGCTTCACGTTTTAGCCCCATTTTCCCCAAGTTTAACACAGTACTTGACAAAGACAATTTTCAATTTGTACTCTGTTTGCTTCCTGTAAAATAAAACTGTTGACTGTAGTGAGTTCCCAGTCTGTTCACATTCCCTGTGGACTGATGTAGCACAGAGAAAATTCTAACTCCTTGTGATTAACCTCTTTTGAACCTTTAATTCTGTTCTAAAGCATAGGAATGAATGATAGTTCATGATATGAGAATGATATGGGAAATTAAATAAAAAGAACCTAGCAGATGAAAAACATCTCCTTCCTTTGTTCGTGACACACATTGGTGCAGGGTATAGAGCAGCATTTACAGAAGGTCTGGACAGGGTTAACAATATGATTTGTTATTAGAGGAATAAATATACTTCCTGCATATCCCCCTTAGGATTTAAGCACTGGATTTCTGTATATGAATAGCCCTCATATACCAGATTTCAGAAGGAACCTTGCTCCTGAAGACAGTTTTTCTCTAGCCAGAAATGGAATAGAGGGGCAAGGTGCCCTTTTGCTGTGATTCTCCTCATCTGTGGAAAATGTACTTCATGAAAAAAGTGTCATGGATGACAAATGGGCTTGGAGGAACACAAGGCCAGACCGAGTTTTGTTGTGATAATTTTGGGAGGTAGAAATCTTGGTTGTAAGTGATCAATTAAAGGGCAAGGCAGTGTCCAGGGATAAGTTCATGGAGAAGCCAAGACACCAGAAATGTCCAGGGTAAGCTCATATGAAAAATGGTGCTGTATTTCCTTTAGTATACAGTTTAACTTGTGAAAACTGGGAACTTCACAGCAATATCACAGCAATATGTGAAATATCACACTTGGTAGTTCTGGACACAGTGTAACGTGCATATTTAGAACAGGCTATGAAGCAAAGGAAGCTTGGTTGGGGTGGGTTACCCTGACTAGCAATCACACAACAGACCCACTGCACGCTCATTGCCTGCCCCCAGCAGTGTGAGAGACATAATTGAAAGAGGAAAGACCTTCTGGGTCATGATAAAGACAGTTAAACAAGTGAAGGAAAGAGGCAAGAAAATAATCCCCCCAAAACCCTAAGGTGGGCAAAGGCAATCTCACTCATCACTTCCCACCAGCGGACTTATGCCCAGCAACTCTCTGAGCAGCAGCTGCCTTGGAAAGACTACCCACAGTTTTTACCACTGAGCATGAAATGTCATGGTATGGGATATCCCTCTGGTCAGTTTGGGTCAGCTGTACCTGCTATGTCCCCTCCCAGCCCCTTGCCCACTCCAAGGATACTCAATGCAAGGTCAGAGCGAGAAACTAAGAACACTCTGATGCTGTGCAAGTACTGTTCAGCAACAGCTAAAATATGTACCTGTGTTAACAACACTGGTTTGGTAACAGGTCTAAAACAGAGCACTATATGAGCTGCTGTGAGGAAATTTAACTCCATCCCAGACTCAGTACAATGGCAAGAGGAGATGTAGCTTAAGTGCTTGTTTTAATTAAAAAATATCTATCTTGAACAATGATTGTTTGATACACTAAACACAGGACTAGAGCCAGAAGGGTAAAGGAGAAAAAAAAAGTTGAATTGTTTTGAAACTTGTGTAGAAAAGACAAGCTAGAATCCTGTCCTTGCAGGAGTACTGAATGTCTTATTGTACATCTAATGTTTCACTCATGCTTAAGGCATCATACTGTTCACTGCCTGAGTACCTAACAAAACCATAATTGCATGTATAATTTCCCTTGAAATTCTGCTTTTATGCTTCTGATGTGTAAAATCTAAGCATGCTAAATTGGATACAAACATATTGTCATCAAATCAGTTGGTGTTTGAAGTAATGAGTGTTAGTCGTGTGAAGCAAAGGAGGAGTTAAGAGTAGTTTATATTTGAGATATATATATTCTATATGTTATGTATGCATGCAAACATGATAAAACTTTGAAATAAAAATTATTGCAGAAGTTCCTTTCTGTTTGCTACTTTCTAACCTTGACCATTTGTGCCTGGTTTATGCTCCCTTAACTGGGAGGTGGTTTGTGTTCTGCTGCAGCCACCAGCCCACTTCCCACTAGATGTTGCTGTTGCTGCGCCTGTCTGATGAGAGGCATCGGCTGTGAGCAGGGAAAAGCACCGAGCCCTGCGCGGTCATTTGCGGTCACAGACAAAGTGCCACGTAAATGAAACAGTTTGGGCACTGAGGGTCAAGGTCAAGGTAAAAGTGGTTAAAGAGCCTCTGCGCTCAGCTGTCAGTAAATTCAGACCTGTTTTTTTCACGCAGCTCATGGGTGGAAGAAGGAGCAAATCCTTCTTTGTGTGCAGTGATGGCGATGACAACATGAGCCCATCCTTCCTTGCTGTCAAGCTGAGCTCAGGGCCCTTCTTCACAGAAGGTCTGACAGAGCTGGGCTATAAAGCCCTGTTAGGGCCCCACAGAAAACCCAACACTTGTACATGGCCCTTACGTTTAATTTCTTCTCCTTACTCTATGGAAAAAAACATCCTTGTTTTTTTCAGCAGAGCCAGGTTACGCCATGGGATTGGTACTTCTCAGCCAGTGATGCCTGGTGGGGGACAGAACATGACATGGGGACTCCAGGTCTGCCTCTAAGGATCCCAGGGTCCCATGCTGGCACAGGGAGACACTGATGGCTCCATCAAGTGCTCTCCCTGGCCATGGGTGCTGTTGCTGGTGTGGGTCATCACCTGACCTGGTGTGGGTCATTGCCTGGCCCTGGCTGCATGGAGACCCTGATGGTATCCTGTGTCAGCTGCCAGCATGAGCTGCTTTCCCATAGTCCTGGCAGCCCTCATGGCCCTCATTTCTCTCTCCCCATGCAGGACCTGCTTTCACAGCCCCTCTGCAGTGCCTGACACCCTCCCATGCTATTCCTAACACCCCTCTGTCGACTCTCCTGAGAGGCTGCTTCACCAGGCATGGCTGCCCCCTGCCCCATCCCCTCTGTGGGGTCTGGCCTCTCTCACCAGCCTCCCTGAGACCACAGCCACCCCTCTGGCTGTTTCTCAGCATCTGCTTGGCCAGCAACACCTCCAGCCAGGACACTGTCTTCTGCCATAAATGCACAGCAGGTGTTCCTAGATGGGCTGTGTGTGCCCAGGACACTTCAAGGCATCAGAGCAGTGTGCAGTGGAGGCTATGGCCCCTGCTTGTGGCTGTAAGCAGCAAAGGCAGGTGATGTGACCTGCTTGGATTCATTGCGCTGTCCAGGGTGAAGACAGCAGAAGGACCAACCCCCACCAACACCATGTGGGTGCACTGACACCAGAGGAACTCCACTGGTGTCGTTGACATACTTTTATCATGATACTTAACCTATTTTTTCCAAGAATGTGGTCATACCAGAGTTCCCCTACTCAGTTCCCATTTAGTGTAGACAGTGGTCCATGTGATACAGCTGGAATATTTTTGAAGCTTTTCTTCAACTTTCTGTACCCACAGTAACCTGTGATGAGCACACAGTGCACATTATTTGCTCATATCTTTGGATTCATGTGGTGCACAAGTCCATGCGGTGCAAGACTTTGTCTTCTACAGTAGCTGAGGTCATGTTCCTGCATTCAACAAAAGCATGTGAACAGATGTAAACCAGAACTTATTTACTTTTGGACAATTTCTGACTTCCTTTGAAGGCAAAGAGCAGCATTGGAGGCAGATTGTAAAGAAAGTGTATTTTCCCCTGACTGAAATTCATCCCAGTTGCAGTGTTTTGACCTTGACTAGCAGCTTAGCCACCACAGTGGGACAGGGGGGAGAATGTGAAGACAAAAAGTGAGAAAACTCATGAGTTTAGATAAAGAGAGATTAAAAATCTTAGACCAAGAAGAAATAAAAAAACGAACTAGTAATATAAAAGCAGTCACTTGCTGCCTCCCACAGGTAGATTAATTCCCAGTCAGTTTCCAAGCAATGACTAGCTTCTCTAAACCATCCACCCCTCAGTTTTTATTTCTGAGCATGACATTATATGCCATGTGTCGCGGCGTGCTCTGATGGAAGGTGCCGTGACTCTCCCGAAATCATCTACGCAGGGCGAGCCGCTCCGGTGGGGCTGCTGCGCTCCAGCTGGTGAGCTCAGATGCGCCAATAGCTCCCGTCCTTTCCCATTTCTCGAGCCTCCATAGAAGAGTGGGCTCCCTGGAGGGAGCAGCTCAAAAGGGACCAGGCTCTCATAGGAGCGAAGGGAGGCTGCATCCATCTCAGCCAGAGAAGCAGCCAGCACTCACACACCCACAGGCGGATGACAAAAGAGCCAGGAAGGATCCTGGCACGGTGTTCCACGAGAGGTTTATTGGTGCCTCATCACAGAGGGGACCAGGGGCTGAGGACAAAGTGGAGGATAGGGTTTAGGGTTATATATGGGGTGTGAGGGGCGGGCAGAGCGTCGGGACCAAGGGTATCAGGGTGCAGGGCGGTAGAGAGATGGGACCAGGGCAAGGGAACCAATAGGGGTACTGCAGGGGAGGGATGAAGGTGTGAGGGGTAGCGGGGAAGTAGGGAAGGGAAAACATTCTGGGATACATACATATACAGGATAAAGGGGCAGGGAGAACAGCAAATCAATCAAAGGAACAGAACTGGGAGCATAACGTGTCCTAGGAGAAGCCTGTCACCCAAACCTGGGGGGGACCGCCCGCCACAGCCCCCCAGTGGGCTGGGTCACCGCAATAGTCATGCAATGCCATGTTGGTCAATCCGGGCCAGCTGTCCAGCCTACTCATCGGGGGGCAAAATGGGAAACTGAGGCAGCCTTGAGGCTGTGCAAACACTGCTCAGAAATAGCTAAAACATGGGTGTGTTATCGACACTGCTTAAATCACAGAACCAAAATACAGCACCATACAGGCTGCTATGAAGAAAATTAACTCCATCTCAAACAGACCCAATACACTAATTTAAAATATAATTCCATTGGGATTCAAGGTCATGATTTGGTGTTGCCAACTAAAGTAAATGTCTGAAAGATCAGTGCTTTGCATCTGAGAAGGTGATGTCTTCACTTTCTTTCATGTCTTATCCTTCATTGCAGGTGGTAGATGAAAGCACTGAATGGGAAACACATTTTCATTCTGTGTATGTGATGACCATGTCAAAGTTCAGGCTTCTAGAGTTATCTGTGTCTAAGAATATCTTTCTTGATTTCTAAATACTTTTAAATTACCTTATTCAAGGGAAAAGACCTAAAAATGCAGTCTACGTACATGGTAATGATTAACAAACCAATGCTAAATAAAAGAGAAAAAAATATGGAATTCTTCTAAAGAAAGACTTCTTGTGAATCTAATTAATGACTTTCAAAGTGTAGGTTTGAAAAGGCTTCCCCTATGCCTATGTTCTCAGGATAAGCTTTTATTAATTTGATGTAAATGATGTTGACTTATGTAAATGAACCTTTAAGCTAGTCCCGTTGTCCTAAAACCTAATTCTCTGAGCACTTGGATATACATCAGGGACCTTCTGGTCTAATAGAGCTGGAACTTGAACCTTGGATGGTTAGATCATACCAGACTACTGAGGGAGACACATAAGATCTGCTGAAGATGGCAGTGTAAGTACCAGGAAGAGGGCCAGTGCCAGATGTATGACAAGTAACTGTCATGGGGCAATTGAAATAAGGAGCTGAGCCTGGACATGCAGCAGTTTGCTTTCCTTCATGAAATCAATACACCCTGTCTGCCCACAGATGGAATAGTACAGATAACATAGAAAGTGTGGGTTTGACAGAGGGCAATCTACTTGGTTAATTTAGGGCTTGGGCGAGGGATAATGTTTAGGTTGAGAGAAGAAAAGCCTAGACCTCCACATGGAGTGATTCTGGAAATGGACTGCCAAAAGGAATGATTGGCTTCAAAGAGAACTTGACTACAAGAAGGTTTTGGTCACGATAACGGCTTGATGGCTTTGTTGAAGACTCACCCCAAACTTAAATTCTTGTCTTTCACCTGCTGTGCAGACTGCAGATTTGGAGTTTCTTCTGGATCTGCTGACAAAGTCTTATATTCCTCTTTTCATTTCACTGGGGCAGATGATGGAAATGTATTAATGATCTTTCCTAATCTGCCTTGTGGATCTGAAAGATTGTTTTATGGTATAAGCAGATATTTCAAATGTGACACCTTTCTCCTGAATGGCTTATCTTGTTTATGAACTTTTTGACAGAAGTTTAAGGTGATCTTTATTTATCTTTTGTGTCACTCTGCACTAAACTTTAAAATTTGCCTTATGTTTTTGGCCAGAAGCTGCTATTTACAGTGTTGTCAGCCTTAACTGCTCAAAGGTTAGGAAGGCCTGCAAATCATGAGATTTATTTTAAAAATGTTTTGACATTTTAAACTTTCACATTTATGAGACTGTAGGACATGTTTTTCATGTTTATGAGCATCTCTGCACAGATACACAGGCTAGAAGCCTCTCTGTCTCTCTCTTATTGAAAGATGGCATTTTACTTGCTTGTGATTCTCCAGCTATCAGGAAAAACCTCCAACCAGATGAAAAAAGAAAATTCAATTTTAGGGATAATGAAAACAGTGAAGCAGTGGTGTATTCAGCATTGTTTGCAGTGGACTTATCTCATCTGAGCCTCTGAAAGTGATGCCTTATGTCCAAGGCACTCCAGGGTACCATTTTTCCAAAGTATTTTGCATACCCTATTTTTCTACAAGGACTAGAAAGCAAAGTGAGGGTGACTGGCTGAGACAAAGATATCAGATGATCTTATCTGTAGTGCCTTTAATTCAAGAACAGATGCCTTTCTGAAATGAATGTTCACTTCACAAAGTTGTTGAGCTCAGTAATAGACAACATTAAAAAGCATTAAAGCATGCTTAAGAAGTCTTTGCAAAAGCTATTAACTTTGTGGGGCTAATCTCACTGGGCTCTCATTATAATCAGAAGAGACTGAATGAATCAGGTACAGAAGGAGTCTCAACTCACAGCCATCTTTAAAAGACTACTTCTCCCTCGGTTATAGGGGGAGCACAGGGAGAAAGTAGCCTCAGAAGAGAAAAGCTGGCCATTTGTCACCTTCTGTGATAGGCATAAAATTAAATCACAAGGCTATAATGGTCTCTCTTATCCTGAAAAGTGACAGGAGCCACTGGCAAGTTCATGAGCCACTTAGGCTCGAGTAGAATCTCGTTCGGTAGTTATCTGCAGGATAGTGTAGGAGCTGGGGCAAGTGCTTTTGGGGAGCTGCCTCTTAAGCTGCAGTCCCTGTGCAGTGTTCCCTACCTGCCAATTATGTGGCATGAAGGTGACTTTGCCAGGAGCTGCAGCCTGTGAGTAATGTGTTCCGAATGCTTGCTCACTTTCCAGACAAAGTGAAGTGTTACATCCTGCAGCAGCCAGGCACGAACACATATAGTGAAATGAGGCTGACCACAGAGCCAGCAGGGATATGTGGGGCTTACTCAGGTCTTTGTCTATTTCCCTACCACCACCTTAAAAATAAAACAGTTCGTAGAAATGATTCTGCTTATTTGATGGTGATAATTATATTAATTTCACGCTAAAAAGTAGCCTGAAGGAAGTGGTGGTATCTGTGAATTAATTACTCTTTTAAGTGAATGAATTAAGTGGCTAAATGCGAACCCTCCACAGTTTTTACCAAGGAAAAGTTAATTTACTCTTGATTGAGGATCACTACCAAAATCAGCCTATGTTATTTGCTGGGGGGAAAAAATCCCATATATGTGTGCCTGCAAGGTCTCCCAAACACTTCCTTCCCACAGTGGACACACAACATCAAGCCCATCTCAGTGTCTTCCACGCTTCTAATTCCTGTCCTCTTATACCCTTTTCAACGCTGCCATTACATGTTGTGGCCCTTGCTATGGGAAGCCAGCTGTAAAAAGTCAGATATTTAGGTTATGGAGCTGTCACGTCATGTGCTTGTAAAACACCCTTCATGCTCATGGAATGCTGCAACTCAAGAGAAAGTTTGGTCTCAGGGTGTGGTCTCAGTCCTGAAGACCTTTACACCGTAAATAAGAAGGGTTGCCAGAAATTGAAACAAGGGGCCTTTGGTTCCCAGAATGAATCTGGAGGTGTGCAAGGAAGTAAAGATGGAACAAGAGGTAAAACCAGGGAATGCCCATGGACTGCCATTTGCTCGTGTTGCTGCTTTGTTCCCCAAGTCAGCAACAGGTTAGTCATAGTCAATATGCTAAGATGCATATATAAAATGATATTTAAGCTTGATGAGTGAAAAAATTCCTGTCTCAGAGTCAGTGGTAATTCTTCCCTTGTCTTCAGTAAGTGCAAGAATGGGGCATTTTGATTTGTCAGACCAATTCCCTAAACACAGAGCTTCTGAGTTAATTCATTTCAGCAGGAAGCAGACTGACACAGACTTTCCACAACGGTGTCTTTGCTGGGAAACTTTTACAGAGTGAGCTCTGAGTCCCTTCTGTTCTTTTGGATGCTGAAGTTATTTTGCTGTTAAAGGCATCAGCATCTTTATAGGGAAGGTAAGTATCAGCTTGGACAGATGAGCTTAATCTAAAACTCTGCCACTTCCCCTTCAAAAAGATGCTTTTCATTTTTTTCCTTATTTTTTTTTCCTGCATGAATTCTGTATTTAGGATCTGAAAGAGACTGAAGTTGTGCTGGCCACATCAGTGACAGGGTAATCCCTGGGTGCTCTGCATTTGAAACACAGTCATTGAGGTGTCATCGTCTCACCAGCGACTCTTCCCATTGTTCCCAGTAAATGACAAACACTGAAGAAGAGCTGTTCCCCACATGGGGAACACACACGTGATTAGCAGAACCAAGTTACTTCTTTTCCTTAAATACATTGCTGTGTGAAAAGCAGCCACCCTTGCAAGATTTCTGCTAACACTGGTGATAAATCTCAAGAAAAACCCACCTTTCCAGGGATCTTTCTGTATAACAAGTGGTTTGCTGTATGCAGGGAAATTAAAACCCTGTTTGTGCTATCATTTTCATGCTATAAAACAGAGATTTCTGATTACACCTTTTTATATTTGAAATTTTTCTGTCGTATTTTTGCCTGTCATTGGTCTTTTAATGCATATATTCCAGAAATAGACATACTGGCATCCTTCCAGCAACCTTTAACCGTCCTTTAAGCAAATTGCAATCAGCATAACTAGTTTTAGGAGAACTTTGATTGAGGATGTGATGTGGGAGGCTCTTACATATGGTTAAACAGTACAATCTACAAGATTCTCACTAAAAGCATTTTTGCTAATAAGCAAGTAACTTGGCACTTAAGTTTTCCACATGGTGAATTTTCAGCTGGGTTGAACTTCCAGCTGTGAAACCAAAGAGCAGTGCCAAGCTTTGAACAAATATGTAGGCTGAGTGTGGAAAGATGCCTTGAATCAGTGAGGGTGTTTTATTTCCACAGGCGATGATTAAGGCCTTTTTTTGATGATGATGAAGGTATTTTCAAATGAAAATATCCACACAATTTTAGCAGAGGCTTTGCTGCTCCTCTAAGCCTATTTAGGTGAAGCTGAGAAAACATGTTGGTGTATTTGAGTGACGGCTTGTGCTCAATCATTCCATGTCATTTTGGTTTTCTTGGCATCTGACTGGGCTCTTCCTAGAGTAGTGGAATGAGGGAAGCAAATTGGCTAATCCCCTTGCACATTTTCTGCCCTTATATTTTATTATGTCTTGGGATCTTTGCTGCAGAGGAGGATCAACTCTTCTCGTGTGTCTGGAAGGAGCATCACCATTGTTTTTGTGGCTGTATAAGCAACATGTCGTGCAACGGAACTGCTCAGTGGAGCAGGGGACAGGAATCAGTTATCCATTGAGTTTCATGGCTCTGAAAGCATGATGCAGCCTGTGAATCCCTTTTGTTTCACACCGGTGCAGAATGTGACTGGAAAATGCATCTATAAACTATACCAGTTCAGGAACTCTACGGAAATATGCAAAATCTAACCTTTCATTTATTACATTTTAGAGGAATTACCCCAAAATTCCTAGCAGTGAAACTTAACTGCAAATTGATACTTTGCCACTTTTTCTGAGGCAAAAGTTAATCTATCAAATTTAAAATAGCTGTGATGCAAAAATAAAATTTAAAAATTCACAGTATGGAGATCTCTGCTTTTCACCAGAAGCATTGGTTGCAAGTCTAATGTTTTATTTCTTCCCATTTCTCAGGTCTTTCTTTGACATTCATTTCATAATGTCAAAAATGTATCCTATGCACGGTTGACTAAAATTTCAGAATATGATTTTCTTCACTTTACTTTTTCTTGGTCTGGTTCAGTTAGTAGCAAATCTCCCAAATGTACTTCTTTCTACTCAATATATAATTCTGTACCTTCTGAGCAACTATGTAATATGGTTTTTCATTATCCTTAAAGCAAAGTGGAAATTTTAAACTTAATGAAAATGTTCTAACTTTGCAGTGGGAAAAATCATTGTCCTAATAAAATTCAGATGCCAAAACATGGACTCCCTTCTTTATTTTTTATTGGTTTTTATAGTCTCAGATGTTAACATGTTGTTCTACAGAACTGGAGACATATTTTATGCAGGTTAGAGCATTTCAGTTTTCTTTGCGAACCCAGAATGTAACATAGCAGCAATTCCTGTGGTTAATAATCTGAAAGCTACTTTTGTCACAACAATGGAATAGACATATCAAAACCTAAGAATCTGGTAAGGAGAAGAATATGTGGCTCAATTCTTTAATCTAGTCTGAATGAAGGTAATAAACCAGGCAAAAGTACAACACTGTTGTGCATTAAAAGATAAACTGCAAGAAAAAATTGAATTATCAAAGATTACTCAATGTATCACCATTTAAAAATGTGTTTATCTTCATGAAAAACCAACTGTTAAAACTGGCCTAAGTATTTATATTTGACCTTGCTTGTTGAGCCCCTGGTAAAAAAAATCCTAGTTTTCTTTGAAAACTAGCAGTTAATGAAGTTGCCATTGGGTGTAGCTATTGTGTTACTCTCTCCCTTGATGATAATATAACAAACACTGAACTGGTTATTTTTGTAAGACAGCCCATATAGAAAAATTATTTGTTCATAATAATTCCCCGTTCAGAGGTGTCTTAGAAGGATGACAGAAATCACACTAATTATTAGCATTCCCCACAGCGGGAAAAGAGAGTGTGCCATAAACCCATTGTTGTAACCGATGCATATTTTAATCATTGAAAAAATACATATAGTACATTTTGTGCTTGAGTTTGAGGTTGGCATACTTGAGGAGATGTGTCTTTCCCTAGTTTGAATAAATTTGGTTTTGAAATAACAATGATCTGGAGGAGTGGAAAAAATCCACTTAAAGCTAATGAAACCTCGAGAGCATGCAGAGATGTCTCATAAGCAGATTCTGTGTGCCTAGCAGAACTTGTTGTTCTACTCCCACCTGATTAGTAGTTCTCATGGGAATAAAGGCAGCAAAATAAATGGTTTTCCCTCCCTCCTTCCCCAGCATGTAGGACACTAAGATGTAAGCACTCAGCCGCTCTTTAAAATGTTAGCAGAAAAAGTAAGAGAAGTAAGAGGATCACAGGACTAGGCCAAAATGACAAGGTGACCATTGAATCTTCTCAGCTCTATTGAAGAGTTCACCGCACTTAAACTGATGCTTACGTACAAATTTTGAAGCCTGAATGTATGCTGCTTATCAAACTTTGATTGTATTATATATTTAACATTAAAAGCATTGCTTTTAAGATTGGGATATGATGCAGCAATAAAATCACTTGAAGAGTGGTAGAAATAAGAGCTGCTGAGATTTTTATGTTCAGATGGCAGGGAGAAGGACATTCCCCCTGTATCAAGGCTAGTCTGTTCCCTGCTCTTCTTCTGCAGTGCAAGACATATGTGACTTCCCAGGGGAGAGACAGAAGAGTCACATTCTCTCTCCTGTAGCTTCTGGAAACAGATCTTGCAGGATGGAAATCATGGTGGCATAAGTGAAATCTGGGAGACCCTTAGTGAGGGTTCATCATGCTATATCTTCACTTGAAGCCATAGCTGCCTCCAGGCAGGAATACAGTCTCTGTAATGATACTGAGGGGTGTCAAACACACTTCTGGTTTTAGCATTAATAGCTTCAGTTTTCAAACTAATTTTTTTAATTATCTAAATCTGACTTCTCAGCTCTTGAAGCTTCAGCTGACACAGTAGTTTCAGTTTTTGAATACCATAAAACACAGATGAGAAAAGTATAAACTAATGCTGTATTTTGGTGTTCATTAAAGAGAGGGAGTTCTAGCCCTGACTTGCACTAGTACAACCAGGTGTTTTCATGAACCTTCACACATGTCTGTAGATTTGCAGATCCTTCAGCACTCATAACTGTAGAGGGAATGACCTGTGCCAGGATGCGGGGAAAGATCGGGCTCTAGGCTAGGATGATAAGGAAAGTGCACAAGTGACAAATGAATAGTCACTATTCTTGGTCTTAACCAGAAACATTTAGACAGCCATTTTAACTGGGCAGTTATCTGCTCAGCTGTCAAGGAGTTTATTTGTGATCCAGGTTACCTAGGACAATCAAAATGGCCAGTCATTCACAGTAAGTTATTGCTTTCTTATTCACAGAAGTTTTTAGATAGTAAGCTAGAATGTCCATAAGTCTCAGACACGTATTAGTAGTGTAAAAGAATGTAAAGAATTTTATATTTGAGCAAGAGAGTTATAGGCAATGTGGGAATAGATTCAAGAGTTCCAAAAAGTGAAACAAATCTGTTGTCTTTTTGAAAATATTAACTCTGTCCACAGATTTAATAAAGTGTATTACAAGATCCCATGCTGGACATATAACACTGGTTATTTTATATCAGAATATTGAAAATCAATATGCAGCATAAAATATGCATTTTTTATCGTGTCCATAAAAAAGCAAAGTGTAGCTACAGGGCTACTGGTGAATTATGCTCTGGCCATTTAAGTCATTGTGAAGACAAAGAGCCTTTTTGCCTTTTTTTCTGCTCTTATTTGGGTTATCACAATGAGTCTGCTACCTATTTTAGCCTTTGATCTTTATAAAGGTGTTAATCTGGTAAGACCTCATAACATTTCTTTTTTCTCAGCCTCAGAAGAGCCTGGGAGGGCCCTGCAGTTCCTTCACATTTGACGGCATCATCAAGTTACCATGGATAACGGGAGCAGCTTTTATTTATGCTCTTATGACATTTTTAGGACCAGACCTTCTTTGTGATTTTGCATTGTACCTTCAGACAAATCCTGCTGCCAGGGCTCTGACTGTGATGACTTTTTCAGTTGCTCGGCATTAGAAGGATACTTCAGAACTGTGGCACTAAAAGCTACATTGGACGATAAAGACGGAAGAAAAGGAAAGAAAAAAAATGTGAGTATGGTGTTTGTAAGATCAGAGGACAACCTAAGAATCACATTAAACGTAATGAACATGAAAGTTAAAAAGAATTGCTTACAGTACTTAAAACAGTACTCCACTATGAGAAAGGGGGTGGGAGAATTATCGAAGACAATTTTTTTTGAATCCTCTGTAGCCATTCAGGAATGGTTTCTAAGCAACCAGAACAGGCAGATAGCCCCAGGAGTAAGAGGTATTATGAATGCTTGGAGACACAAAGAGGAAGAGAAAGATGAAACAGAGCTGGAATCAGGCTGGGAGGATGCTGGAGTGGAGGGCTCTCCCTGCGCAGCGCCAGCACTGCAGCTGGTGAGGCAGAGGGTGAGCTGTCTCACAGCGAGAAGATGCACCAAAAGAAGGAAAACAAAGGATGTAAGAACCTAAATGAAAAGCATACGCTTTGTATCACTCTTTCAGACCTCCCATTAAAAATGGGCAAGAGTGCATACCTTGCTGTATGTAATTATCTTTATTTTGCAGAAAACTTACATTTACATTTCCCCTGTACTTTATTCTAGCTGTTTAAGAAATGTTCTTATTAGCTTTTGTCCAAAGTAGTAATTTTGGACAAAATTTTTGTCCAAAGTAGTAATAATCACTTCTTATTCTGGCAAATCTTTCATTAATGGCTGTATTTAATCACTAAGGAGAAAGATGAGTATCTAAAAAATTACTGGATGACTAGATAAGTGGCAAAAAGTGCACAATTGAGTGAATGTGATAGAAAACACTGAAAGGCTGGTCAAAATGGTTGTATGTGTCCGTGGAGACACAATAAAGACGCTCTTACACTTGCCAGGTTCAGCAGAAAGGAGGAAATGACATCGATTTATTGACATTATCTCATTCTTATACACGTCCCAACTCCACAAGGGATTGGAGAGCATGTCACTTCCTTCTCCATCTCACTGGAGAAGAAAGGTGCTCTTTAAAGTTGTCATATCACAAAAGGAATGAAAAACAGAAAATACCATTAAGTAAACATAGGCTATTATTTACATAAAACTCTGTGAAAAGAATCTGACTCCAAGGTTAAAACAGAAGGCTTACAAAAAACCAGGGCACCAGTTGTATATCATCAACTTGGGTAAAAAACTGCATTTTTAGTGTATGGTTCTATATATTTTGAACTATTGATAAACAAACCATAAACCTCCTTGTTATCATCCCTGGAGAGAAAAATTTACTGTGCTTTTCAGAATCCATATATAACCTAAGAAATAACTCCTCTAGGTCACACAGGCTGCCCAGAGAAGTTGTAGAGTGTCCATCCTTGCAGATGTTCATAAGTTGTCTGGCCGTGGTCCTGGGCAGCCAGCTCTAAGTGGCCCTGTTCGAGCAGGGGGGTTGGAGCAGATGATCTCTGGAGGTCCCTTCTAACCTCAACTGTTCTGTAATTCTGTGAAATATAGCAGAGTCCATATCAACAGGTTTCAAGGCAAGACCTATTGTCTCTTTGGCTTTACCCTGTTTTTCCAAAGTAAATGGCTTTCCTAAACTCTCTTTTGAAACTCACTAAGTGCAGCCCAGGAAACTCCATAAGTCATGGGACTGGAGCCTCCTGAAAGGTGCTTCCAGTTGAATCCAGCAGCAATACAGTTAACCACCTGCATGCCGGGGATCCGGATCCCATCCTGACTGTGTCCATCAGAACTTACTTTTGCTCTTGAGTTACATCTGGTATTTGCCATCCATGTACATATCTAAGCACATTTTCATCTCTTTTTACTGTGGAAGATTCCAGTGGCAAATTTTCCACTCATTACGTTATATAGATTCTCATAGTAAAAAAAAAAGTATGTCTCAATGTTGATGCGCTTAACATCAATGCCAGCAAATTAAGGACTGCCTATTTTCTCACATTTGTAGGAATAAAATATCTCGCTGGCTTTTTCCCCTAAATAATTTGGTTTTTAATATAGTGCAGTCGGTGGTTACTAGGTGAAAGGATGGTCTGACATACTGTACACAGGCCACGTGATTGTTTATTCTCATTTTTTGAAGAAGTGAGGCTAAAGTTATTGTGTTTTCATCTTTTTTGAGGGGAAATTCGGAAACCTTGGACATTTTCATTTGATACTTTTTATTGGAGTGTATTTTAGATTTGGGTTGTCACCAGCAATCCTCTACGTTTCAGTTCTTACAGAGAGGGGTAGGAGTAAGTGGAAAATGTCTTCTATTGTCATTTCTTTTAAAATGTCTGCTTGGGCCAAGTAAAAGAGGCTGAAATGAACACATTAAGTCTGAATGGAAAAGAAGTCTCTCAGAGTAGATGGAAACCCTTCTACGACATTCATTGTATTGTGACTTGCATGATGCCTTACAATATGTCTCAGGACATGTCCCCAGCATGAAGAAAATTTAATAATTGTTATAGTTAATATATTTCAACAATATATAATTTTGAAAGCTTGTTATTGGTTAAAAAAAAAGAACAAAGAGAAAGAATAAAAATAATTGAATTGTTTAGGTTTAAAAAACTCCTTTAAGATCACGAAGACCAATGCATGGGTCCTGCTGGCCACGCTATTCCTGACACAGACCAGGATGCCATTGGCCCTCTTGGCCACCTGGGCACATGCTGGCTCATGTTGAGCTGCTGTCAATGAACACCCCCAGGTCCTCTTCCACTGGGCACCTTTCCAGCCACTTTTCCCCCAGCCTGTAGTGCTGCAGGGGGCTAATGTGGCAAGAATGCACAAGGGCAGAATGCAGCACTTTGCATTTTTAAACCTTGTACCGTTGCCTTCAGCCCATCAATCCAGCCTGTTTAAATCCCTCTGCAGAGCCTTCCTACCTTCCATCAGATCCATGGACCAGCCCAACTTGATGCCATCTGCAACCTGACTGAGGGTGCACTTGATCCCCTCCTCCAGACCATTGATGAGGATATTAAACAGAGCTGGCCCCAGTACTGGACTCAGGGGAACACCACTGGTTACCAGCCACCGCTCCATAGAGCACCACTCTCTAGGCTTAGCCATCCAGCCAGTTTTTACTCAGTGAAGAGTAAAGTGAGCTACAGTCTGCAGCAATTTACCTTTATTTACTCATGAGTTTTCCTACTGGGGGCCAAGAACAGCTAATGGACCATTTCAACAGCTAATGGAAAACATAAATCTCATCCTTCTTTGATGCATCTGTAATCTGTATCCAGACAATGATTTAATTACCAAAAAGCCTCTGATTCATTTCTACCTTTTTTTTGAAGGTCCAAGGATTCTGTAATAAATACTCTTGAATTAAGGGATGATGGTCAGCTATGATTTACATAGGCTGTTAACTTGTTAATGTAGTATTTGATTTAGATCTCAATTTCCTAATAGTTCCTTACCTATAAGTAAGAAACTTCATACAGCCACTTCAGCTTTCACAGCTTCATTTCTGCCTGTCCAAAAAGTTTTTCTCCATTCTGGGAGTGATGTATATGATAGGCAACTCACTAAAATGCAGCAAGAGCACAGAAATGGCTGAGCTGTATACAAGGTACTTCAACATCAGGCTCCAAATTGAAGGGAATTATTAGGAAGAATAGCGAGAAACAATTCTGAATGCTTTTAACTGAGTTAGGAAAAGATTTGGCTTTATAAAAATCAAATTAATATAGACTTGATTCTCTAATGTGTCATCTCAAGTTTTTATTGGTATAACCTCTTAGGCTTGCATGGAGTTAAAGAAATACACAGCTAAAATGAGAGATGAGAGCTGGGCTCCTGTGAGTTTTGGGAAGCATGCTGCAGTGCAGTGCCTGATCTGCAGTATTGAATTCAGAATGCAAAAGAGAAAGCACTCATATTAAACTGTCTAATCCCACATCCTCACTCCCTTTTACAAATATGAGTAATATTTTCATTACACAGTTTAGAGAACAAACATTTCAACTGACAAGAAATTGCTGAAAAAGTCTTGTATCTGTTGGAAGGAAATGTAGTTAGTTTTGAGTTGATGATGATTAAAAGAGATTGAAAATATGGTGGATGTATTTTTATTATTATTCAAAAGAAATTTTGACTAAGAATATCAGAAATCTGGGAAGAAAAATGGGAAAACTGGGGAGAAAATGCCACAGAATAAAAAAGCAGTCAGATTGAGGGAAAAACCCCCATCACCCAAAAAAGTTAGAACAATTTTTTTCCCCCTTAAAAACAGAAATCTTGGGTAGGCAACAAAGGAAAATTAGGAAATGGCCCAGTGGATGCAGGATGGTCCAGGGAGCGCCACAGATCTTTACAATGATGCTGAATGCACAGACTATGGAGGGACTCTGCACAGACACTAGTCTGCTCTGATAAATCTGACTGGACGAGAAAGATTGCACATGGATATTCACAGAATGCAGAATCAACACAATGACAATAAGCTGTATAAGTTATCCTGACGGGACCTGGGAGGACCGTAAGCCTCATGCCTAATGACAGGCCACTGTAGGGACACTGGGTAGAGGGAGCCCTATGTTTCCTTTAATCATGTTTTGTTTTCTTGAAAGTGCATTGTTTCCTAAGTCATTTGGGAAGAAGGGGGTTGTGGGCAGAAATAATTCAGCATTAGAGGGAAGATCCCAGTGAGAAACTATTTTTGCATGGGCAGATGGATTTGAAACTGCAGTTGGCTCAGTGCTGTTCCTAATCTATATTAAGAAACTGTTGTTCTGTGTGATATCCTGGCCATATGCTAAAGCCAGAGGATAGTCTATGATAAAAGAGTGAAGAATAGTTTATCTTTCTGAATTTGTTAATTCACTCTGTGGCTCTTGTTTCCTCATCTGGCAAGGAAAGCTCAGAGGATGGTAGCAGATATTCCTCTTGATTCCTATCTTTATTGTAAGAATGGAACATTTTCCATCTTTCCTGCAAAATATGGTTTTCAGAACAGACAAGAATGTATTGAACTTTCAGGCTCAGAGGTTTTAAATAACTCCATGTCTCAGACCTGTACTTTATTTTATGCCATACTAGTGGGAGGAGGCACAAAGCACTTTAGGTTTTATAGAAAATGCACAGGCGAGTAGGGAGAAAAGAAAAACCAGAGGATTTTCTCTCTGTGTCATTATATCAGAACTTTTTGCACCTGCTGTCCTGGACAGCTGTCATTCTCTTGTCGACTCTTCTTCCCAAGAAACACTGTTTGGAATTGCCGACTTTTTAGCCTTTGGAATAAAGAAATAAGATGGATATATGAATAAGGTCTTGGGGTCCTGAGGAAAACAGAAGGACAAAATTGAAAGCTGGATTTCTAAGTGTCAAGGGATGAAACAAGGATCCCGCAAAATGATGTCACCATGCAGGACATAAGGAGCTGCTACAATTTAGCAAATAGAAAAATTAGATCAGAAAAGCACCCTAGAATCATTCTTTCCTTGGAAGGGATTTTACATAGCCTAGAAAACTGAATTGGTATGCTAGAGTGGGTATTCAGATTCACTGAAAGAAAAGTGAAAGGTAGTTTCAGGGGCATTGAACAGTTACTGCAAAAACTCCACACAGTCCTTTTGGCTTATGCAGGAGACTGGCTGCTGAAGAGAAATTGCTTGTGCATCCTTAGTGCATCACTGTAACAGTCTGTAAATAAGCCAAGGGGAGATCACCCACTGACAGGCTAAATACAACAGTGGACAGTGTCCTCCTGTCTGAGGACACCTGCAGAGCCTGGCTAGTGTGGAACCTTGCAAGGAACCTGGCGGGGTACCTCCATTTTCACAAATTACAACAACTTCCACAGTTTTGTAGTTGCAGAGTTTTACTTGATGCTGAGTCACCTGTAGAAGCTGCAGACACGGTAACTGGTAGATGGTACTCTTAATTTGCCTTTATGTAAATTTATTTTGCTTGTTTGGTCCTGTGATGGTTTTGTTAAGGAAGGGAGAGTGGGACCTTAAAAAGACTCAGGAGCACTTGTGTGGGATGGAGCTGCTGCTTCCTGTGTCAGATATATTCTCAGATTTCCAAACCAAATACTACAATATTCTCCTTAGTCAGAATATAAAATTTAAGAAAAGGTCTGAATATGGTTGAGACATGCATACGTGTCAGGAGGAACACAGAGTTAGTTGATATATTTCCATTGAGATATGAAGTCTGTAGGTTTGGCTTGTGCCTTTCTGGTTCAACATCCATTTTTCAAGTGATGCATTTGCTGAAAGGAATGTTAAAACTCAGGAGTGTACATATAATTTGAAGTGAACTAGGACTTACTAGAGCTGTGGTATCACATCAAGGTCCAGGAATTCAAGTTAGATGGCTGAACACATGTACTTCAAAAGACAGCAGCTCTGGAGGTAGATCGGCACACACAGGAAAGTTTCCTGTAGCATTTCCAAGACAGCTGCAAGCTAAGGAGTGCATCTGTGCCCTGCAGGACAATGCTCTGCAGGTGCCAGCACCAGTCCCACAGGTAGAGGGTTAGCACAGTGCTGACCATGGCCTAATTCACCCTACTGCTGTGGACAGCTTATTCTGTCAGACAGGACATCTCATGGACTGGATCATCTCCTTCCGGGCCATCAGATGACTGGGGGAACTCAGCGTCCTTCTCCACTTTCCAGGGCACACAAATGCTCTGCAAATGCCAATTCAGTTTGAATTTAGCATGTTTTTCTTCTAAATCTCTTACTGACATCACATGCCTTTTAGTTGAAAAGGTTTTTTAAAAAATGAAATATATATCTCTTTGTCACAGACCTAGGAATAGACTGATTTTCTTGACAAATTCTATTTTTGACTTTCCAGGAATAACTATTTCCAGTACAATGAAGTAATTTTATAATAATACCGGGCCTGTATTTCAGGCTATTTTGACTGCAGAATGAGTTTTTCTTATATAACAAATGTAATTTGCATTTAGAAAGGTTGAGTGATATACCTCATTTTAAATAAAACACAGATGAGAATTAACTCATTTATTGCCTAAGGTCCAGAGAAAATTCTTAGATCTAGTAGAAAAAATAGGGGGAGATTGTTGGGAATATTCAACTTTTTATTCCACAGGTCTGAAAATGGTTGCTTATACAAGAAGCAAAAGTTTTCAGTTGAGATTTTACCAAGCTGAGGTTTTTTCCACACCCATTTCTGCCCTCCACCTTGTTTTTCTGCTTCTATAATACTTTACTGGAAAAAAAAGATGCAAAAGAGTGAGGTGACAAAAAAGATTTTCATGTTTTCATTTTCTTGGAAAAATATGATGTAAAAAAAAAAAAAGTTTTATCTAAACATAATCTCGTCTGAAATGAAAATTTATCGGAAGAAGTTCAGCCACCTTAGGAACAGTAAAGAACTGGCTGATACAAACAGGGTGCTGTCTGTCCTGACTTTGCCTTGCAGTAGGGTTGCCTGCTGCGGCATGAGATTGCTCGTTGGAATGGGTTGTAAGAAATAGAATATCTCTGTCCCTGTCAGACTGCTGTGCTAGAGAAGGTCATGAATGGCATTTTTTTCTTAAATGAGACTTGAGATATTATGAGATCTATTGTCTTGAATGGCAAGACATGAAGCTTATATGTTAAAATATGGAGGAAAGAAATAACAGAACTATTTTGGGGGCAGAGGGTTAGGGACAGAAGCATCTGTGTGCTTTGTTTATTTTAACTGAGAAAAAGTTTGAACCAAATTAAAATTGAGTAGGAATGAACTGCCTAAAACTCTGAAATAACAGAAGGGATTTTCTGACACGATGCTGTAAATAATTGCTTTGTTATTATAAATTCAGGGAGGTGCTGTAAAATCTCAAAGTTGTCCTTCTAGATAGACGTAATTTTCCTCCCAGGAGAGCTAAAATTGGCTAATGGCATAATCATGGTGTACAGAGCAAAGAATACATTTTTAGATCATGGAGAATTGGGAAAAAAAACTTAAGAAAAAAAAAACCTGAAAGAGATGAGTAAGAATAAACTCAGTGGATAAAAACCAGTTAGTGGGTGTTCTGTGTAAGTGTGTAGGACATGAGGACACAGTCCCTTCAAATGAGCTATTTCTGACCACATCTATCAGGTCCTTTTGCAAGATCAAGGAGAGGACAGTAGTGTTTGGACACAGAAACTTCAATGCTTATGGAAATGGATAAAACATAGACTGACATCAAACCCAGACATTTTCAATCTGTCAGAAAAAAATTCCTAAAATTAGAGGAGATGAGACATGTATAGAAAGGCTTCAGCCCTGGAAGACAAAAAAAAGGTATTATTTATATTTCATAGGGGAAAATGTTATTTATTGTAATTCTGCTGTAGTAGGAATTCAGCTATATAGACCAATCTAATGCCAACAATGAACATGATGATAACTTTAATTCTGTGGTTACATTATTCTGTAAAGAGAAACCTATGAATTGATGGCCAGAAAAGCCATAAGTTATATGACACTAAGTTAAAGAAGCTTATAAAACCAGCAGAAACCAGTACAGTCATACATGAGATAACTGTAGTGGAGAACCATAAAGGCAATTATAAATTTACCAGTCTGACTACAGGGTAGAAGCAGTTAAAAATTTATAAGTCTGACCCAGAGAGAGATAAAGTGCTCTAGAAAAAGAAGTGATTAGATTTACTGATTAAAAGTATAAAAGAGTGGCTTCAAAGAAAACAGTTTGGTCAGTATGGTAGCACCCAATGCTTCAAATGACTGTCCTGCATTTGAAACACTGAGGCTTCCTCAGCTGTGTAGCACCAAGGACAAGCATTGGTGAGACAAGACACCACTTTAAACCCTCTCTCATTACTGTAAATCCTTAGGGCCAGAAGCACATGCTTAATCATACAGGGTGGGATGCCTCTTTCCCAGTTCTACCAATTAATATGTGCTAGTGTTCTGGGAACTGCTTTCAGAACTGTGTGTGCCTCCACAGCATTTGAAAATGTCCTTCAAATTTGGAGGGGACAGAAGCAAGAGATTTGTATAATCTCACAAGTTTTTCAACGCTTTCTTTTTCCTTTTTTTCCTGGGAACTCATATTTCACTTTTCTTCATAGCATAATACTTCCATTCCCTTTTAAAAGATTCTTTTCCCCAACTCTTCCTTTTTTATAAACTAAAAATTTTATAAAATAATCTTACCTACTTCTTCTACTCTAATATTCTCAAAAGTGCCTAAGGGGAGTTGAACTAATTTCTGATGGGAAGCTAGTGAAGTCTCAGGCATAATCTGCAAGATGGTAGTGAAGAAGAAATGGAAATAATTTGTCAAAAATTAGTCTGGCAATGAATTCTTTGAAAGCTGGAAATTTTTTCCTAGTTATGTGAAAGGAAGAGAAAGATCTCTTCAGAGGAAAGGTAGTAAAAAGGACATACATTTTAATTTTTAACTAATTTAAAATAATAGTACTAAGGATGGCAGCATTTGTTGAACTGTTTTCTCAGCTGTGCTATACACTGGACTTGAGAAAAATAAATGCAAGCAGAAGTACCCCTACTCTTACTTCTTGTCATCAGAGGTTTATCTCAGGGCAAGTTCCCTTGTCTCATCTCTGCTCAGTGTTTATCTATTTGCTGCCAAGCTAGTCATTCAGCAGGTTCTTGTTGATCTTCTACAGCAAATTCCTTATGTGTCTCCCTTTTGCTTCTCTTCAACTTCTCAGCAACTTTCTTTGAAAAACTCCGTACTGGGCTGCTTTTTAGCACGTCCTGGGGCAAACACACATTTACAGGCTTGGAAAGCTGTGGCTGCAGACAGCACACTACGTGGCATGCAGGGACAACTACTCTTACCTCTTCCTCTGCCAACACAAGCATATTCCCAGGGTAGCTGGGTCCTGTGGTTTTGGTTTAGTTTTAGCCTCCTGCAGGACACCCACTCCAAACTGATGGGGGCCAGGACTCAGCAGAGGTTTTTCCTGAGGGGAAAATGATGCTCCCCATGAAAACAAAAGGTATATGCAGTGAAATCAGGGCTGAAAGCAGATGATTCTAAGTGTGGAGAGTAGGTGGAGACTGGTTCAGTGAAGGATGAAGCAACAGGGAATGACAGAAGATGGAATATGTCCTTGGTCTTTCTCAGACACTCAGTAACTGGGCTTGCATCAGGAATGGTGGTTCAGACTTTATTTAACTTAACCATTGCCCTTCTCTATTACTAATCATGCAGTGACACTTCATCTGTCATGTCTTGACAAGCTGGAATACTGGAAGTTGTGACACATTTCTCAAGAAAACTGAAAAACTATTTGTAAGGGCACATTTTCAGATTCATCATAGCCCTGTTTTCACCGATTAACGCCGACTGCTGTATATGTTGTAGGCTGACGTATCATCATTGTCCCTTCATCTGTCTCCATAGAGTGTTTATTATCTCAGATGCACCAGTAGTTTACAAAATGATTAAACGTTCTCCTAAATAAACACAAAGGATATGGAAATTAGTATATAATTGTTTTGTCACGTTGGCTGCTATTTATCAGCTCTCTGATAGCTATTATGAACTGATTTACCCTTCAGATGAGACACCTTCTATGCTGTCAAAGCCAATGCCTGCAAGGACTTCAGCAACATCAGCCATTTATCCTGGTCAACTTTTTCTGTCTTTTCTTTCCTACATAATAGACATACAGTAACCTCTAAGAAGACAATGTCAGTACAAATGTGTTAAAATATTTCCCATCCTTGTCAGTTTTCTGATCCCATGTTCAGGCCACACTTACTTTTCTGCTGAATCCTTTTTGCACTGGGTATGGAAGGAAGAAGGAGGAAAATCTTGAAGGAGCCAGTGAGTTCTCCCTCAGCCATAAGCCCAACCAAGCAGAGAGCAGGAGTGCCTGTGCCAGCCAGGGTAATCCAGCATGAAACACTGCTGCTGAGTGCTAGAGGAGCACAGAACAGCATGCCAGAGCCCTGTCTCCCTTCCTCTCTTTTCCTCTTTGAGGGAATTGTGATGAACAAAAAGCAAGAAGAAAATCTCTCTCTCTCCCTGCAGGGGCACTTGTTTTTTTCACAGGAACCCTCACCAGGGCACTTCAGACAAGTCGCTTCTTTCTTTTCTTTGATCTAAAGAAGATGAAGTCAGCAGTAGATCTGCCTTATAGCAGCTAGGAAGCTTTTTCCCTTTCCTTCCTCTCTATTTTCACTGTTAAATGACAATGAATCTACACAATCAAGCTGAAAATTCCTTCCTTTAGTTTTGCTTTCTATCTTTCTTTCCAGTGGAAGTGACTGCTCATCGGTGCAAAGCTAACAATTACAATAATTCGTCCCAGAAGGGTTTTCAGGGAAATTCTTTAGAGCCAGTGCTTTTCTTTATGACTTTAAAGTTGGAGGTTTTGGTTGTTGATTTTCTTTTTAAATGACGTTTTCAGCCCTTCAATTTTTGTCTTGCATTTGAGCCATCATAGGATGCTTCAAAATTGTGCAAGCTAAACTTCAGAGGACCTGTTTCTTCTCCCTTTGAAGTAATGACAAACCTCCTGTGAATCACAGAGAGCGAAACTGGACCAGAAGTAGAAAGCATTTTTATTTCTTTCTGATTTCATCAGTTATCCTGCTATCGTACCACGTATTAGAAGTGCTGCAGACTTTTGAGGGCAAAAGAGATATATCAGTAAAACAAGTTCCCTAGCAGCAATTTATTGACCTGCTGCTTCAGCACAGTTAAGGCTCATTCAACAACCTTTTCCGGCCTCTGCTGAACAGTCTAAACAATCAATCTGAAAGATCTTCCTCTGGCCCATTGCAGGAAAAAAAAAAAGAGAGCACCCAGAGGTGCTGGTCAGGCCTCTGAGATCACAGGTTCTGGAGCAGACTGCCAGGCAGAGCTGCCCAGGGGGCTCCAGAGTTAGAAAGCACAAACATCCACAGAACATCTCTTTTTCAGGTAACATCATAGTTTCAGTGATTCTCAAATCACACTTTCTCAGAATTTCTGGTTTTGTAAGAAACAACAGGAAAAGATAAGGACTTTGGCTTGAATAAGCTCAAAAGCACTTTTATTTTTTTTTAAATGCCATTCCCTGCAGATTGGCAGCTTTGCTTTCCTGCCAGATCTGATCAAAAAGACACCTGAAACTGATAAAGTGGGAAAAAATGCTTGTCCTGGACTTAGAAAACTTAGAAAAATTAGATGCTCTACTCTGACAAGCCTTCCTTGATAAAAGCCTCCAGAATGAATGAAATGACACCAATTGAAAATGAAAGATGTCTCAACTTCTTTAACCAGGTCATCAGCAGAAATAAGTCTACTTGCAATATGTCAAAGGAGGAAGACACACTTGGGGGTTGTCAGTGCCAGGGTGTTCTGTTAATGAAATGACTGCTGGTCAGTTTCTCAAAATACACCCCGCTAAGGTTGCACCAGCCTTGCTGAAGTTCAGTGCTTGCAAGATGATTCTCATCTACCACTCCTTTTTCTCTATGTTCCTGCCCTCATCTTTCTGACTTACTCCTTCTCTCTCTTTTTTTCACATGACAGTGTAATGAGTTTGTCCTGCTGGAAGGGAATAAAATAGAGTATGTATTCAGGAATGTGTCACTGGGGTAGTGACTGCCATTAGTGGTTGGCATAGGAGGGAGTTACAGGTTTCCAAGAGATAGTCTGGCAGTTCTCCACATGGGAGAGGAAAAGGAGCAACTGCTTATCAGGACTTTGGGATATTTTTCAGGGAAAAAAAAATCCCAAGTAAACACATAAAGAAAAATGTAAAACCATGTACGTAATTCACCAAAGCTGCCAGGGCTGGGGTCCCTCTGACCTAACAAAACTGAGCTGTGCACGCTTAGCTTCCAAATTGCAAACAGAGAGAAGTAGGAGCCTGTTGGGTGACTCACTGGGCCTATTTAAATTTACTTAGGATAATTGTCTTTAATTGTCTTTAAGATGGAACTGGCTGCAGCACAGATATTCCTACTTTTGTCTGTTGCTTGTAAATTTGCAGCAAATGCTCTCCATCCAAACCAGGAGGATCAGGCATTACAGCTATGGCCAGGTTGATCCCACCCTGATAGCCATGAACAGGATGACCTGGAAATTGCTTAAGAGGTTATATTCAGCAGAAGAGTCTGTGTTTAGCAGGCCAGACTGCAGCATGGATCAAGACAAACCTGTAATAGGAATGTTTGCTGGAAGACAGTTTCATGATGAGACATTTGAGTCAGTCAGTTCATAGTCTATTTTACAGATGTTGAATTCTGGAGTGGTCATTACTGGCTATGGTAACTTTTGGTGTCTAAAGCAGTCAGGGAAACAGCATCTAACAAATGGTGGTGTCTTGATACATGGTGTTTTGTTGCAGCCATGAAAGGCAGGGAATTTTTCCTCAAACTGTGTTTTTACATATCTTCTCTGAGCCTCTAAAGGCACAGACCTTTCACCCAGTCACCTCTATTGTTTACATCTGACTTTCACTCATTAAAAATTCTCTCCTTAAAATTTAAGAGTTCTGTGAATAAAAAAAAATCTGTGTTATAAAACCTGCTTTGACTTCAGAAGTATTTCAAGGTATGTATGTCACAGAAGAATTTTTGCCAGTATATGACTCACCAAGTAGATATATCTTTGTAGAGAGTCCAGACAGCATTTCTTATTTAGGAAGGATGTGTGGTCTAGTTATTAAGGAGATCGATTACCAGACAAGTGCCTGGTTTACACTCAACTTTGCATGCAGCAGCAAGCAAATCCCACGGTTTCTCTGTAGCTTAGGTTTCTCATCTGTAAAATGAGAATGACAGCATTCATTTGTTTCACAGGGGTGAGTCTTAATCATTGTTTGTAGAACACCAGCTGAAATGGATGTGAATTTTTCCTTCTGCTACAGCCAGTGCAGGTTTTGCAATGCTCAATCCATTGCAAAAGGATTGAAATGTCATTCTTGAAGCTGTAACAGAAGAAAACATTTTTCCTGTATCTTGAAAGTCCTCTCTCCACTGCTCATATATACCTCAGTAACTCTGTTATCCCATTGATTCAATTTATGAATTTATACCACAAGAAAAAAATTAAACTTATTAATAACATATTTATTTTCTGGTTTCTGTTTTCCTTTCTTTTTTCCCCCAGCAGAGTTGCCTAAGAAGGTGGCTTATCTACCCTGAGTATTTTTAAGTCCTCAAGAAAAGTGTCTTTTAGAAACCAGCAAGGTATTAAAACTCACTCCCCACTGCTGAAGATCCTAAAGGCATTAAGAGTTTTTGGCTTTGCCCATCATTCAAGATAAGCTGTTCCACAAAGAGTAAAGGGAAACTTGAAATTAGGGAATTTAACTATCATATTATCTCCTCCTTTGAATCCTTTACAAAAAATTTGAGGAGGCAAAGCTGTCAGTCACCTCTTATGCAACTAAGATGACTGGGCACAGATCTTGCAGTTGTCATAGGGAGAAAATCATAACCATTAAACATCAGACAAGCACTGAGGAAATATCTAATGATAGAGATTTAACGATGATTTAAAATATATATAGAGTATTATCTCATAAAAACTGAGAAATATCTAGATTGAAAGATTCAATATCCAAAACAATAAGAGCCTGAAAATTAGCATCTTGCCAAGAAGATGGGAAAAACATTCAAGTAGTAAAGAAAGACTATTTAAATTATGCATGACAGTTTCTTTTGGCACTAAAGGAACATTGAGAAAAATAAATGAAAATTATGGCATTTTTTCAAAAAATACTGGGATTTTTAACACTTGTATCTCCCTTTACTTCATTAAAAATTAAATATCAAGTAAGCCCATTGCTTACCAGCAGACTCCTGCCTTTTTGCTCTTGGTGAAGTCTGTACATTGCAGAAGCCAGAGCCTGCTGCTTCCCAAAGTGCTTGGCTGCACCTTCCCCACTGGTAGACAGCATCCCCCAGCACCAAGGGGACTGAATTCTCATGGAGCAGTGAAATACACTTCATCTATATAAGTTAAAGTGAGAAGGACAAGGTTCTGACTTGTGTAAAAGAAGAGTATTTTTACTTCCTGAGCAATTTCTGAAATACTATCAACTTATGGAATGAAGAATCAACATTGGCCAAGAAACAAAGAATAAAATAAATACAACCTTCCATAAAACTTATAAAAACATAGCAAAGCAAACTTTATATTTTCCTGATTACTTATATATAGAGTTTTTTTTCCTAGAATTTCTTTTTTATAGTTAAAAAAAATCAACACTACACTTTTAAACGCAGTTATTGATATTAATCAATAATAATATTTGTAAAATTATGACCATAATAAGGAAAGAAGTACCTCACCTCTTTCAACTCAAATATGTCAGACATATCCTCAAAAAAACCTCATCTAAAGCATACATTTATGAAGGCTACAGAATTTCATATTCAATTTGCAAATATGGGTACAAACATTTCTCTAGAAAAAAGAATTTTGTTGCTGGGAACAGGGTGCGTTACTTACAAGTTTTGTATGTCTGGATTCAATATCTTTTTTAAATTGCTTGAATTTTTTTAAAAATCATATTTTTAATCTCATTTTCTAATCTTTACAAATATCAAAATATCTCTGTTTTCTATTTGGAAATTTACACAAGAATGCCCATTACATTCAAAACATTGAATAGATCCAAAGAGAAATTCAGGAAGTCAGGCAACACATCTTGGTTTTTTTCAGGTGACATTTTCCTACTTGTTACCTGGATTAATCATTTCAAATATCGTACAAATAATAATAAGCTGTGGCAAGTCCTCTAATTGAAAGTCAAATAATGAATTACCAGAAGCTGTGAGGATTTTTCTAAAGAGAGATAGATCTGGGCATCATATGGAAACATTCAGAATGCAGGAGGCAAGACAAACATCAAAGATTTAGACATCCATTTCCCCTTGGCAACAGAAATAGAGCCAAGGTTAATGCAGTCCCGGGAACTGCATAGTTAGCAATGACATAAATATATGGCAGGCACTGATTTTTTTCCTTTTGTGAGGAAACAGTATAGTTGAAATGAATGCCTTTTCTAGATTTCCCTTTATTCTGAATATTCACCATGTCCTACACTCCTGCCTTTAACTCTAATTGAAAAAAAATGGACAAAACACCATATTTTCAGGGTTTTATTGGGCAGTGGAGGCTTACAAAAAGCAGACTTTCATTTCTACAATGTAAATACTGAAGTCTGTGGCTTGTTTTTAGATTTCAGCAGTTCTAATTCTGAGCAGGCAAAACTTTAGCAAAACTTTAATCTCATGGGTTATGGATTGTCTGACCAGCTGTAGTAGACCTGGCCTCTTTGTTCCTTCCCTACATGGTGCCCTCAGTCTGTCACCAAAGCCCCGCAGTGGAAACACATCCCTGAGAAACATTGTGGTCTCCAATATCTTGAAAATATCTTATCTTTCTGTGTGTTAGGAGTTATGAATGGATGATGTGGGTTTAAATCAGTCCTTGCCTTTTGCCCAGGCCTCTGGCAGCAGGCAGTAGCTGTACTGAGGTGGCCAGCATGCCAAAATCCACTACCATTCGCAAGTTCTTTAATAATGGCTGCTTTGGTCTATTATAGAATGAATTATTTATTAATAGACACAAAACTAACAGACATAAGACTTAAAACACACTATTACTACACAGGGATAAGACAAAAAGGGAATACTAGCATACACGCGGGGTTAAAGGTACCATTAAATTTACTGCTAGCCAAGAAATTGTATGACTTAGGATTCAATGTCCTTACCATCCAGTCTTGATGGAGTACACATCGAGAAATCCTCTCTCTCAGTTCCCAGGGAAAGGGACCTGGAGTTGCATCTAGCTCCAGGGAGAAATCTTCTCACATGTTTCTGTGGAGTGTGTAAGAGACTTCTGCCTCTGTGATAATTGTGTGGGCTTTTACAGACATAAGAACCATGTCTTTTGGTCAAGAATATTTCTTTCATCTGATCCTTCATTTGCTTTCCAGACTAACATGTTGATTCTTAGCTGAGGGCCTGAGCCCTTTTGGTGCCAGAGATACCCCATGCTGGGCCTGTGACCCCCCCAAGTTCTCTCTTGCATATGCACCAACTGTCTGTGGTAGAGAGAGGGGGTAGACATGTCCTGCCACATTAGGGGAACTCAAGACTCTGCAGAGGAGATGAAACTCCTCTGTTCAATGAACTGACTGCTAATTGATGTATGGGAAATATGTTTTCCTTTTGCAGCAGTGAAAGAAAAACTGTCCAGAGAGTAGCCAGAAATAGCAATATTTCGAGCAGAACTAAGGTGCTGTCCTTCCAATAGCCTCGTTGCACCTCTCATAGTGCCCTCCAGAATGATCTTTGTGATCCACTGAGTTTGCTTGGTTTGCCACAGTAGGCAACAAAATTACACATCACTCACCAGGATATTTGAATTAGACACAGATTTCAGAGGACAAGTTTGGGAGAAAGACCTCTGTCACCTCAAAAACAATAGAAATATATTTTCATGTGTTCTCACCATTCCTTGGAGCTTAGCTTAGGAATAATTCAGCAGAAAATTGCTTGAAAGATTGCATGAGGACCCCTATTGACTATTTAACACAGATGATGCAAACCACACTGGAGCTGATGTTGTGACTTGGCAGGTGCTAAGCTGCTGCTTATGCTGTGGGAATACTTTAAGATCTCCTTGCTACATGTGGAGCTGGATGACAGGTTTATATTTACATAGTCACAAAAGTGTCATTGCAGCATCACTATGCATCCTGCTAAACAGAAGTTAAACCAAAGTGAAAGGGTGGGGCTTTTGTTTTTTGGCTTTGTTTTGGTTTTTTTTTTTTTTTGGTTTTTTCCCAAAGAAAAATTTAATATTGTCATCTTTTTAATGGTGTCTTTTTTCTCTGGGGTGCAGAGATTTCAGTGTTAATGCCTCAAACTGAGAATGGCCAAGGCTTGCAAATACACAGGTTCGGAAATCATTGGGCAAGCACAAGGAGCTGGAAGAAGCTGTCCAGGAAGTCAACTACCCTGTGCTGGCTGACATGTGGAAATTCTGTTTTGTATGGGAGAGCATGGCTGCATGGTTAGCTACAATAACTCGCCAGCAGGATCTCTGCTTCCCTGTTAAGGTGTGGGTGAAAATTTGGAAATGGGAAGTCCCAGAACTCTGAGGTGGTGGTGAATAACCAAAAGCTCAGAAAATAATGATTGGTATCTTATTAGGGAAAAGGCAGGAAAAAAGAACAGAAGATGACTATATAGTTGTCTGCTAGGTGAGGATTTTTTGGTAAAGGTTCAAAAGGTCTGGCTTCCCTGGGAACATATAAAAATCAGACTGTCTCTTGCCCAGTGAATACTAAATCAGCCTCAGTAAAAAATACTAGAGGAGAAGTCTGGCATATCCAATCAAAGTAAGAGCTTTTATAGTATAAGAACACCAGCAGAATGGGAGATCAAGGCCATGTGTCATCTAGATTTACATACCCTAATAAAAATATTATACTGCTATGAGGAGAAGGGAAAACTGTGTTACCAGTATCAGGTATAATTTATATGCAGCAGAAGTTACAAGAATGCCTGACAGTAAATCTGTGACAAAGCTCTTTTGTGGTATATGTAGGTAGCTCTAGACATCGTGGGAGGACCCAAAAGTATGATGAAAAATGTTATAGTCGTTGTGGATATTAACAAGAAAACATAAAGAGCTGAAAGGTCAGTAAACGGGGAACAGAGAATAGGAAGGTCCTAAAAAAATTGCCCTTCATGAGAAGGTGACCAGTCTTGTTCCTGGTGGGTTAGAGATCTTTTTCTGGAGTTTCTGCATGTAGTCAGAAGATGTTTTAAGCAGAGTAGGGAATCACTGTGGACGCAGGTGGCCAAGGGCACCAAAATGGCCTCATAAAGGAAAGTCTGTGCTCTGCTAACTGTGCACCTGATGCTGCCCTGCACTTGTCATCATCTCCTCCCTCTATGGGGCTGCATTTTGCAGGCTGAGTGACCCTAATTCCCTTGTCCCACATCTGGAGTTCACACGGCAGTGTTGATGCAGGATGCAGTGTGGCAAGCATGCCTTTCTGTCAACAACCCCACACTCATATCTCCCATGTCTCTGGCTCTGAACTTTCCCGCTGTTTCAAAGACTCAGTGGCATGGGAGTTGGGGTGTGGTACTCCAACAGAAAGGCTTCATATGAAGAGGACTTCTGATAAATAACTCACTGTATTGGTTTGGCATGGCCTGGTTTTGGGTAGCAGGGGGGCCACAAAGGCGGCTCCTGTGAGAAGCTGCTGGGAGCTTCCCACCATGTCTGGCAGAGCCAGTGGCTGATGGCTCTGAAGATGGACATGCTGCTGGCCAGAACTGGGCCAGTGAGAGAGGCTGGTGACGCCTCTGTGATGACAGATTTAAGAAGAAAATCAAAACANAACCCACTCTGGGAAGTTCCCGGAGAACTGTCTCCTGTGGGAGGGACCCCACGGCCTCACAGGGAAGGACTCTTCTCCCGGAGCGGCGGAAGAAAATCCTGGTGATGGACTGACCAAAACCCTGCTGCCCTGCCTCCCTGTGTTGTCGGTGGGAAGGAGGGAGGGCCTGGGTGGGAAGGTGTTTTAAGGGCTTATTTTACTTCTCATTACCCTCCTCTGATTCTGTTAACAATAAATTTTACCTAGCAACTAAGGTTGAGCCTATTTTGCCCTTGAAATATCTCTCCCGCTCTCCTTATCTCACCCATGAAACCTCCGTTAACCCTTTCCTCCTTTTTCCCTCTTTTTGCCCAGCTGTGGTAGGGGAGGGTGAGCAAGCGACTCTCGTGGGTGCCTGGCGTTGGGCCAGTGTCAAACCACAACACCCACACTTAAATTCTTGGAGAATGGGAGTAAGGGAAGAGGAAAAACATGTAGAAAGGGATATAGCAATAGGGACAGCAGAGTTAGATTGCTGGTACTAGTAGTGAGATGTTCACCTGTCAACAGGGAAGTGAATACAGCATATTATGGAGGGTGGAGAATTATTTAAGTCAAAGGGAAAAGATGATAATGATACAATATAATAAAAGTAAAATGAAGCACAGTTAAGTCATGGAAAAAAAAAGACACTGATATGAGAGGAGAGTTTCCATGTACTAGAGAGTTAAATTGCTGGAACAACCTTCTGAAGGTAACCAAGCAGTGCTAGAATGACGTAATTATGAAAGAAATTAAATAAGCTGGATGTTACAGCTGGTAGAAAAGTGGCCATACTGGTCAAAACATCCTCTGATGGGTCTATTTGTCAGTGTTACCCTAAGTATACATCTTATTAAAATGAAATAATTGAAAGGGGCCTCTTGAATCCACACTGTAGCACAACATGGGAGAAGTCCTTGTCCCTAGTACCCATAAAACACATGCCAAAGCCCTTCTCTTCCACTGAGGAGCCCTTCTCTACCACCGAGGCTTTGCCACACCTTGCTTGGCCTCTGGCCCTCCCTGGGCTGAGTCAGCTTGGTCCTACCCAGCACAGGTGCTCCCAGGGTGGGAGGTGGGCTGCAAACTGGCTACATGGATCCGTGGCACTGGACTCAGGGAGTCCCTAGTCTCAGAGCCCCCTGCTTCTCCAAGAAACAGCAGCAGTCCATTTCTCATCCACAGCAGCAAGTCAGCCTGCGCTGGAGCAGAAACCTTGGGCTGAAGAATAAAGGGTAATTAACACATTGTAGTTAGACAAAGAGGTCCAGTAGCCAATGTGTAGGTTAAAAAGCCAAAGCATACAAAGCCGTAAGAGTCATCCCTGTGACCTGCAGCTAGTGTATTATGTGTGATTCCTAATAACATTTGTTTTAACCAAGAGACTGATCAATTACCAGTGTGTCTTGATTGCAGGGATGGTTAGGTGAGGAACTAATACATCTAGTAGCAAGGAAATGGTGTAATCTGCCTGGTTTTCCCTTGAGATGAGAACTGGTTTTGAGCTGTGCATGGTTCTTGCTACAACTGTGTTGTGCAAGTGTTGAGTTCCATTTCTGCTGCTGGCCTCTGATAATGAAGTAATTTGAATAAACAAATTTTCCATTTCAAAAAAAAACCTAACCTTCTTCTCATCCTTTCTACAGCATACAAGATTTTTCCATGAACTCCTCAACTTCATAACAGATTTTTTTTAGCATTATTTAGGTAATGCAAATACAAAACAATTTAGGGGTGTAGTTGCATATTTCACACTAGTTTGGTCTTATTTTCATAGAGTCATGGTGAAAAGATAAGGAATGGCATACTCTATATTTTCAGAGAAATGCACCTTTTATATATTGTGGGGGTTTTTTTGCATTTGCTGCTCAAGATCTTTTTGTGTTTCTTTTGTTAAATATCCAGTTTCCTTTGGAGGGTTTTTGAAGGTTCAGCTAGCAAGAACTTTTTGATGCGTTATTAAATTATACACCTGACAAGATTAATCTATTGCGAGTAATGTGTAAATATTTTTTCCTTTTATAGGCTGTTCACAGGTTTAATGCGGAAGTATTTTATGCATACCTAGATGTATTTTAGATATACATTTTTGACATTTATAAGATCCAAAATACTTTTTATGCTTTTTAAAGCTATTTGGTGTGATAAAATAGAGAATTTCTTGTGATGCAAATCAAACCTTTCCATAAAATTTAAACCAAACTGCCACATGTAACTGGTCATAAATAGATTGTAGGCTCTTCATAAAATTCGAAATTATGTACAGTATTATTTCTGTTGCAGACCTGAGAATAGAATAAACAACATCTGCATTGCCACAGTATAGATCACATTTAGCATTGCTGCCTGTCCTCCAACCTGAGCTGTGTTTTTCAGCACCCTCCACGTGTTTGTGATTGACAAAACTTGAAAAGCCCCAAATAATATAGATGTCACCACTGATATTTTGATGCATTATCACAAATTCTCCTCACTGCCAGAATGAAATGCACTTTGTCCCAACGTTGTGGATCTATGGAGACCTCATAGATTGCTGTTGATGAAGGGGAACACTGTCTCTTCATCAGCATGGTCTCTCGAGAGGTGTTATCTCTTGTAGAGGAGCAGCACAACTGAGCAACTTCAGTGTCCATGCTTCAACTGCAAGAAATTCTGTTTTCTCATCCACAGAAAATGTGTCAGAGCTACTTGAACTCTCTCAGATCACTCACAATGTCTTTTTAATATAGAAATGTCCCTTTGAGTTTGTTTGAGTTACACAGAACATAGCTACTACTTGGGAGGGAGGAGATCAGTGGGGAGATCAGCTGGATGTTTTTCTGTCCTGCCTGTTGTAATTGCCATCATCGCAACAACGTGGCTTTGAATTTCCGGGATCTGAACACCTAATCACAACACAAGGCAATTTCAGGCATGCTGAGCTCCTCTGCAATTGGTTGCTTATTCCCCTTCAGAAAAGAAAGATGGAAGTACACGTTGTGCAGCAGCAGCTTTGTAGTAAATGAATATCATATCACATCATCTTTGAAGAGGCAATAAATAATTTTTGTGACAATGGCACAATATTTATTCTGCTGTTATTTTCCTGTAACTCCCCATTTAATCAATTTTTTTCCATTCTGAGTTGTTGACATTGAGCTGACCTTGATGATGGCTTTATTATGGAAGTAATATTTTTCAGCATGATGTTATACAATGAATAATGTCTCTTCTAACATTAAGAGGTGAAGATGCATGGCTATACCACAAAGCCATGAAATGGAATTTTGTTTTGATAGAAGGAATTATTAAATGACTAGCATTTTATAAACCAAATTTTATAACTTTTATTTTCCTGCAATGAAAATGCTGAATTTGTTCAGAAATAATTTAAATATTTCTGTGGTATCCTGAGTACTCAAACATTCTCCACTGCAAGGCTTTCCTGTATATGGTAGCTTCTACAGTAAATCCTTTTCATCTTGTCTTTGTTACATGTAATGTCCCTCTTCCTTAACTCTAGTACGTGCGGGAGCTGTAAATAAGATTTTTCTTTTTTAAACAACCAGTCTAAGCATCAAACAACTCTTTTGTACTGTCAGCTACACAAAGGCAAAATAACCTGTTGCATAGCTAACTTATTTCCAGTTTCTGAATGCTTTTTCTTTCCTGGAAAAATAATTGAGCTTCATAACACAAAGCACTCTGGAAGGCAGTAAAGGAAATAATATAGAGATCTTCTAGAAGCATATACTTTGAGTAGGCACTTTCATTAATGGATTCCGAGCTTTGTTATTGGTAGCCTGTCTTTTGGATATTCCCCCTGCCCCCATGAATTATTCATCAAAAGTCAAACCAGGCTTATCTGATATATAAAAAAGGTAAATTTTCACCTCTTCACCATGTACAGATGTCTTCCATATCATGACTGAGATTAGTTAGATTAAATCCCTCTGCATTTTACATCTGTACTGCAGTTGTTCTGTGTACCTCATCTGGAATCTTGGGGCTTGTCAACAGAGAGAATTTAGTGCAACAACTATAGTGTTAACGTACAGATCCATAGTTGCTCTTTGCTGATTCAGTGTGTGGACCATAAGTGCACATCATGTGCAGGGAAGAATTATCCTGTCTCTGTGTGAGCAACATACCTTATAAAACATCATTATTAGGGTATCTTCGAAAAGAACTTGAAAATGTCGGTGCTCAAAGTGTCCTATTGGCTATTATCCCTGGCAGGAGTAAGTTTGAAGGACCAAATATACCAAGGTCAGTTTGTTCCTTGTAATTAAGACTATAATTAAATTTTTGGTGAGCTGTGGAGCTGCAATAGTCTTAACGAAGACAAGTAGATATACAAAAGACTTTATCTTTTATACTTGATCATTCTTGGTAAGTTTTAAATACTCCATCAATTTCCTTGGCTGTCAAAGGCATGAGATCTCAAGTATACCATATAGAAATATTTCAACAAATTAATTCCTAGCTGTTCCGTAACTATTACTTACTGCAATATTAATGTGCCTAAGGTTCAGCAGCATCTTAGAAAATCATTGCTTCAGCATTTGGCGGATCTGTCTCTCACTTGATGGTAAGGAAAGAGATGTAATTCTTACTGCAAGCCAATATATATTGCGTACATCATTAGGTAACGATCCACATGAAGGCTTAGTGCTGAGTTCTTAATATGCTGTAAGTTGCATTCTAATTTACTCTGCAGTAATAAGAAAAAGTGTTGGGTAGGCAAGCCTCAAGTAACACCAGGAGGAGAAAATCCTGAGTGTGAGGTTATATGCATCTTGTATGTAGACTGCAAAAGAATTTAGCACAGCCTCTAGCAGAAGGTTTACAATAAAAATATAATAAACCTGATCACAGAATTTCTAAAACTTGCTTCCCTTCAAGAAGCATACCTTTAGGAAGACAGAGAGTAGAGTTTTGTTATTTAATATTTTTGGGGTTTTATTGCTTATGGTTCCATTGAGAAAAGATATGGAGCTTTTGTGTGGAGCGCTTACATTGTCTAAGGAATGGGAAGCTGTGGATAAAAGTGCAATCAGCAGGCAGTGGAGCATAGGCAGAGCTGGTGTGCCTTTTGCACCTGAGACTTCATAACAGAAGCAACCATTTATACTCATCTAAAACTTTTCCAAACCTGAATCATATGATGTTTCTATACTCACTTTCTGACCTTAATAATGGTCTTTCAGAATGAGAAAGAGGTTTCAGAGAAGAAGCTTATGATTTATGTATGATTTCCCTGTTCTTCCTAGGACAAGTCTTACAAGGTCAGACACTCATGTGATGTTTTTATTAGTTGAACAAATGTACTTGCAGGTAGGAATAAATAGTCTTTTGACAGCTGATTTAGCTTCTTTTATTTATTACTGCAAAATGATGATGGAGAAGAGCTCATGAGGAAATGAAACAGGCTTTTACTGGAATGTTATTTATTTATCTTCTAATAATTCTTGTAAATAACCATTCTTAGTATTTTTGATTACATTTTTGCCTGGCTGAGTGAGCTTCCATAAATCTATCATGAATGTGTGGCTGTGGACAAATATCTCTTGGACTCATACAGCTGCCCAAGAACAAGACCCTCATCATTAGGGATGAGGTGGGTAAATAAGGCTGAAGTGAGACTGGGCAGTGGACCTCATTTAAGTGAAGCCTGGTCATTCCATAACGAGCGCTAGCAGTGTTTTAACCATGGTGATGTACTCCGGACTTACTCCCCTCACACCTCCTGTTTGCAGGACATGAACATGGACCTAAATGGTATCAGCAGATGAATGCCTGCTCTGGCTGCATCTCCCATGGGTAGGGACATTTAAGTTCAGGTTTTGTGGGAAAAGCAGATCAAAGTATCAAGGTATCTTCCCTTAACAAGAGCTCTCAGTCATCCTCCTACATGTGAGAATGCTTCTGTGCAGCTCTGTACCAGAGCTTTCTTCTGGTCTGCTTGCACTGCACATCAAGGCTTACCAGTACATCTGCTCCAGTCTGCTATGCCCCAGCAACTTGTGTAATAAGCCATTATATGACTCAGGGTGACACCACCAGCTGTGGCTTGTTCTCACAAACTGTTTCAAAATTATTTATTCAATTTAGCAAATTTGCTGGGTTTTATCTCGCTTATTGTACTGTTTACCTGTGGAGTATTTTTAAAGCTTGTTCGCCACTGTCCTACTCATGGCTGCATTTATTTTTATTTTTATTTAAATTCTGAAATTTAAGGAGAAAATTCTGCACAAGTAGTTCTGACTTCCTTAGAGAAATTTTAATAGGTATATAAATTTATGATGATTTATTTATGTTACTATAAACCCTAGTCACAGCTAGTTCTAAATGTAGATCTCTTCTTAATTTTTCTTATCTCTCTCTTCCTGTTCCCGTTTTTCTTGCTGTAGCATTAATCCTTCAACATGGGCATCATTAGTTTGCAGGACTCGTAAGAACATTTCATTTATGTCTGTGTACCATGCAACAGTAATTCATCCATCGGTCTGATTGTCAGGGTTAATATGTTAGTATGAAAAATGTTTGCTGAGAAACATCTGCATTATTAAAGATTATGAATAAACTGAAATGAGGTAAATTTATCTGATGAAGAATAGTAGTACACTTCATGAAACAGCCTTCCATTTTAATGATAACCTGCAAAGGGGGCAGTGCTGCTCCACTGGACTGAGGGCTCCCATGGAAACTTGTCCAGGGTGCTGTTGGAAAACCGGGATGTTCTGGGTCCAATTCACACAACCTTGTTCAAAAGTCTTCTTCAGACCAAGTTACAGACCCAAAAGCTTCAGATCTAGCAGATTATCCTGCTACTTGCCTGCTGTTTCAAGAGCAGGCAGGTAACTTGGGCAGCTCTGTTGAAGGAAACCTGGGGTCAAGGTGCCCTGGGAAAGTCCATGCTGCAACAGCACAGTGAGACAAGCTCTGGAGGAACACCTCACCACCATATGTCTCATATTTCCAGTACATGAAAAAGCTCAAACACATCAACATAATCCTATGTAATGAAAAGACAAACTGAGAAGAATATTTTAAATGTGATGAGAACATTTAATTTAAAGATGTACATACCAACAGAGGACACATCTCTCTGTGTGGCAGCTGGATAGGCTGGATTCTGTGAGAGCTGTATACAGAATGAACTGTGGAAGGTCCTGGCCTGGTATAACCAAGCCCTTGATTAAATTCTTCATTTGGGCATCTCTCCTTTCTCATGGACAAAGCAGTCTGTATTTTACAGAGCAAGAAGGGATAATTTTACCCTTTTACTGAAGACCAACTGAGTACTTAAAAAATAATTAGGCAGGCAGACATAGAAATGGATGTGGAACTTTGCCAGGTGTGACTACTGATATATCTTTACAAAATAATCTTCAAGATCAGTCAGACCAATTACCAAGTGAACGTTTCAGTGAGCATGGTATGATTATATTTCCCATTTGTTTTCCATATCATCTTATATCCTTCCCGTGGGAGTCAACCTTATGTGACCCACCATTAACACCAGGTAGATGCAAGATAATTAAAACATAAGAGTAATTGATGTTTGCAGGAGTATGCATTGTATTCTGTGAATAGAATACAGGATGCACACCTATGATTTCTTTATATCCTACTGAGTATGCATTATAAGCCTAGAGCCCAAAGGTGTAGCATAGGATTAAAAGGTTTATTATTATCACCTTCTGTTTGCCCTCTCCTGACCCTGATGTACTTATAATTGTCTGCCATGCACACAATAGCCTGTTTCATTCATGACATATCATTAATCAATTAAATGCAAATTAGACAGGCCTATAGGGTTTTTTCCTTTCTTTGCTCCCTCCTCCCAACCCTGGCTGACTATTCTGCATTTCAGTCTATGAAACATTCTACTTGTGTTTAGTATGAATCATTGCTGTTGGAAACTGTGGAGTGGCTGCCTGTGAGCCTTCCTCTTTGCTGTCTTAGAATTCTATATTAAAAATGGTCTATTACTTTGTTGGCCAAAATTTCTAGTGGAAGAATTTAACTGACCTCAGTAGAATTATGTCAGCATATAATTTTCCCTTAATATCAGACTAACATCAAAGACCCTTAAAAAATCAAAGTTAACACAGAACCGTCTTGTTTCTATCTGTTCTGTGTTACTGTGCACATGGAGTTACTCTGCAACTGTAGTATTGAACATCCATGTGAGTCAGAAGAGGTTCACACGTTGGCCACAAGCTCTTATTTCTAATATGAGAATCACAATGCAACACAGAAATGTCTTTTGATGGTTGTCTCAGTTATTGCTGATTCCATGGAACACAGCTATAAATTTGTGTGCCTGCAAGTAGGTCCCATGTGTCCCATGCCAAGATTTCAAATGTCAGACTCAAAGGTTTTGAACTTGATTGAGTTCTCAACAGAAAATAAACTCAGAAAGTAAAGAACTTGGTTGAGCTACTAGTAGTTACATCTAGATTATGAGCTTTCTCCATCTTAGTGAAATTTCTGGTTCCTTTTTCATTGTTAAAAACCAAATATACTCATGGCATTAAAAGCTAGAATAATTTCTTTAAAATTTTTGAAAAAAACCCCAATTTTTTCATTTGAAAAAACCTTACAGACTTTATTACAAAGTTGCTCAATTTATGTGTTTAATAACTATTCAGTTATTATATAGTTGCTGTATCCCATACAATGCTTTCTTTAACAATTTTTAAATTACGATTATCTGACTGTTCACCACCAGTATTCACATGGTATTTTTTAGCCATGCAGTAGGAGCCTTTGCAAGCAAATAGTCTTGATAATATCATCACATGCAACTGTCCAAGCCCTCAAGAACAACTGACGCAATGAGACAAAGGATATCAGGCATTGCAAAAGTCATGAATTAATCTTATTGGTGTGTTTTTAAATTATTTAACCACTTCCGGTTAAGACCTATTGAACATTACATGGAAATTATGGAAGAACTGACTGTATAATAGGAAAGTGCCTCCCCTTCCTTGCCCATGCCTTCTGAAGAATTCACAGCGATCCATCTCAGCATTCCAGTTGTGGGAGTCATCTTACCACCTTTCCACGATTGTGTGATAGCTTTCCTGCTGCACTGGGGCTTTCAGCTCCTCCTGTTTGCTGCTCATGCTGAGTCTATTGGTGTAGATGCAGGTGTCCAGTTTTTATATCTGAGTCAGATGCTGAATGTTGAAACAGATGAGAGGTGAGGAAAGCACAATCCCTCCACACAGTCTGTCAGCTGTACTATTAGCATATCCAATCTCTTTGAGAAACTGGAGGCAAGGTGGTGAGGATGTTTGATAATATGGAATATTTATTCTGATATGTAAATGAATGATATCCTTATCTAACCATGTACAGATCTGCAACAACCTTGAATATGCTTTAACTGGGAAAAAGTTTTATCAGCTAGATGGATGGCTCTGTTTAAGAAAGGGACTGTTCTATTTCAGCTGTCCTGATTGGTATTTAATTTGAAGGAACACCAGGACCTTAACAGCCTCAGTGTGCATTTAGTATCCAAAGACATGAGGCAGAGAAGAAATAGTACTAAAATTGCATGTGATCTCACCCCATAAGCCAAACTTTTATTGGGTAAAATAACCAAGTGGTAAGTTTTTAAAAGAAGGGGTCAAACAGATTGCATAGTAAAAAGAGAGGGGGGAAAAAATAAATATGCTCAGAAGGCACCTCAGTGATATCAGCTCCCCAGGGTGAAAGAAGGAGATAATTAGTAGTATTTTCTGCCCTAGGACATATCCCTTATAGGACTCAGACACTAAAGCCACCATTAAGGAACCTTTTACTTAGATATAGTTTAATTTTACAGTGTATTAGATTTGACTGCTGAGACTTTCAGTTGAGTTTATAACCTGTTAATTTAGACTTTCCCTTTTGTTTCACAAGAGTAAACATCCTATTTTTCTTTTCTTGTGCTTGTCTCATTTTTCAAGTGAGTCCAGACTAATTTAACTCATTTAACCCTGTTCTTACTTCCAGAAAGAGATGGTGTAGAAAGTGAAATACAGTGCAATCTTTTTTGGTGCCTGCAATAAGTATGGAAAACACAGGAGCTGTTTTTCATAAAGGTGTGAGAGTCAGCTCACACCCAGCAAAATTCTGGGAGAAATTCTCTTTGGTGAGTTTAATCCAAGGAGCAGGCTTGTCTGTGCAAGATGATCCTTGGCTTCAGGTGGCTCCCAGCTATCAGAGGCAGCACTGGCATTTGGCTTTGCATCTTTCAAACTGAGGGCTGAATCAGTGGTTCGGCGGGATTCAGGTTGTTGCTGCATGCCAGCTTCAGCTTTCACAGCCTGTGGAGCAGGTGGTCCAAGAGCTAATGGAGCTGGGGAATTTTGAAGTTCCCGAGCAGAGCCATATGCTGCTGAACAGTTGGACTCAGATTCGTTTCAGCAGGCTGGTGAAAGAAGAGACATACTCTCTGCTCTTGAGGGGCTCTCCAAACTGATAGAGCTCGTTGCAACTTTTTGCAGAAGGGTCGGGATGAACTGCTACAGTCACAGGCAGCTGGAATGATGGAAAGACAAATAAGAAGCTTAGCTTACACTGGAATACACCCATGGAATACACTCAAACTGCTTTGTTTACTGGAAATTCTGAAAAAATAACTCTCTGTAGCGGCACCAGACTGAGTCCTCAGTCACAAAAACCAGGTGTACTACCAGAAAGTTTTTCTGCCAACCTTCTCCTCATCTTCCACCAGCAGAGCAGCTTGACCAAGACCAAAAACATTTTGGAGCCAGGTGCTGAGCAAGCCCTTCCACTCTCCTGTCTGAAGAATGACATTGAACCATACAGTTGAGCAGATGTCAGTGACTAAGTTTTAAACAGACTATCACTACTGTCAAAAACCAAAAGATAATTTTCTTTAGAGAGACAATATAGTAAGAGACATAAATGTCCAATGCAGTTTATTCAATGCTCTGAATCATGAATACATATAGGAGAAAAGAAATCTTATTTTTCAATTTGATTCCAGTGGAGAAGGAACTTGCTGCTACTGAAAAGCCTGAGGATATATAATCAAGCAAGCAGAATTGCTCCCGAGACAGCATGCTATCAAACTTGCTACACATCCAAATTTAATAGTGAATAGTCTTTAGATTGCTTAACAAAACAACCTTGAAATGTGTGAAATTCAAAACTATTCTGAAAAGGCATGTTTGAACGGTGCAGGAGAGATAAGGATCTGGTTTCTACTGCAAGAGCATGTATCAAAAAGGATGATTACACAGTAGGGCAGCTTTCTAATAAGGAAGCAAGTAGAAAACAATCACTGAGATAGAGCACCTGCCCGAATTAAGCCCTACAAGTATTGAATTTGCTTAGCAATATTTTGCTTGCTTTATTGCAAACATATGTTAGGACTAACTTAACTTTTCTCTGGGCTAGAGAAATTACTATTGTCCCATGAAGTCTTTTCCAGGAGGAATTCCCTTTGATGCTCTGAGGTTTTTAGGTAAATGAAGATGAATGCCTCTATGAAATGGTCTTCTCAAGTGATTCTGAGATTGGATCTGATCAGAGACATAGAGTTTTTTTGTGTCAGATCATCTGAAACTGGAGTTGTAGAGATCATGTTTAATTAATGCTCCTAGTAGAAGAGTTTATCCAGCTTCTGGATATGCAACAGAGCATGTTCTCTACCCATGGGAAAGTAGAAATAGCTTTTCACAAGAGAGTACCAGATTGCAGGCTAAGAACTCTTTAGAAAGGACATTCAAGGAGGGAGGGTCAGGGAGGCTTGCCCTGTTTGTAAAAGAAAGGATGGACTGCACAGAGCTGTCTTTGAGACAGTAGTGACAACTGACATGGACAAGACTAAGGTACTCAACAATGCTTTTGGCCTCAGTTTCCAAAGGTAATTTCTGTTGCCATGTATCTGAAGGCCCTGAACCTCAAGGCAGGGAGTAAAAGAAGGTCACTCAAATAACCACGTCATACACAAACTGATGGAACCTGATGCGATGCATCCAAGGGTCCTGAGGGAAATGGCTGATGTCACCCTTTGTACTATTGAAAAGTCATATCAATCAACAAAGTCCCCAGGGACTGGCAAAAGAGAAACTTCACGTAACTTTTAAAAACAGTAAAAATGATGATGCTGGCTACTGCAGACCTGTCAACTTAAACCTTGTGCCCAGAAAGATCACTGATCCTCTCAGAAGACATGTCAAAACTTATAGAAGACTGGCAGGTGATAAGGAACAGTCAACATGACTTCCCCAAGGGCAGATTGTGTCTCACTAAACTAGTTGCCTTCCATGACGGAGTGACAAGGGAACATCAGCAAACAAGGGAAGAACTACTGAGATCATCTACCTGAAATTCTGTAAGATCTTTGATACTCTCCCACACAATATTCTAAACTAGAAAAATATGGGCTTGAAGGATGGGAAATAAATTGTGTGGATGAAAGCGTCTGAAAAGCTATAGTCAATGGCTTGATGTCCAACTGTGTGGTGGTGTGTTATTTCATTGTTAATTAGCCAATTAAGCAGGCCTTATTGTGTTCTGATAATTTTGTAAGTTTATGTGAACCCAAAAGTTAAGTTGGTTTGTCCCAAGTTTCCCCCCAATCCTTTTGAAGTTGGTTTCCCCCAGTTCCAAGTTTGTCCCTCCCAAGCCAACCCCCTTGTACCCCATTTAAGGCAAAACCCCTCCCCTTGTTCCCGCACCTTCCATGTCCATCACCCCAACCCCTCCCATTATTCCAGAGTGTTCCCTATCTATCACCCAAGCCCCTCCCGAGCCCCTTGTCAATCTCCCTTAGACCCTACCCAGAGGTCTAGAAGGTTCGGTGCTCCTCGACGGGTCATTCGTCGATGGAGCTGCCAGTTATCCCTGATTGGTCCCTGGGGTGTTGGTCCTGCCCTTATCTCCGCCCCATGTGTACCCTGATTGGTCCCAAGACTGTACCCTCCCTTTGTACCACCCCCCCTTTAAAGGGCTGTATAACTCCAGTTTCTGTGCCAGTTGGTCTACACCCATCCTGGGAGTAAAAGACTAGTGGATACAGTAGGTGCTGGTCCGTCCTTTACTCTTTGTCTCACACCTCGATACAGTATTACACCGGACCCCTGCACTGAAGAGCTGCCTTCTCCCAGCTCGTTACTGCCACCCAGGCTCTGGCTGAGAGCTCAGGGGCAGCCCCTGTCTTGGCACAGTCACTGCGTGCAGGGCTTGCCGGGCTAGGACGCCCGGGCTAGGACAGCGGGCTAGGACTGTCCCCACTCTTTCGGGAGAGCACTGCAGATCATGTCACAACTGGAAATCAGTAATTATAGTTTAGAGAAGTTACATGCTTCACACTTCTTAGAGACACAGAAGATACAACTTTTTTTCCCAAGTCAGAAGAGAGAAAGAAAGAAATTTCAAAGACATCATACTTCAAGGGGTGCCAGAATTTAACACCACCTACCATGATCTTTTACTTCCATTTTCCTTTTCTCCCAGAACGTAATCGTATGCCCTCAAGGTGAGGAAAATACGTAAAGAAAGTTAGTCAGGGTCAATTACTTGCAGCGGGACTCATCAGTCTGAAATCTTATGTGTATATTTGAGTTGCTATCTTTAAAGCTAAAATCTATATTTGAGTTACCTAACTTTGGTTCTCCTTAGAGTAAATGAAAGGATATTTTCAAATATATTAGAGAGATATTTAAGACAGGTTAGATGAATTGCATACAAAATGGCCACTTTCTTTCTACTGACTTTGAAGAGAGTCTAGCTCATATGTAGACATAATTCAGTCAAATGAGTGCCACTCTAGATGTTTCCTTTCTTGCCAGCCCTGCAATAGGAGGCTGCCATAATCCTATAGAAGAGATTTGCAAAACTGGGGAAGGCCAGAATGAGGGTGTAAATGATGCTCTTCAGAGGTAGTCGCATATCATGTGTTTAAAAAGAAAACACTGCAGGTTAAACTACTTATATTAAATCAATATTTCAGAAAGTAAAAAATGGGCAATAAGAACTACCCATGTAGAAATGAAAGGCAGTGAAAGAATCAGCAGCCCTACTGAGAAGTGGTAGGCTCATTTCTAAATTTGCTTTAGCATGATTAACAACTGAAACAAACTCGAAGGACAGCGATTGGTTCACACTGCCTTCAAAATTAGACTTGACTTCTTCCTGGAAGATTTTGTAGACGGTGCTTTGTATGCAGTGAGACTAGAGGATCTAATGGTCCTCTCCAGCTTAAGAATCAATGAACCCATTAACAACTTGGACAGCACACTAGAGTTGGGACATTATCCTGCAATCATTACCTTTTCTGTGTTCCAAATTCATGCACTGCACTCTTAGTCCCTGCCTCTAACTTCAGGTTATCTTCTTGATGAACCAGGCTACTTTTCCTGCTGTGTTAACTCACATAAGAGCTCAGTACCAGCAGCAGCAATTGCATGTCGTGTGCTTCAGCTGGTATTAACCAAAAAGGTGAGCGTGAGTGACAGTGAATTTCTAAGTGGTTGGAGAACCTAATATTCCCTGCTGTTTCTGTCTCTTTGAGTACACTGAACCTCCACTATTTACTTTTTTTTTGCTTAAAACTGAGAAAGTTGTTAGGTTTTGTTGTTCACTGTAGAGGAAGAAGAAATGCTTTTCTTTTAAGGAAACTGAAATGATTATGCAAGGACTGTTCACAATTGGTAGTATCACCCTGACCATTCAGATCTCTGTTTGTCATGCCCTTCACGTTTTTTCATGCCACTTTTCATATAAAATTTCCCTTCTGCATGGCAGGTACTCTCTAATTCTGCTTCAGATCCCTGCTGAAGCCTCTTTTCTTAGTGGAATTATAGAGCAGTGAGTCAAAGGGATTATCTGAAATTTTCTCTGTGGTCACAGAATTGTGCAGGAGGGCTACTCTGTGCCAGTTGCCCTCCCTGAGAAATCGTGTACGTCATATATCCTTGTATGCTCATTCTCTCATATTCTTATTTCTCTTCACAATCCTATTAATTGTAAATAATGGTGCCTGTGGAGAATTTGCATGTGTATGGAGTTTTTCCCAGTCATAGTTTAAATGAGCAGAAGGAGTTTAAATGAGAAGAAGGTCTGAAACTAAAAATCTTAAGGGGAAAAATGAAATACTGGGCTATTGAATCTCATTAAACTTAGGGGACATCTAGTTGCTATGGAGAGTTATTTGAATTGTGCTGATGTGGGTATGTACACATGGTCAGCTGGAGAGCTCCCTAGGCTCCACTGACTTAGCTACTTCATCCATATGGAGATACCTACACCATGGACATCTAACATTAATTCCTTGCTTACTGTCATTTTCAGTTGTCATTTGTATTGTATTTTTCACACAATGGCTTTGGTTTCAACAGAAGCCTTGAAAAGTGCCTTCATTCAGGCTAGTCTTTGTGACAGACACCTCTGGTGGCAGCTGCCCAGGTTAAGGATGCTGATAGATTCAAGATTTTAGCTTTCAGGGTAAGAACTAAGACCAATATTTTGTAATAAATAAAGGAGCTATAACACCAATATTTCTTCTTTGAAAGAAAACATCTTTTTGGTGCTGTGATGTGTTTTAGGTGCATGAATGTCTATTCAGTAGGGTCTATAGTTGACAGATAAAAGGAAAAACTCATTTTTGGATCTTCTTACTCTTATTTTTGCCATTTGAAGATACTTGCTGTACTTCTTTTAAGCATCAAAGGTGTAGAGATGGGTACTGGACCTGTTTTGTCATCTGAGACATAAAGTCAATTTAGCCTGATTTTGCACCAGAAGCTAGCTCAGTAAAAGGATCCAGAAACTATTCTCATTTATAGTTTTGTTAGTGCCTCATTTTCATGCCCTTCTTTTTCTGACATTGCTGTGAGTCTTCCTAAGACCTTCCTTTGTCTGACTCAGCATCATATTATCTGACTTTTAATGTGTTCTGTAGTGAACTATTATAACATCATGGTTTTTTACATGTTTTAGGACACCAGTCACAGAATCATGGAATGGTTGAGGTTGGACAGGACCTCTGGAGGCCGTCTTGTCCAATCCCCCCTCCTCAAGCAGGGACACCTGGACCCAGCTGCTCAGGACTGTTTCCAGATAGTTTTTTAATGTCTTGAAGAAAGGAGACCCACACAGTAAACAAGTGTTTCCCGATGTTCAGAGAGAACCTGACATGTTTCAGTTTGTGACTGTTGCCTCTGGTCCTGCCATGAGACACCACTGTGAGGAGGCCTGCTCTGTTCCCTTTGCACCTTTACTTCAGGTATTAATTTCCTTTAAGCTTCCCTCTGAGCCTTCTTTTCGCCAGGCTGAGCAGTTCCAGCTCTCTCAGTCATTCCTTACAGGGAAGGTGTTTCAGTCTCTTAATCACCTTGGTAGCCCTTTGTTGACTCTCTCCAGTATGCAGATGTCTCTATGGAGGAGCCCACAAGAGGACACACGAAACAGTAAGTTCTCATTCATTTTATGCTGGCACACCTCACGAGGAGTAAAACCACACCCACTACAAATTATTCTCTGGAAAGTTTCAGCTCTTTGTTTCTAGAATTCACTGAAGTGGCATTTGACAAGCTTTTTTCAACTTTAATTTACTTAATCGTAGTTCGCTTTTTGCTGAATAGTAAATCAATGTTTTGAAAAGATTTGTAAATGTAATGGTAAAAATCACATCATTTAATGAAAAAATATTAATAGATAATTAGGTTAGAAATCAAGTCAGATATTAAGACAAAATTGTAAACCATGAGAATAGAGCCTGACTGGTTTAGTCATAGCTTCGAAAGCTTCTTCTGTAGCTATCGCTTTTCCAAAATTCAGTTCTTGTTATTTGGATGGAGTTATGTTTGTATATATCATCTTATGTTGTCCTGCCAGATTCCAATCTAAATAACTGAATTTGCATACATGAGATTTTTTGTGATGTTTCACACTGTTGCCCATTTCCCTCTCAAACACTTTCGTAAGAATAAGAGAATGACAAAATCCTGTAATGTTGCTGATGAAGTCAGTCTAACAGGTGTAGTTCAATGATGAAGTAATTATCTTTTCTGATAGGTATAGATACAGACATATTGATTCACCAACACATTTTGTATGCTTTACCAGTGAAAAGCATGAACAGGATGGTCATAACTGGTGAATGCTTATCTAATTCCTGATCTATAAGATAAGTGAATACATGCTGCCCTCCAATTTCCATCTCCACTTTTGCCCACTGATTCATTTCTTCAAGATTTAACAGTCAACACTAGTCTGACAAAAAAGACACAATACCTGTGAAAAATTAGGATCTAATATTAATAATTGTATTTTTGAATTTATAGTTTATTGTAACAGTTTAAAGTTAAAATCTTATCATTTTGGCACATCTTGCATTCATGTCCCTCTTCTAGTGCCAGCTCTGTTCCCTGTATCCCCTAAAGGCAGTTACAGCTTTTCTCACTGGTGATATAAATTACGGGAAAATAAATATAGATTAGGGGTTCTGGAAGTGGGAAACCTCTCTGAGCATAGCCGGACTGAAACAATCATCATTGATAGAAACATGCAGGGTTTGATCCTTTTTCCATGGAAGTAAATTGGTTGATAATCTAAGTGATTTCATAGGCATGTGTCAAGTAGAATTTTTTATTTTCACAGTACATAATGAAGCGAACTGTATTAAATTGATTTCCTCATGTGCTAATTAATTTGATTTTCCTAACTAAATACTTCAAAGGAAATTAATGAAATTAATATCCCCACAGAGTGACAAGTTTCTCACTCATTGTTTCAAACAACTATCTGCCTCCTTCCCTCTGGTTTTGCCTGTATCCCAAAAACATCTTCAGTTAATGTGGATAGATTGCCCTTAGTGTAATTCAGTGACTCAGTCTCACACAGACAGCTGAGAAACACCCTCAAGACTTTCTCCAGAAGACTTCTAGGTATAAGTGGTCAAACTGCTGATTAGGATTTGTCCCTGTAAATGTCATATTTGAAAGTTCACTGAGTCTGCTGGCAAAGACATCCATGCTTTGTTAGATTTCATCTGAGGCTGGAAGGGTGGTACATTTGCTATTGTGCTGCAAGTTTAAGGAAGACAGGACCCCATCTCTTGGAAGCATAAGGATGAGTCAGACAGAACTTTAAAATACCTTCTGTGACAAGGGGGAAAATGAGTAGAGATAAAAAAGCATATACTTTTTTCATGCCCAAAGCCAAAAAAGGCTCCTAAATCAAACAATGTTTTTCTAGAAAATAGTTTTCCTTACTTCTTCACAGTCAAAGGAAGGGAACTGGAAATCGATGATCCATGAAAATATATATTTTTAGAAACTTACTAAACTACAGGAAGACAGAATTCTATTGAGATCTGAAATGCTGGTACAGTGACTTATTTGCAATAGGATGAAATACATTCCTTTCACCTTTCCATTTTGCCACAGAGATGTGCAGGGGTTTTTATACCTAATTTTAAAGATAATTTGAGTTTATTTTTTGTAATGTATAAAAGTTAAGACAGACTGAGATTATATTAGTCTATATAAAACTGTTGTTTTATTGATTAAATTTCTGTACTGAAAGATTTTTCTTGTTGTCGTTGGGTTTTTTTTCAAGTGATTGCATTCTCCTTACAAATAAAACAATACAAAGGATCATTTCCTGAACAGCTGGAGTACATCTCAGCATATATTTTATCCCAGCCATCCAAGAAGTGCAAGCAATTCAGATTCTGAAAAGGTACATTGATGCCTGTCAAACTCAACATCTTCTAAGGAAAAAATAATGTGTTGACACTGATTTTTCATTTTGAGTAGATAACACTCACCAGAAGGGGTGAGACCCTCTGTAGAACGTGGAGTTTACCACTGAAGGGAACTCAGAAGATGTTCATCAAAGACAGTGAGGCAATCAGAAAGCTGTTGTTGGTTATTTTATTAAAGCATGGCAACTAGCCATTTCATTCATTATATATTCTTAGTGTCACCCAGTGAAAATTCTCTGGAACTATATGAGTACCAATGACTATCTTTGCTTCACTCTTCATCCTCCTTCCTTTGCAGGTTTTCATAACACAAGTTATCCATTACCCCCCAGGGCATCTTTCTCCTCTAACAGGACCAGTGATAACATAAAGACATTCCAGTTCCTAAAGAAAACTATTCAGAGAACTCCAGCCGTATAAATACTCAGGGCTAACTCGCAGAGGGAATTTGTTGTTTGCAAGTTCTAATTGGTAAGATCCCCCCAGAGGTGCAGAGGTAGCTGAGTGCCTGTGCGTGCAGGGAGCAGAGCCAGCCGGGCAGAAGGGCCAGTGCAGAGCTCTTTGAACCAGGCTCTGAGCGACGCTGCCCTGTCTCATGTGGCTTCACCGCTTTGATCTCTGAGAGCTCACATCCCTACACCACACCACACACTACAGCTTATGTACAAGCCCTTGCAAGCCAAGAAAGCTCCCTAATTAACAACCAAAGAACAATCACTACTAGAGAGAAGCTGACTAATTCAAATATCAAGCCAAGATTTAAAAGGAATCCTGTGCCATATGTATTATTTAATAAAAAAGTTTGTGTCCTATTTTTCACCACTGCCTGCAACACTCTGTAAACACCTGGCCACATGTTTTACTTCTTAAGAGTAACTGTTGTAACTATAGAGGCTTCTTTTTGAATCTAGCTTCAGTATTGGATCATAAATATTGGATCATAAAAGTTGTTCTGTTGCTGCATTTCATGGCTCATCTCAATTAGAAAATTGTATTGACAGCAGCTTGGGAGTGGATGAATTTTTAGTTCTCTATTCTCCTTTTCAGGAAAACACATACTACTCCACATGATACTGCCCTGCTGCAGAGGCTTTGGTGCTTCTTCCTGTCTACTAGAAAAATGTTACCTGGTAACATTTGACTCTTTCATGGTCACATTTAATAAGCTCTTCCCAGTCATTTGCATGGACAAGTAATATATCAAAATTTACCTTTCTCAGATAGCCTTCCAAATGAGGAGCTCCTGGTTTATAGCTAAGCTTGTTTTAGCTCCTACATGCATGATCATCTACCCCATTCCTACAGTTCCCAGGAAATTGCACATAACTTAACTCTATCACCTCTTTTGCATTAATGTACCCCAACCTTGTGTTAGTAGCAGTTTCTGTTAGGATAGTCCTGCTCTTTTTGTCCATTTCATAAATAACTCTAAATAGATTCAAACTCAAAGTTGATATTTGAGTGACTACACTAACAAGAGCCTTCTAGTCTCATACTTCCTCTGCCAAGACAACCCATCCTAGTTTCCCAGCATTCCTAATTAATTTAGATGTTATGTTAACAATTCCTGTCTTCTCATGTTTCTGTATGTTCTATTAAAGCCCATGTTCAAAATGATCACCGTAATAAAACACACTCAGGCATTTGACTCTAATCAGATATGACTTATATAGAACAGGTACTTCAAGATCAGCAACATCTCTATTAAAAAAAGCATATCAAAGGTTTTAGAAACATATGTGGAAACTATTTTTATTTATTTTCTGATCTCTTTGCCTAGGGAAATGAGTGTATTAGCTACCAAGAAAGCAATTACCAAGACTTCTAAGGGTGAGGAAAATTAAAAGAATAAATATAAAACACCAAAATTATCCAGACATACTCGTGATACAATATTGTCTCAGCTTTAACTCCCAGTGTCCTGGAATTTCACAGCACTATTCTTCCAGAATACAACCCTTGTCTTGAGAAGATTCTTTTGCTGATTCTCATTGATTGAATTTATGTATTTGTTATTTGTGTTCTATTTGGAATGGTTACAAAGTATAAGCTTTGTAATAAGCTATTACTTGTTTTTGAGGTATCTATCTAAAAGTTAGTTCCCTCAACAGACAGCAGGCTATTGGATAACAACAAGAAAGCCTTGGTTGTAAAATATATAATGGTTTTTCTTTAGTGTAAAAAGGGTGTATAAAGTCTGTTAGTAGAGTAGCTGAAAAACAACAAAGCCAAACAAAGAAAAATTTAATAACTCTTCATAATAAAATAGTACAGTGGGTGTTAAAAACCTCCAAACAACAAAAAAGCTCCCCAAACCCTAAAAAAGACAAATAAACAAAAACCTCAGATATTTTCAGATGACGAGACCTTATGAGGCATTGCTGAAATCCAGCTCTGCTTGTTACAATATTTTAAAAATTAACATTTCAGAACCCTGTGACCCTAATAATGTTGTTGATGAAAGAACATATATTAAACCAGCAGAATAATACAGTACAAGCATGCTACAAAAAATGTGAAGATGAGCTGTTTCTACAAAGAAGAGTGAGCAAAGAATCCTGACATTTTCATTTACCTAATTCTTACCAAATGAGAGGTGTGGTCCATATAAAAGTTGCTAGTTTTGGTTTATTAAAATACTTATATAATATTAATAATATTGTTAATTACTTTTTTTCCCTTTTTATTTAATCCTATATTTCCTATAATATTTTTAACTTCCCTACCTAAGGAGAGAGATGCCTCTCCTTAAAAAAGAGATTTAACTGACCTCTCTCTTTCTAACCCTGAAGAGCCCTGCAGACTGGGAAGATTTGGTATTTAAAGCTGCACTATCTGGTACATATAAATCTTGTATTATCAGGGACGAATCTTTAGGAACAAAGCAGAAATTTCACATTCAGAGGAGAAAGGAGTAATTTCACTGAAAGGCTGAAGCATTTAAGAAGTAATAAATTATTTTAATAACTACCTAATGGTAGACATTACAGAATGTTCTCTAATTATTAATCTACTATAGGCATGTTCACTGCTCGGAGAAAGAAAGACGTTTTGGTGCATAACTTCCTCCAGTTTGATAAGGTCATAGTGCTCCATTATTTCTGATTTGAGATTTGGCACTGAAGAAGTTCTCTCATGTCTTTTCTGCCTTCTTCTGCTTGGCTATTTCAGATTATGTGTATCTTCCCCTTGCTTCACTGTGCAGTAAGTCAGATGCTGATATCAGATATTAATTTTTCACGTCTGTCACCCCTCAAAGCTCTGGTGCATCAATAATTCCCTTTTGCTTTCTTATCTGTAATTTCCTTTCTTTCTAGGCTGCTCCAAGTCTCAGCCTTTTGCCCTTACCACATGTATTATTTCTGCAACATACATTCAAACTTTTAAAGGATATAACACCCCTTACCAAAAATTCTTTCTTCAAGATTTTTGTTAAGGGACAACAAATCCTTAATGTGTCTCCTAATTCCTGATGCAAAACATAATCAGATTTTATGTCTGAGCTTTGGCTCCCTTATGAAAGGCTTCAATAAAGGTATCTAAATGCTGTATAGTGCTCAAATGGAGAACTCCATTTTGTATAAATCAAATTTTTTCAGATTTGTTTTGCTAGTCCCCAAGCTTCCCCATCTCCTTTGTTATGACAATATTTTCTTTCTCTCTCTCAGAGGAAGCTGGGACCTGCACACAAGAAGAAAACAGGGAAATAAAATACAGACAATGTTTTGTGAACCATCTTAAAAGCCATGTGTGGTGGGAGGAGTGTGTCAAATTATTGTTTGTCATTTTCCTTTTTTTGCTGTAAAGGGTTTTTTACTGCTTGTCTTGTCTCATTTTCTTTGTGAGATGTTCAAGACCATATGTTTCCCTGTACCAGAAATCAGAATGGATTTTACTGCCTGTGCATTATAGTCCATATATTTCATAGAATCACAGAATCAAAGATTAGTCTGAATTTGAAGGGACCCAGAAGGGTCTCTAAGTTTATTTGCAATATATCAAAAATTTTGACTTCAGATATTTCAGAGGAGAGCCCTGAAGCTTTCCCTTCTGCTTAATGATGCAGAAAATTTTCCTCTTTGGACTGAAGAAATTTTCAAGAAGATGGAAGTTTTGCTGTGAAGGATCAATCTTTGCATTTAACCTGGATCTTTCAGTATCATAATAGAGATATCTCATGCTGCACAGTCCACCCACTGGTCAGCCTGGGAATTCAACTGTCTTGTGAAGAATTTAGAATCAAGAATTCTGATGCTATAAAAATTTTATCCTCTTTGTCTAGGAAAATGTTGCAGTAAGACTTTAACTACAGCTCTTCATACTTCTTCTCCCTACTTAACATCTAATGCCTCTTTAATATATTATATACACATAACAGTTATAAATCATAAGAAAGTATCTTCTGGTCCCCAGGTCTGGATGACCAATAATAGCTTGAAATTAAAACACTCAAAGATAATTTTAAAGACAATGAAGGTAGTGAGTAAAGTTGGTAAATTTCATTCAAATGAATTTGAGTTAATTTTATTAGAATTTTATTAAATGCAGTATGATATTGCAAAGAGTATGTTCAGTGAGAATAAACAATGCATGAGAGTTTTGAAGAAACACTTGCAATGGATCTACATCTAAAAAACATTACAGTCTAACTAAACAATGCCAAACAAACAATGGGATAATGGATGAATGTGTAAGTCTCTGAAAAACCATGACACAGTCACAGCCCATCCCCTTGTAACCAGCATTTTAGTGCAAAGGTGCAGCAATGGCAGCGGTCCTGTTACAGGTGCCGGGATTATTTTTGTGACTGAAATCTGCAGCAGGGCTGCAGGGATGTAAGGGCTGTCCCTCTTCCTTCACCGACAGCACGTGGGGCTTCCCAAACTTTCTTCATGGCTGAGTACTCAAACTTCCCTTCCCTTTGGAAATGCACCCTTTGTCAAAGTTTTGTCCAGCTGTTGGGGGGAAACTGCTGTGGGGAACAAAAGAGAGAAGTGCTCAGTTTTATTCCCATTTAGAGGGAACTAATCTTTTTTTACGTGGTAGGTGTTGCTGAAATGGTCATAGCAGGAGGAATCCAGGCTGACAGAGCCACCTGTGGAAAGGTGCATGTGTGTTGTGACTTTTCAGCTGTTTGGAGAATTGCAGCCAGATTTGGCAAAGAGGGAAAAAAAAAGAAAAAAAAAAGAAGAAAAGAGAGAAAAAAAGAAAAAAGAAAAAAGACAGGCTTGAGTGGATTTCATGAAAACAGTCTGCTAAAAGAGGAGAGGGTGCCTGTGAGTGCGTTGACTGACAGATGGGCTGATGTCCTTTGCCTACTTTGTCTACTCTGTTAGACATAAAAGAATTCATAGCTTATTAAATGCAGGTGTATATATATATATACACATGTACATCTACATATATATACACATGCACACATATGATTATAGCTACAGCACACATATATATAGCTACAGCAAAAGCTGCAGAGGAGTTCATGCTCCAGAACCAGACGTAAAAAATTTCCTTTTTTCTTTTTCATATGGAAACTTTTGGGAACAGCTCTTACAATTAATTGATTGTGTGCCTGTCAGAGTACAAACAGTGTCACCAACCCAAAATGCTGTGAGCTGTCCTGTGTGAACTGTGTGGGGACCTGAGCTGTCCCCGTGCACCCGCAGAGAGGAAATGGCCCACTGCTCGGGGCAGCATGTGGGGTGACTGGGACAGAACGTGCTGTGCGGTGTGAGCAGGGGACGGTCAGTGGTAGCTGCCAAGGTCTGGTAGTGCCCTCAGGCCCCCGGGGTTGTCTTAAAAAAACTGCTTTTCTGAGGAATGCACAGTAAGCACAGATTAATGGCAGGTCTTTGGGAAACTGCATCTCTGAAATCTTTCTATAAACTTTTTGTTTCATCCTTGATCCCTGGGATGCACCTGAACTCCTGTTGAAGAAATTTTTAATCAAAAAGTACCTTACAGCAATACACAAAATGAGACATC
>VYXC01005349.1:211590-354453 GCA_013397175.1 Platysteira castanea
GGGAGAAAAGAAAAGCACTTTGCTTATTACCTAAAGAGCACGTTTCAGTGTAAAATGCTTGATGAACACAGTCTCATCTGAGCCCTTTCCTCCAGCACCCAGTCCTACATGGTTACCCCTGTCCTTCAGTAATAAATGCATTTTGATTGTATTACAAGATAGAATTATGGAAAAATGAACATGCAAGCAGGCAGAAACTTGACAAGACATCCAGGCGAGGCTTTCAATTGTGGCTCGTACGTGATACTGTTGTAGCACCCCATCAATGTGCTGAGCTTTGTTGTGTGCCGAGGTAGCTCTTTGCTCTGCTGGCTGCAGAGAGAAGCAGCTGGCAGCCCTGTGTATTATCCAGATATGACAGAGATCCCAGCCTTAAATTCTCTCTCTGCAATGACCTGTAATTCCAGCTGTCCATTTGGACATGACTGTATCTTTTCCCTTCACAGATACATGGATAACTAGCTACTAAATCTCCACACACACACAACAATTTCCTAATACCCAGGAACAATTTTTGTACTTCTGTAATAGTTTCACATGTGAAAAATTCTTACAGTTTGTAAAAAGCTTGCCTGTACTTTTTTCTTGGTAATTATAGACTCTGTAAGACTTAATAAAGAACAGGAACAGGAAAAAGCATCATACAAGGAAAGAGTTACATGGTATTCATGCAGAATTTGCAGAGAACCAGGGTAAACATGTGACGTCTCCTAAGCTAACCTCAAGTGCAACTTCATACAAAGTTTTTCAGGGTCACAGAATAAATACTTAAATACTTTCAAAACTAACTGACAAAAGCAGCTCATGTTTTCTTCTAATTAAATGATCTTGCAAGGAAATGTCCTGCCTGGAATACTAATTGGGAAATAAGGATCAACTTTGAAATTAAATGCAGCCAGCTGCTGTGACCTCATTCATAAAGAGATAAGTCTCCAAAAGATTTAGTAGTCTATCTCAGAAAAGATTTTCTTGGCCTTTTTAACCCATTTTTATATTTAATTAATTTTTATAGTTTTATTTTATTTTTAATTTTTTTTGAAACTTCTACAATATTGTCCTGCAAAGATTTTGTTTTTCTTTTAAAGTTTTGTTCTGTTCTTTACTGCCACTTTCTATGCAAAACATTGTTTCTCCCACATCAAATTATCATTCTTCCTCCTGTTATTGCAATTTCATCCCACTTTTCCATAGGATCACTCTTTAGCCTGGAGTTTCTCCTCAGCTGTAATTCTGTAAATACGGTCATCTGTGTAGTCATTTATTAAACTCTAGTAAAAGATAATCTGCCTGCCTTAATTTTCTCCTAGGTTTCTTGCTCAAACAAGCCAAAACACACCCATTTTTTCCCCTTCAATCTAAGTAATGCTTCATAAAAAATAATTATGGTCCAAAGTTGCTTTAAAAAAATCTCATAGTATGAGACTTTAGGAGTTGTCGACTCATTTCTCAAGTGTTATCTGGCCTTCAAGATGCAAAAATTTTGTCATCTGTTCTGCTGGGTCTTTGGCAAAGTTGCAATCTACTCCCCTGTAGATTACGAGTAGGCTAAGAAATACATGAGATCTAGTAGGTAGGTTCAAATTTGCAAAATCAACCTGAGGTTTAGAAGCTTTCTTGCAGAGGATCTTCAGAAAATTAGAAAGGGGACAACCTAGTTAAGCTGGCAAACTCTGTGCAAGTCTTTGATTGTTGTCGTAAGTGCATTGGCTGATTGACTGAGGACAAAAACCCCAGTATTCTAGTGAACAAGTCATCTGTAAACTTTATCTGGGGCACAGCACAAAAATTCTGAGTAAGTACCAGGTTTTAGACTTAGCATCATAGATGCTAATGAGCTTTCTCCTCCTCTCTGCACAACATGGAAGGCTGAATAAGATCACTTCTGCTTTTAGTCCTTACCTCTTACATCTGACACATGAGAAACACAATTTTGCTTGCAAGAAGGGGGTTTGCTTCACACTTGTTCCTGCAATCCTTGAGAAATTAATATAGCAGTGACTTATTCAATGCAGTGCTTTGAAACAGGCTTTTCCCTTCTCCCCTCATTATTTCTGTAAAATGCATAAACAAGAGAATAAACTTGCTTGGTTTATAGAGGTATCGTGGGAGAAGTATTTATTGAGTGGGGCTATTCCTTTTGCACACTAAACACCAGGATATCTTAAAAATTCTTTGTTCTCTTTTCCTTGAAGAAATAGATCTTAAGAAGAAGGAAGCTAAGTCAGAGTAGAGCTGGAAATTAAAATGTCACGGGGAAAGAGAAAATACTGTGAGAATGGAGCCAAGAATTGTGTTTTCCTGTGTCCTGTCCAACCATTAAAAAATCTAAGTTACAAAGGGAGAATGAACAAAAGCAAAAATCCATTCATTTTTCCTAATTTGTTCACCCATCCCATTAATGCTGCTATACACATTATTACAGCTATTAATCTATTAATGACACCATTCTTATTGTAAACTCACACTTGTTACATAGCCTTCAGGGAAAATGTCAAATGCTCTTATTTGAAAGAATAATCAGGGAACTTACTGAGTTCAAATGGGGTGTATATATGAGGCAGAAAAAAATTAACAGTGGGCTTCATAAATTTGGAAAATTTGTTGATATTCCTCCATTCTTCCTAAATGCTGCAGCTTTTCTATTGGTTCCAAGAATAGCGGGAAAAAGCCAGCAAATATAAGATAGTTACCAAATCACAGTGTTGGTGAGGTATTAAATTTCAGGAGATGTCTGTTGGGGAACTGATCCCAGGCACTGTCACAAACACAGACTGATCTGACTGCTTGTGCAGCAGCAGAACCGTGCCCTACCCTCAGCTAGCAGGGCTCCTCAATTCACCTGGCTCCTGGCCCTGTAATGCACCCTTCACTTAATAAACCTTCTGCTATGAAGGGGTGCAGGACTCGCATCTTTACAGTATCTCTCCAACCACAAAGCCCTTCTAACCACAAGAAAACTTCCTGGTGCCAGACGTTCAGCATCTGTGTAGCAGGCCATCAATAGTTCTCCTGTGCAGAGGTCAGCTTGCCCATGGACAGTTAGCTGGGAAATGTTTACACTGGGAAGAGTGGGCAGCCTTTGTATAGAGTGCTGTTATCTTGTTCAAGAACAGTAACATCTTCGTATTCCTGCAGCTTGAGAATAAGGACTCACTTCCTTACAAAAAGAGTTCAAATGTATTTGCCTCTGTGAACCGAATCAAGGAAATTACTGAAATAGAGAAAATCCTGCCTTTCCCCAGGCATTTTTCACCCTTATCAGTCATTAGCTTAGGTTCATAAAAGGAGTTTCAAAGAGCCCTATGGAGAAAAGCAAAGACAGCCCCTTCACTTAGGGGCTGGAAAAGGAGGGAGAGGAATAGCATCGACATCATGGTAAGAATGCTTAATGCTAAATACTGCCCATGAATCTGGGCCCTCACCATGTATATTTTACTGGTAAAAGCAATAACTTTTATCTGGCATTTTACCTGCGTGCTCAGAGGCTGAGATTATCAGCCGGTGGAGCTACGTGAGCTTGGTTCCTGGTGTAAAAGAGCCTGGCAAGAAGCACACCAAGACTGTAAGCCACAGAGCAGCCCCAAGGTGCAGCAACACTTGCCCTGCACCACGGACCCTGCTGTGCAGCTGGAGCAGGGCTCTGCTCCCTGGGCCACGCCAGCCACTGCTACACGAGTGCTGCTTCAGACACAAGGTGGGGAACATATGTCAGTCTGCAAAAGGCTATTAGACAGTCTCAGCAGGATGTGAAACACAGACTGAGCAGTAGTAAGTCCTGCCATGCATCAACAGAACAACAGAGTTTCAGGCTAGATCACAAAGAGCAAATAACAGCTTTCATTTCTTTTTCAACATTTCTATGCATGTTTCTCTAAACAATCATGCATTGCTCTGACATTATCTATCAAAGGCAAACAGTTACTGAAGATGAGCATTTTATTTATACTGTAAGCACACTTTAGTTTGCATGAGTACATTTAATGAGCCATCAGAAAATCTACAGCATTCTAAGACTGCTTTTTACATAAGCTAAGAGGCTACATTATTTTATCACTAATCCCTACTCCATCTGTTGACACACTCAAACTGAGGAACGCATCATAAATGAGGAAACATTCTTCCCTTCTGTTGTCTTCTAAAAACCTGATAGTGCCAACTTGACCCATCAGGAAATCATGGGCTTCTGCTTCTGTGAGCAGCCCCCCGGAGTCTGTGGGGATGGGTTTACTGGTAGAGCAAAGCACCAGGCAACATGAGCAAAGGTGGCAGAATTATGCCATAAACCACTTGAACAAGTGTCTTTTGGGGGCATATGATCGCTTAGTACCATGCTAACAGTGGTGATTTGGAGCTGACGGTAAAGTATGCTTTTTCAGGGCTGAATTTATCGAGGTTAAGCTCTCTATATGGTTACTCCTACAAAGTCTTTTACTTCTTGCTAATTTCATAGTATTTTCTTTTCAGAAATTGAGGATGGAGAATCTCTGGGGGTGGTAAACAATCTCTGTGTCTGCTCCTAGGTGGCATAAACACTACCGTGGCTCTGGCTGTAACTGTAATCTCTGGTTTTCAGCAGAGTGCTTCCTCTTTTCTGGAATGCAATGCTACTAAGAGAGCACTTTATGAGCATCATATGTCTCTAGGTGGTCCTTCACAGAATCATGCTGTGGGAAGTATTCTTTCTGTTAGGGTCACTGTGCCAGTTTTAGTATCAGTTATGCCCACTAAGTACAGACCAAATAGTTCTCATTCAATGTCTTATCCACCAGAAACACCCTCAGTGGAGCAGTTTATCCTGACATGGTTTACTCACGGGGAGTCAAAGTAAGCACAAGGCCATGCCATTGCTCTGTCTTATGCTTAGAGCAGTAGTTTTCATGTCGTGGTTAAAAAAACCCCAGCAGTCTGGGATCTGTGCTGAAGGCACTGCACGATAGGCAACGGACGATGCAGTTCAGCACATCCATTAGATCCTCATAAGCCTGCACTTCCAGGAAGGAAAAACCCAAACAAAAGCAACCCAGCCACTCCCTTCTGTCCACAAATTAGCTTTTGCACTGTCCTGACACAAATTTTTATGTGGTTACTTGTTAAGTCAAAATGAGGAGCTGCCCTGACTGATTTGCTCTAGGCAGGTTGCTTTTCAGGCAGATTGGCACTCTGGTCCAGTTCAGTACGCAGTTATAAATATGGACATGCTGACTTAAATTACTCATCAAACATTAAGTTAAAAAAACTCCAAAACTGTCTGGTGTCAGTAGATTTAAATTCATCAGCTAGAAATTCATATACCCCAGCTTGCCATATCTAAATGTAAATGGAAAGCATTGAAGACCATGAAAATATAAAGCATGATGTGCACTCATCTGCAATTGCAGTCAGTGTTGTCATCGGGGACCTGCTTCGAGCAGGGAAGATGGAAACCTATGGCAGTGAGAGCTCAGAATGAGGTTACTGCCTGACACGCTAGTTATCTCCCTCAGCCAGTTTGCTTAGAGAAGAAAAATTCATCACTAACCAGGAGCCAAAGGTGCTGACAGCTCTGTCCATTGGTTCTTGTTGTGATTTAAGCCCTGCCAGCAACTCAGTCCCATCCATTCACTCCCCCACTCCTCTCTTGTGGCATGGGGAGAGAATCAGAAGGGTAAAAGTGAGAAAACTCATGGATTGAGATAAAGACATTTTAATAAGGAACATAAAAGCTTCACGCACAAGCAGAGCAAGCTAAAGAACTCATTCACTGCTTCCCATGGGCAGGCAGGTGTTCAGTGATCTCCAGGAAAGCCATGCTCCATCACATGTAAGGGTGACTTGGGAAGACAAATGCCACCACTCTGAACACCTGCCCCCTTCCTCCTATTTCCCCTCTCTTTATAGCTGAACGTGATGCCATATGGTTACGGGATATCCCTCTGGTCAGTTGGGGTCCCCTTGCAACTCCTTGTGCACCCCCAGCCTCCTTGCTGGTGGGATGAGGTGAGAAGCAGAAAAGGCCTTGGCTCTGTGTGAGCACTGCTCAGCAGCAACCAAACCACCCCTTGGTTATTGTTATACATGAAATAAGTTAAACTGGCTTTTGCATAGTTAGTTGTTTTAAAGTTGGTTGTTAATTAGTCATAGCAATTAAGGAATAGTTACTAAAGTTATGACTACAGTTAATGTTTCTACTAATTAACAGTGTTTGTGAGTGGTTCTGGATTATTGTTGTATTTTATACTAATTTAGTTTACCTCGATTACCCCTGCTATTCAAAGTTACTATCCTGGTTAAAGTCAAGACTGTTGTTGCACTTACACCAGTTGCTGTTTGAATCTTACAGGTTTCTACATTTCAATTATATATGTTTAACCCTAGTAATTATAAGTTTTATCAAAATTATTTTACAGTTACTATAATTTTATAGAAGTTTAATAACTATGTGTAAGTCTCTCCCTCTGTAGAAAGTGACAGGCAACCCCCACACAAGACACCTCAGAACTATTTTTAAACTCCTTCCAAGGGTCCTGCAAGTGACTCCAGGGCAACCTTGCATATCAATGAGGGACTTTTCCCGCCTCAAGAACTGGTGACATCACCTCTAAGGTCCTCCCCTAACGACAACGAGCCATTGGTTGAAGAAAATAACATCATCAATTTTTCCCACCTATCATCAAGGGCGATGGGCGGACCATGGGCATGTCTGGGAAGGAGCAAAGGGAATAAAGGGGGATGCACAGGAGGAGAGCTTGCCCTTTTTGCCGTTTTGCCTTTTTGTTTTTCATCTTCTACCTTTTACATCTCTGGCAAAGCATTTCCTCAGGCTAGCTGTGGAAGGGGCCCAACGCCGAGCTTTTCGGTCCTTACCTCCACTGGGAGAGCGCTTTAAATCTGCTGGATTCTTAGATTAACTAAGAGTCCACTCGGCGTTGCTGCATTGCTGCAGTTGGGCTTAACACCGGTAAGGCTACAAGTGTCTCCAACCTCCGAGCCCGGGTTTTTACCTTTATTTTATATTTTTAATTTTTCTTCTCTTCAATAAAGGTCAATTTTTTTTAATCCAAATTAAGAGTTGTTCTTTTTATGACATTATCGATGGCGTTTTTAGTCCAAACTGAAAACAAAGCCCAGTAACAGCTGTTGTGAGGAAAATTAACTCTACACAGCCAAAACCAGCACACTCTGTACAGCTCCTAAGTGACTCTCTGTGGAGGCAGTGCCTTGTCTGGAGAGTAATCACATGTGTTGCACCAGTCTGTCTAATGGGCCACCAGGGCGTTCAGGTTAATCTTATCTTGGAGCCTTTTAGTGTTCCCATGGGACATTTTTGCCCACAGCTGCTGCCAGCACCCTTGGGCTGTGTCTAAAGAGAGGTGTGCCCTTCAGGGAGGTGTGCTGGTAGAGTCCTGTGAGCACCAGGACTGTGGGTTCAGCCCCCATCTCCTTGGTACTCAGGGATCAAGATTTTGGACTCATCCATTCTGGAGTCAGCCACAACTGGGTCCTGCTAACATCTTTCATAATAGTTATTTTTTACCTCTGCTTTCTTGGGATAGCTTTTTAATGAAGAGAAAACAGTTCCAAGGAGATTGCCTGCTGCCAGAACTTTGAGTGGAAATATCAACTGTGCCCTTCTATAGTTACTTCGTTTCCCCTCTCTCTTCCCTGTTGATTAAATGTCAGCTCCTTTCTTTGTTCTCTTCCCAAGGAAGTTAATTCTTTCCTCCAGGTGCAGCTGATGTCTTCAGCAGCACAAAGCAGTGCTGCCCAGTGGTTTCACAAACCTTTCCAGCACACTACCCCTTCCTCTGCTGCCTCCCCAGCCCTGCATGTGGCAGCTCACAGAAAAGACCAGGCACTTCTCTTTTATGATATACCATGGATATGTCACCACAGGATCCAGATGGCTAAACAGATGAGAAAATTGCAGCAGTGACTGCCCAGAAAAATTTGGTATAATGCTGCTTGAAGAGCAGGGGCCAAACTAAGCATTAAACATGAAAGTGCATATAAAAGCCTGCAGCCTCTTAAGAGTAGAATTTATAAAACTGCCATTTTGATGAAAATTTCCCTTTCCATGAAAATATTCCTTTTAATAAAAATTTCTCTTTTTATAGTGCACTTCTCCTCTTGTGGTTTAAGTTTAGTGACATTTCCTAAAGCTAATCTTAGCAAACAATTTACCGTGAACAATTTCACTTAATTTCATCTCTGTGCTGTGTGAAGCAGTTGGGCCAAGGTCCTAAGAGCACTTAGCAGCTTCCAGAGGCATGTGAGTGAAACTCACACACCTGAGTGATCCCAAATTTCCCACTTACCTTACCAGGATATACTAGAAACCCGCCTGAGATACTAAAGCATTGCCTATGCAATTGAAATGTTGCATTTGCACTCTACCCAAAAGAATTGGGGGTTTTTTTGCATGAGCTAAGCAAGTATACAATGGCATTCTCAGGTGGGTATCTGGTTCTGGGACTAAGTTTTTATATTTTTTTAGGATTATTCATCATTCAAAGCACAATCTCTTGCCTCATGTCACCTGCTGAGAAGAGGATGTATGCTTCTCACATCATTGTATACTGTGAAGAGCCCAGCTCCACAATTTGGGAGGCCTGGCTTCTTAACTGTAACCACAATCTCAACCACTAGGAATGTTTCCTATGTGAAGATAATTAGAGCAAAAAACATATTTTAGCTCCCAATGGAGCCTGGTTATTTTGCAAAAAGTGTCCTGTATCTGGAAGGAGAAGAGTTGAGGTACAGATAAGACACTCAGGTAAGAATATAAACAGCTTACCTAGGTTTTACTTAAAGTCTCATATCTCAGCAGTCACCACCCATTTCACAAATCAATTAATTCCATTTTCTCTGCAACCCAGTCCCTTTCTGGGAACACAAAAAAACCCCCACCAGCAAACACTTATTGAAAAGTTGAAATGACGAGAAGTTTTAATAACTGGAAGTGACACTGTATAATTGGAACACTTTAGAAATACTAATGAAGGGTTTCAGTAGTTATAGCACCTGCAGAAGAATGATCGCATCTCATGCTGGTAAAATCTCCATGGATTTTCTCAGGAGACCAATGCAGCTGGCATTCTACTCCAATCATTTTATGCAAGATGGTTTCAGAAGGGAAATGAAAAATAGCTTCTTTAACTGAAGCGATAGGGGTGGAGATGATTTTTTTCCTAATTAGGCAAGCTGTTATTTGGTAAGGGTTTAAGATTCATGTACTCTATGTACTTTATATACAGAAATATGTGATAGAGTAGATTATCTAATCATCCCTCTTGGTTTTCTCTTGTACATCATTTATACATTTATATATTTGAAATTTCTAATATAATCAGAATGGAAGGAGTTTTCGTTATACTTCTGCAGTGTTTCATACAGCATATGCAAGGGTTCACAATCGAATGGGTGAGTGTCATACAAACCAAAACCAGGGAAGGCAGCATAGTGTGGCATATGACACATTCAGCACTGATACTCAAAGAGATTACAAGGTCCTACTCACTCCTTCAGTTGTGGGTTGCATCAGAAACTTGATTCCTTGCAGTAATAAACACGCAAGTCATCAGAGAAAGAGCTGTATGTTATTTTTATCAGCTCTGCTTGGTACACTGCTTCGGTCTTTCATGGTCTCGAGTTGTTGGAAGAGTAAAAATGATTTGAGCTGCATTCAGGGAAAATCTTACAGACATTGATAGGAGGTCAATGCAATACACATATGCTGGGAAAATGTATAGTAGTAGGGATCCACTTACATAAAAATAGTTCCTCACAGGAATTATGCTGCAGAAATCAAGGTAAATCAGTGTTTAAATACCCTTTGTTTGTACTGTGCTTTTTAAATATCACACAGTCTGTCTTTCACTAACCATTGCATCCGTTCTCACTTACTGGAAGGAAACTATTTTGTAGCATTATGGAAGTTTAAAATGAAAACCAAAGAGACTTGCATGGCACAGTCCAGTTCAAATGAATTTCATAGAAAGAGGCATGCATTATGGCAGGAAAACATATAGAAGTTAGGATTTATAGGAAGCAAGATGAGTAAAAAGTCAAGTAAGTCTCTGTGAAGAAATGTACATCGTACAAAGTCAAAGGACCATATTGAATTCAAGGGTAATTAACTTCCATATGGTCCTATGGAGAATTTAGGAGAGTGAAGTAAGGGGAGTGTCTTCTTTCCATGAATATTTGAAAGGTGAATCTCCTAGGCATAAATTCTTTCTTACCTTCTTTCTTTCCACCTACCATTATCTCTGCCTCTAGTCACACAGGTATTAATTTACAGGCAAAGAGGAAGTGTTATGGCATTTCCTCTCTACAGCTCCCATTCTTGCAGCTTGGCATGTTACACATAGTCCAGGTAATACAGTATAAGCATGGAGAACACCTTTCCCTTTTCCAAGTCACCACTGAGGCTGATCATGGTCCTTTTCAGAACTGGACCAAATTTCTGTAGGCAGGGTTTAAGTCTTCAGTGTCTGGCTGACTTTATAATAAAGCAGCACTGCCTGTTCTGCCAGTGGCACTATCTCTAGAAACTTTTCTATCACCTGCAACACAGAAAGGAAAACCTGCTCGAGCTCAAGGCACAGATTCAGTTAATAGCATGCAATATTGAAGAAGTGATAATGAGAGACTGTAGGTTGGGGACTCATTATTTTCTAGTACTGCTAATTAGGGATCTTAGTAAACAAATGTCATCAAGCTTCCTGCTAAACACATTTTCTTAAAAATTATTTTTTTAAATACAAGATTATGTAGATTGTTTTGTCCAAATATGAAATTGCAAAAGATCAGGCTGTACAAGTTCGTTTTCTGTTTAATTATAACATGTTTTTAATGAAAATAAATATTCCAATTTCCTATGATTTTATGGCATCATGGTTTTTTCCACTGACGGTGAGAAGCATAGCATCATAGTGGAACAGTTCAGTGCATTGTAAAATCTCAAACTTATTAAAGTCTTGTTTGCTTCAAATTTATATCTATAATTCAATATTTCTGAAAAAAAAATCACAGTCAAAAGCCAATGTTCCATATATAACATTTTTGGGTTTATATTGTCTAATTATTAATTTTAACAGTCTAAAGCAGGTGTTCTCCATATATAATAAAGTATTATTTTTGTATTATACTGTCTATTAATATTTAGAAATGATTTTTAGAGATAATCTAAATTTTTTGCACAGGCTAATATTTGCTGTGTATATAAAATTCAGTGCAGTAAACCAGAGTATATTACAAGTAAATTATGTATTCATATATAAGAAGCAGTCTCTGTCCTTTCTGAATAAAACTCAAAAGGCATATTCACTGCATAGCTGATATTAATTTTGTGATTTCCCATATGATTTTAGTACAAGTATGTCTTAGCTCAGTTAATAATTCATGTTCCCTTGAGTTTCTAGGATGAGTTGTTTTGTAATTGAAAAAATGCAGATGAGCTTAACAACAAACAACAAGTACAGGTGCTGTCATTTTCATAATTCTTTAGGAAAGAGACTATCACATTAAACAAAGAACAAGGGCTTCAGTTCTATCCAAGTAGCTAATCTCCATAATCCATTCAGTTTATCTCCCTCTCTATAAATTAAAATAGTCAATAACTGGGCACAAGCCTTTGAGCACTACAGGGGAGATGAAAAATACATCAATTTAAAGACATCATTCACAAATCTTGTTTTCTTAAGTTTTTAATTTAATGTCATGCAGAAAATGACAGAAATTGAATAAATTTTCACTTATGCAAGTGTTTAGAGATTAGTTCAGTTAGTGGCTTGCTTGTTAAACGGTAGGGGTTGTCACTCCTAAAGTATGAAGTGAAGGACAGTGGAACCCACACTTAAATAGCCAGGAATTCCAGTTTAATACAAGATTGTTTATTGATGCTGCAATCAACAAGATAAGCAAATTTCAGAGAGGTAGCTGGCTGAATTTATACACCATAGTAATGGTAATAAAAGTAATAGTGATAAAGATTCTAAGTAAAAGGCATAAACAGAAAAAGAATGAAAACTGAAAGCTGCCAACTGGGTATTTGCTTTATGATTTAACCCAGAGGTTTTCACTGACACTACCTGCCTATCCCTAGTTACTTTCCTGAAGAGCTGTTAGGCCACAGTGCACCACAGGAAGATACTTCATATCAGATTGTGGAGCTGCTGTTATAAGCAGGTCTGTAATGACCAGCACCTTTCTGATTTCATGGAGAAAGAGTGACAGGCCTTACAAAGTGATAAATCCTATGGAAAGTAGTATTTATAGCCCCAAATATTAAGCCAGGATTCTGGCTTATTTCCATAGTTGAGACCCTTATCTATTTTGCAGTCCTATTGTCTCTAAATACAAAAGGAGAAGTATGTTGAAATAGGTCTTTCAGAAAAAAACCAGTGTGGAAATAGTGAGGGAAAGTCAGTAAGCAATCTAAGGCCATGCCTATACTAGAAAGTTTTAATAGCAGCATGATTTCTGACATCTATTTTCTGAGTATATCTATTTAATATTTACATTATTTAAAATAATATCTGTCTTCAGGACACAGTACACAATCATAGATGTCACATAAGCTTAGAAGATACAGTTTACTGTGTGGTGGAGAGCCATCCCTTGTTCCTCACTGGGCTCTGTGTCTTGAAAAATGGTGGAATATCAACGTTACCTGCAGAGAACAGTGAGATTTTGTGTTCCATTTCCCATTGCCCTACATGTTTCACATCATGATCTCCGCTTTTCCTTTTCTATATTATTTTAGAAAGTCCTGCTGCTTCAGACTAAGTCCTTTTCTCAGTGTCAATCTGTCATCACATTGTTGCTGTGTTCATGGGTGACTCAGTGCTGAGGATACTCCTGCCTTTTTCAAATCTACAGTACCTGACATTGTCAAGCTGTGAAACTTTAAATATTACCCTAGAGGCCATCCATCATGTTACATGCCACTGATCAAGATACTAACTTTTCAGATTACTAAAATCCTGTAACTGTCTGGCAATCATGCCACAGACTTCTAGTACTGAGATGGCAAAATAAATATTTTGTAAAAGATGCAACCACAGTAGGAGCATAAAAATGCACACTGCTATCAGGGAGTAGTCGAGCAGTTTAGAATTGGTTAATTGAAAACTGGTGAAAAGTTGAATCATTCATGCAGAAATTCTGCTTCTGGACAGAAAACAATGCAAAATTAATGGGGTCATTTAAAAATAAAAAATTCTAGAACCTGAGACCAGGGCTTTCAGCTGGTGGAGTAAAAAGGTAGAGAATGTCCCTACTTCCTGCTGCTGATATTGGTTTTGCTCTATTAAAGTGTTCACTGCACAGTATGGAGATATACATTATCCTAAAGATGGAATGTCAGACTCTCCCTGTGAGGGTCTTATCCTCCAACTTTGAGTCACACATGTTCTTGCACCCTGTCTTTCTGGTATCATAGATCTTGTGTTCTTGCCTGAACTGGCTTACAAAGGGAATGCAGAGCTTTTTTTAGTGGATGCAGAAGTGAAACTCTACTTGCCAGGAGAAATCTGAAATGAGATAGATTAAAGTAACTCGAGATGTGGATAGACCCAGAGCACCAGGCTTTTCATGTTGTTTGGAATTTAGGCATTAAACATGACTAAATCCTGTATTTGTTGTGTATGTTCCTTTTGACTCTAAACAACTAGCTATGAAAATCAACGACAGAACTTAGAACTCAACTGAGATCTATTTTTTGTCAATGAAGTTATTAATTTCTAGAGCCAGCTTCTTGTTTAGAACACAGAACCTTTCAAGTTAACTCAAGTCCCGTATTATGACCTGCACATAGCTAAGTTTGTTCAACATCAAGGTTATATTTTCTTTCACAATTTTTCTTCTCTTTTATATCAATATTGCTATTTTATTTTTCACAGCGTAGCCCATCTTCAGCCAAAACCCCTTGCTAGTGCACCTCGTACATTCCCTTCTTACACAGCTGAGAACCTGTGTAAGTGGTACTGCTTTATTTGAAGTTACAGGGCAAAGCCACAACCACTATCTGCTGAGGTCAGGAAGAACCAGGATTGGAATGATCAAATGTAATAGAAAAACAGAAGCCTTAGGACTATTCTGAGAATAATTAATACTATGTCCTAAAGACAGACTACTAGAGGTTGACAAGTGACTGCAAACTACGGAAAAGAGAGTGAGTGTCTGTGTTTAGCCTTCTCAGTATCACATACGCAGATGAGCTTCTTCCACTAATTTATTTTTTTTCTCTCTGTAGTTGCCATAGCTTTGCAGTGAAAAGAGTGAATCAATATATAGTGTGGAAGCATTAGAATGCAATTTTCACCAAATAAAAAAGGGTTTTAAAACTTTGTTCTCAAAATTATTATTTTAATGAAACTGCAATTGAATTTTTTGTTAGCTAATTCAAGTAAATTGAATGAAACAGGGAAAAATTACTTTGAGCAACTATTCCAGGTTTCATGACACACCCTTTCTAAAATATGTTTATAATCATCATATACATATTTAACAAACAAACAAACAAACAAACAAACAAAAAACCCTCAATCCAAACTTTTCATAATAGCATACGTTTTTGATAGATATAAGGAAAAGGTCATGTTTCAATCTCTGTTGAAAAGAGGCCTTCTTGTGCATCCTTTATTCTAGTAAAACTCCTACAGAAATGAGGGAGCAATATAGACACGTGATTTGGCTAGACCAATGTTTAGCTAAGTAACTTGAAAACAACCTAAATATTCAGCAGCACTTTCCCTAGAGTTCAGGTGCTGGAGTATCCACAACACGTATCTGGGGGGGTCTCAGTGGAAGCCACTGGGTACATCCTGTCTTGTACTCAAGTGCAGCAAAACAAACCACTACAGGAGAAAATGTGGTGCACTTATGGTACAGGGTAAGTGGAACAAGGCAAAGGAAAATGTAGAATAGAAGGAGATTATCACATTTTACTAATTTCTGTAAGTGCTGTGTCACCATGGCAGCATGAACAATAGGCAGGTGTTCTCAATTAAAGTAATTCTACTGCCTGAGACAGCGGTGCATCTAAAATACTGAAGATAAGTACTCGTAAGCATTCCTATACTTCAAACAGTTCAGGATAAACTTGAAGAGGAGTTTAGATTGTTTTATTCACCAGCAATGCTTTGAACTGGATCCTGAAAGTAACTTCATAGACTAAGACTTTTACTAGGATCCTGCAAGGTGTACCTCAAATATTGTGACATGGTGCAGGTTTCTGCTTTGTACAGTCATGAATGATTCTGATAAAACTGGCAGTAAATTGTACTTGTCACAGGAAATACTGTTTTCTTCTTTAATGCTAGGGAAAAGTTTTCAGGTTGGTAGACTGGGGAAATCTCTGTATCTCTAACACAATGCAATATTGTGCAGAGAAACCCAAGCTGAACCAGCTATTTCCTCATAGAAGCGTAGAAAAAAAGGGGAGCAAATGTGTGTGTCTCTAACATTGATAGCCGGATAGCTGTGGAACCAGCCAAGGGTTGTTGGTAATGACAGACTATGAGAAAGAACGGGATGCAGCTGAAGAAGGGGCCAGGCAGAGGTAGGGCAGCACTTTTCTGGGACAAACATCCTTTTTCTGGCCCCTGGAGATAACCACAGCACAGTACAGTGCAAGCACAGAAATGAGGTCAAGAAGTGGCTACAGGGGGATCAAGATCATCAATGATCCCAAAACTCCTCTGACCCATTTCCAGAAATGTCTAGAAAAACAAACTGCACATGATAACTAATTCGCATAGAAAACAAGAAACTTATCTCTGGGATGGGGAAGCTTATAAATAAAAAGGTAGCCCCAAAAAGCCCAAGGGGTGTCTCAGGACCCTGAACACTCCATCACCTGGACTGACACTGGATCCAGGACTGATGTATGTTCTTTCTTTCTTTCTCTCTTTCTCTCTCTCATTCTCTCTTCCCTCTCTTTCTTTTCTCTTTCTTTCTCTCTTCTCTCTCTTTCTTCTCTTTTTCTTTCTCTCTTCTCTCTCTCTTTCTTCTCTTTCACACTTCCCCTCATTCAAAACCCACTGCTGTGTGTTTATAGTAGAAAATAAAGGACTAACTTATACCAATTTCCATGCCAAGTATTTACTTTACCAATGAAACTTCCTGAGTTTTTTGTCGACCCTCTGAATTTTGTCATTCCTTTTTAGCCATGGGCATCTACGAATCTTTGGTGCTCCCTTCCCCTTAGGGGTGGGATTCTACACTTGTTTACCAGTTGCTATGTTAACGTAGCCTTTCACTTACATTAATTATCTATTCTGATGAACTATAAAGAGTAGGAAAACCTTTGAAGATTACAGGGCGAAAGATGAAGATTACAAAAGGGAAAAGTAAAAAGCTAGGAAAGACAGAGCAGCAGTGAGCTGGTTTCCATCAAGATTTCTTATAGAGCATTTGACTACTAAAGATAAATATGGAGTAACTTCAGTAACACGTGTATCAGCTGGAGTGCAGCAGCATGTAATGAATTAGGAAATTAGACTGTTCTCTTTTTCCTGAAAGCATGGAAATTGCCTTCTGACACTGTTTTGTATTACAGTTTATAATTCAATACAGATTGACATGGGCCCATCTTATTTTAAGTGTTAAGTGAATTTTCACTCTTGCTGAGTGACAGAGTACCTTTGGGAATGGGGTGGATACCCCTGCATACCAGAGTTTGTTATGACCATTTTTATTACACTGAAAACCAAGTGAATCCAAATGTTAAGTATGACTTAAGTGTACTTAAGTGTGATATCACACTTAAGTGCGATACCAGAGAATGTTTTTCTAAGTATGCTTGTTGCATGCTGTTAAGTAAAGATATAATCAAGTTTCCACCCATTATTAGTAGGATTTCTTTCATTTGTTGTAGATGTTATTAAAGACTTAAAAAGTGATAATTGTCTATTACTCTACAGTAATTTAGAGTCTTCATAATTAAGATTACATTCCCATTATATTCAATGGAGATAAATAATCTGACTAACCTTTGACCATATGAGGGATTGAGGTGACAGGGATGGAAGGGGATACCTGTGTTGTAGACCAGGATTCAAAAAATCCCCAGGTTCAACAGCTGAATCTTCCCTGATCTACCTATTCCTATTCTCTATTTTTCATTGTGTAACTTTTTCCACTATTTGCAATGTTTACATCTATAGTTTATTTGCTTTATTTTGTAAGATAATCTTCATCTTTACACCTTCACTGCTGTAGAAAGCAAAGGTAATGGGATGAAAAAAAAAGAAAGGGATCTTGTTTTTATTAGACAGCACTACCATTCATCTTTTTAAAGATAACTCTTCCTTGTTGTTCATGGTTATGCACTCATGTGAATCAGCAAACCCCATATCAACCTAACACAAATCCTCAGCCCTCTGTATTTACCTGAGTCATGTAAGCAAATACCCAGAGTAAAAAAGAAAGCTCTCTAAAGCTGCCAGTTGCCAGTGAGCAGAAACAAATGGGATCACATCTGCAGCACTCCTGCCAATCCCTTCTCCCCTGCAGCAAACTATACACATATTCATAAACACTCCAGAGGATTTATCAGCTCATCCTGTGAGTTTTCCTGGAATGCAGAAGTGAGCGATAATGTTTTTACCTAAAAGACACTCAATTTCTTCCTTGTTTTTTTCATTTCTGCTGCTCAGTGTGCCACACTGCATCAGATATAAAGACAATTTCAATAATCCTTTATGCTTAACAATAAAGCCATCTGATGTGCTCCAAGACCTCATTTGAAATTACTTCCCAGACAAGCTCTGCAGAAAACTGAGGTTGTGTTGGTTACGGCAGATGTGTGTCACTGCTACCAGTGCAGTGCATCGGTGCTAAACCAGGAGATCTCTACCCTACAGTCCCAGAGGGAGAGATTTAGCGTTCCTGGCATGGGTGGCTGAATGACTTTGCAATATTTGTTTACCAATAACTTAATCTACAAAGACTTTGTATTTTTCTTAAGTTATATCTGCCTTCTTGTTTGATTTTTTCAAATACAATGCTATTACCCGTCTCTTCACCAAACTGCTTAAATATATTGAGTGAAGTTACAATTCGCAGAAAAGATTATGAAAGAAATTAATTTGATTTTACATGATTCAAATTCAACCCACATAAGCCTGAACATTTACAACAGTTCAAATTAGAGTCATTGCAGTTTTAATTTCTTCATCTTCACTTTCTGTCACAACAAATTAAGTTAGATTTGCTGTTTTGAGATTTTTATGTCTGTCTGTGTTCTTGCTACTTAAATTAAAGATGTTTCTAATCCATGGCATGATGTCTAACAACCTCAGAAATAAGTTATGACGTCGATAGGATTATGCTTTTATGAAAATGATGGCAAGCCACAATCAATACAGCATTCCATAATGTTATCAGCTAAAGGGAAGAAATATGAGAAATATTTGAGAACTTAAACAGAAATCAGAGCAGAGTAATATGAATACATACGTATATTTTCACTTGGTGTTTTGGAGGTTACAGCTTTAATTAAAACCTAATAAATGATCAATGGAGTGATATATTCAACAAATTAAACCTTTTTTTTTGTAGAATAACCACAAAAAGATAGATATTGCATCATAAATATTAATTATTCAATCTATAGTGCCTGTATGGTTTGTTCTGACCTTGATTTATGTATTCCTTAGATGTACTGGGTCAGAGGAGATATATGTTATGATTCCTATTCATTATCTGGTTACGTAGCTTCCCAAAACTTCTGGAGATCATGTCTGAATTTGTGTTTTCTGTGATTTCTTCCAAAATATGAAAAAAAATCCTTTTCCAATGTTTTCATAAGTTAAAAAAAAACCCTCTTACAATGTTTTCATAGGTTAAAAAAAATCCTTGAATAATTAACTCTGCCCTTTTAAAATGTATTTTCCTCTTCTTTTATTCACATTCAGCTTGCTAACATCCCTAGCACAGAACAAGCTGCCTGGACTTTATCTGGCAGTTTTGTGATATGTACAACACCACTACATTTCATCAGCAAGCACAGTGACAGATCAGATGTCCTGTGCCTGTAGTTACGTGTCAGTGCTCAAATGATGGGTAATTACCAGTGACAGATCCAACACTGCAATGGGAGGAATCAAGGGTCGGGAGAAGAGATGGAAGTGACAATGCAGAGCACTCAAGGCACTGGGCATGGAGATAAACAGCAACAACAATCTGTACATCAACCACTTTTTAATTTTTTTTTTTTTTCTGGGAGATGCGGTACCATAAACTAGAAGCTGCTCATTCTGCTCATATTTGTGGTTTGTGGTTCAGAAATTTTTGACAAGGGGAAATCATCATTTTATTCTTGCCTGTGTAACTGGCAGCAATTAGCTGCAGCTGAGTGAGAGACCACAGCCAGAGGCAGCTGTAAAACTTGTCAAGGAGAATTTTCCATTGATAGAAGAAAAGAGACTATCACTTTCCAATTCTAGGAATATAATAAGTTCAGGAATACAACTTACTCATAAGGACAGAGAACCTTTATAGTATTAAAAGAGTGTTAGCAGACATAAATTATGTTTTGTTCCCCATGAGATAACCCTGCCTGATCAACATGCAAGCAGAGCTCCAAAGGCACTCTTTGACTATCTAGTGTAAGGAACTCTGAGTGAAAATGTGTTCTGAGACTTGTTGACTTGAAACTGAAGAAACAACCTCTTCAGGAAAGAAAACTTGACAATTAAGAATTGAAAGCACAGCTCTGGTATTACTGTCAGTTCCTAAAGAAATATGAACATCTTCCTTACATGGGCTACTCGATTCTGCACATGGAGACTAAAGATCCTATTTGGAAGAAAGACACTGGAAAGGTTGTCTTTTGTCCCCCAGACCTGTATCATGGCTGTGCATTTGCTGGGGACACAGATTGCTTCTGGCAATCAGAGTTTGCCAGTCACTTGCCCACAGTATCAAGTAGAAGGCATCTGTTAATAAAATTCTACCACTCTTCTTCTATACTGCTCTAATTAATGAAGTCTGACTAGGCAGGTGCAAGTAGGAACTTCTGCCTAGATCTCAAAAGTGAGGGTGCTTCCTATGTTTGTGTGCTCTGTGCATTCCCAAGAAGATCCACCTTCCTGGGAAATCCACGTACAGACATGCTGCATGGATGATTGCTTAAAGTTGTCAGGGGTTATGTCTGCTATGACAGAAAGTCTTAGCTAGCAGGACTTCTCAAACATAGCAAATATTGGTACATCCCAAAATATAAAGTATAAATGGAGAGGGTGAACAACATAACCTCCAAAAAATCCATTTCTACTGGTAAGCGTGAAGACTTTTGCTGGAAAACTCCACAAATGTCAAGAATTGCCTCATCAATAGAACTCTCCCTGCAGAGTAGTGCCATGATTTATCAGCTGAACATCACGAGGCAGAAGAAATTTTATGAGGATGGTGAATTTCTCTGTGAATTCTGCACTTTTTCCCATGTGAATCTCTTCTTTTCTTACATCCTTGGTCTGTCACCATCACTTCATGACTTTAGAGAAACGGACCTGCCCTTGAGCTCTGTGGGGGGAGGAATGGAAACCAAACGACCCAAACTTGCTGGAACAGATCCCTCCTTGCCTCCCTCCTGACTATCTGCTGTGGGACACAGCCAGAACATCCACAGCTCATGGGCTGCCTTGAGGCTGGGGTACCCCAGCCTGGTGATACCTCCAGCTCAGCAGCTGCCCCCAAAACAGCCACCAGAGCTTTTCCATGGGGTAAGGTAAGTGCCAGCAGTGATTGCTGCTGCTGCTGCTTGGCACACGGGCAGATACGTCTTTAAGTTTAGGGAATGGGAAGGAGAAAAGAATAGAAAATTATTTTCCATCAGTACGGAAAATAATACGTGAGGCAAGCAACAGTTTTGCGTATAGGAGTGCTAAAAAAGAACTATCCTTCAATTTTATGGCCTTAACACATAACTCACATAACTCAGAATTTGTGAGATCAACATCCTTACCACACACCAAGGGGCAGAAACAGAATTTTTAAGGAGAAAATGGTACGCTGCGTGGGTAAAATATAAAATGTTATTCAAATTAAAATATCTGTTAATTAGCCCTATTTCAGTAGCAAAATGTTTCAGATAGCTCCTTCAAGAAACTCACAAAAATAACAGGAGATTGTTCCAGGTATTTGACTGCTCATAACGCAGATATAAAGGGATATTCTTTACACTATTTCTCCAATGTATGCAATGAATAGCTTTTTCTCCCTTAATTTTATGGGGTTATATTAATATCTCCTTGCCTTTTATTGGTTTCATTCTCAGAATTTAATTTGCTTGAGAGCATTTATAGTGAGATTCTCTTACATGTGTTGTATCTTATCTATCATAGTATTGGGTTCAATGCTGTGAGTTATCATTGTCACTTGATATATAAAGGTGTAAGGCAGGACCATGTTTTAACTTATTTTTAAAACGTTGTTTCCTTATTGCTACAATTGCATAACTTCTTGGAGATAAGTGTTCCTTTACATCATTAAATTTCCTTCTGCTCATTGCTCATCTAAGCCAAATGAAATTAACTTCATTCACAAACAGAGCAATGTTTAGTTGTTGTTTTGCTTTTATTAATTTGTTTATGACCCCAGGGACGCCTGTTACACTCTCATCTATGCAAAGGAAATTTAACTATGTTGTGTTTTCCTAAAGGCCATAATTATTTAATTTAAGCTTAGAGGATGAAGCCAAAACTTACAAACTCCATGCTTAAGTTGGTTTTTCACTGCTGAAAACATATATATAAGGAACACTTTTCTGAAAAACAAAAAACTTTGAGCAGAATAAAGAGGAAATGGCATGTTAATTTTGTTGTATTAGGAAAATGCAGATGGGAGCTAACAAGAAAGCCTCACATGTGGGCATATGTAAGGGTGTGAGAAGCTAAGTTTTTGGGCCACCAGTTACGAAGAAAACAGCTCACTACATTTTGGACCAAGATTCAGGTCCAACACCTTCTAAATAAGAGGATTTTCTTCCAGGCTTGAAGATAAAATATTTTGTCCTGCAAATCTTCATTTTCTGTCAGCATTTGATTCTTTTTTGTTTGGCACTTCATCTTATTTGAATTACTTTTCATCCAATTTCCCTATGATCACAACATCCTCCATGGGTTTCCTCACTTGTACTTTTCAAAACATCAAAGAAATTAAATTGAAATCCATATCTCACTGAAGAATTTTAACTTGAAGTCAGAAGAAACATATATCCTTCTAATGTGTGTATAAATCCAAGAATTAGAAAAGTGTAGAGTTCCAGAGTGCACATAATGCTAAAATGCTATTTGACAGAATCCATTTTCAGAGTAGAAACCCATTTAATCTTAAAAGAGATCATGACACATTAATGATTTGCTTACAGATTCCTGGTAGTCTGAATAATCTTCATGTAGACTCTTGAGCAGACATTAATTTTCAATGGTCCCTGTATGATTCTGACAGCGTTTTAACTATTGTGATTGATAAACAGTTTCATCCACGAATGCTGTCTGTCTGAGAAGACATTTCTTCTGAAAGGCTCCACATGCTAATGTCTTTAAAATACTAATAAATAAGAGCTAACAGCTGAGTTTGGCTTGAAGTCCTCAGGAGTATCCCGGCCCTTACAAATTCTAAACAGTTATGATAAGCCTAATTTTATATTGACCATTTGTAGAAAATTTAACAAATCTGTATGGTTTCATATATGTTTCTTGTTCTATATTTTCCTAAAAAAAATTCAGATTGATGTTTTTCTGAATATGATTACTGAGTGGGATATCAGTATTTCTCTACTTCTGTATGCTAAGAATTACAGATTTCACTTTTTCTAAGCAGAAGACTCTTGGTGTACAGTTTCTGTTGTAAGGGAGCAAAAAGAAAATAATTTAATTATGTCTCTCACTCTATCTTGAGACAAATTTCCCTTGGAGTTTGGCCATAAGGCAGATGAATTAAGTTGTTTCTTGTCGGGGATTTTTGAGGTTTTTTCTTTGTTGTGGTTTTTTTTTTTTTTTTTTTTCTGATTTTCCATCTCTTCAAGCATTATGCCCTACACATTTTTTTTAATATTTTGAAAACAACAGGAGATACAGGAAAGCAGAAGAGGTCACTGTAATCAGAGGAATATGGTAAAACGTTCAATATATTAGACACTCTCTGAAATGAAATAACTTCCTTTTTTCCCTTTTTTTTTAAGAAAGGCTCAAGAGAAACAATATGTTTGTGAGCAGCAGTATCGAGTGCAATAGGAACTGCACTTGTTTGAGGATGAATTGGCATGACAGGGTGGGTCAGTGAGGGGAGAGCAGTGGATGTTGTCTACCTCCACTTCAGCAATGCTTTTGACACTGTCTCCCATAACATTCTCATAAGCAAGCTCAGGAAATGTGGGTTAGATGAATGGACAGTGGGATGGATTGAGAACTGGCTGAATAGAAGAGCTCAGAGGGTTGTGGTCAGCAGAGCAGAATCAAGCTGGAGGCCTGTAGTCAGTGGTGTTCCCCAAGGACCAGTTCTGGGTCCAGTCTTACTCAACTTGTTCATGAACAACCTGGATGAAGGGGTAGAATGCACCCTGAGCAAGATTTGCTGACGATACAAACTGTTGGGCGTGGCTGATCCACCTGAAAGCTGTGTTGCCATTCAGTGGCACCTTGATATGTTGCAAAGTTGGGTGGAGAGAAACCTAATGTGGTTCAAAAAGGGCAAGTGCAGGGTCCTGCACCTGGGGAGGAATAACCCCACGTGCCAGCACAGGCTGGGGGCTGAGCTGCTCGAAAGCAGCTCTGCAGAGAAGGACCTGGGAGTCTTGGTGGATGACAAGTTGACCATGAGGTGTCAGTGTCCTTGCAGACAGGAAGGCCAGTGATAGCCTGGGTGCATTGGAAGAGTATGGCCAGCAGGATGAGTCAGGGGATCCTGCCCCTCTACTCGGCCCTAGTGAGGTTACATCTGGTGTCCTGTGTCCAGCTCTGGGCTCCTCAGTACAAGCAGACAAGGAGAGGGTGTGGCAGAGGCCACAATGTTGATTAGGGGTCTGGAACATCTCTCTTATGAGAGGCTGTGGGAACTGGGCCTGTTTAGTCTGGAGAAGAGAAGACCAAGATGGGATCTCATTAGTACATATAAATGTTTCAAAGGCAGGTGCCAAGAGGATGGTGCCAGACCCTTTTCAGTGGTGCCCAGCGACAGGATGAACAGCAATGGTCACAAACTAAAACACAAGAAGTTTCACGTCAACATGAAGAAGAATGTCTTTCCCCTGAGGGTGGTAGAGCACTGGAACAGGCTGCCAAGGGAGGCTGTGGAGTTTCCCTCTGGAGATATTTAGAGCCCACCTGGACATGTTCCTGTGTCACCCACTACAGACGACCCTGCCTTGGCAGGGGGGTTGGATCAGACAAACTCCAGAGGTCCTTACCAACATTAACAATTCTGTAATTCTGTGAATTCACTATGATATATAGAAGTGTGGTATTGCATGGCCAGTGTGCTACATGCAAAAAAAAATTTTCCTTTATCCCAGCATTGCCTTTGAGACCTGATAAAAGAGAACATATCATTTTCTGGTATGAATTATCCATGTACAAGCACTGATTTCAGTGGAAATTCATTTTATGCTGTTGTTGAGGAACAGCATTTCAGTCTTTCTATTCTTCACAAATCCTTTGTCTGATCAGTATAAAAAATGTTTTCACATGATCAGGATTTACATGCTGCCACATTTTCAGTGTTAGCTCTTCTACAAGCTGTTTTCTTTATTGGATTCATTTTCCCACACAATTCACTCTAAACTGCAATTTATTTAAATCATGGACTGACTGGACAGCTAGGGGTAGTCATTCAGACGGTTTGAGATTTTTCTGTCCAATATTCATTTCAGTATTTGCCAAAATCCCATTTTCTAAGTATATATTTAAAACCCTTTCATTTACTGATTTACTTTTGGCTTCCTATAAGGATTCATACTGATCTGGCACCCTTAATCAATAATTCATTATGCCCCGGAGTAGAATTTTTATTCCCTTTAGCTTCAGTATGTTGCAGTTACAAAAACAAAATGAAATAAGTAAAAGGCAAATTTATAGACCCAGATGTATTAATTGAAATTAAATTGTATTTTATTGAAACTGTTCCTATTTGAAGTTGAATATTCCTGTAGAAGTTAAAATGGCCGTACATTTTAAATATATGCTACTATCATGCCTTTTGAGGCAGACTTGGCACACAGCAGAATTGCAATTTGGCTACTGTAGTTTGAGGAGTTCACGTGCAGTTTAGGGTTTCTGTTTTATATGAGGGATTCTTTGTGATGTCCATGTGATTGAAAATTTCATTTGGAAGAAAATATAGGTTGGTTCATTTCACCCATATGATGGCCCTACTCCAGTAAAAGACTGCAGAACACTGCAGTTTCCTATGAACCATCAAACTGCAGGAAAGATGAATGCTTTTCTGCCCATATGGCATCATGCTTAGATAGAGATCTCTCAAGCCTGATTTTTAGGGCTTGAGCAGGCACACAGGAGATTACTCAGTAAGTCCAACCATGTGTCTCATATGACAAAGGTTATGTATGTCAGGACATCTGAGGGGAGCAAGAAGAAACAGAACAAAAGGAAAACAGCGGCACAGAAAACAGAGAGCCCATGATTTGGAGAAAAAAAACAATGAAAAGGGGGATTAAGAGACTCTTTGCAATTGTATGGTTCAGAGAGCAAACTAGAGTAGTAACAACGTAAGTTCTTATGTGCAGCCTGACACAGGTATGCAAACACACATTGTGAAAGAGCAGTGTGCCATGGAGATCTAGGGAGCCTTGTGGGTAGGGAGGAGGCAGAGGTGAAAGCTGAAAGTCTTGCTAAAGGGCCTAAACCACTTGTTAACACACTTTCCATTGTGCAATAGGGCAGAGATTGCATCTCCACTCAGCTCACGCTATTGCAGGATCATGCTGGATCAGACCGGATTTCTTCTACAGATTTTGTAAGAGAGAATCATGCTTTAAAGTTCCTCCTTGGCAGGCACAGCATCAATCATCCAGCAGGCTGTTTGTCTTCTCTTCACCGCTGAGACATTGAGAGGGATTCATCAAGTATTAATAAAGTCCTCTAGCTTGCTTGCCATGAGCTATAAAACTGCAGCCTGCAATTCCATGTTTTGAAAAGGATATATCTCTCTGTTTCAATGTATGTTAAAGATGCTCTTTCAAATAACTAAAAAGCTGAAAGACAGGATATGGCCAAAACCTTACAAACAGGAGCCCAGTAGCTATTTCTGTTATTCTTCAATTACTTCGTTGAAACATTTTCATCTCTACCCATGATAACACCTCTACACAGATGTGCCAGACAGGACAGGCTTGCCAGTGAAATCATATCCAAGAAAACTGTGAATTGTTGAGAAGCAGCTTTTGAAAAACACTGCCCAGTGGAAGAAAAATATCTTATCTTAATAGATATGGTTTATATGCTTAATAGATATGGTTTATCATACTTTATACAATGATACTCTGAAAATATAGGCTCTTTGGGCTTATTAAGTCATTCAATAGACCATCAAAAAACATTAAAAATCCTAGTGACTTCTGATAAATAGACTTGCAAAATAATCTCTAATTCAAAGCCCTATGTGTGAGCATAATGTGTGTGTGCTCATGTGTCTGTTCACATATCACAGCATGGAAGAAGAGAGCATGACTGAACAAAAAGAACGAGATGTCCTAATGTTTCAAAAGCTGGGGACTAAAAGAAGGGCAGAGGTAGTTCCTGTTTATATTTGAGTATAATGTGTAGGTTAGAAATCTGAGTCTGGGATCAGAGCCACATGATGATCTGGGGAAAATGCATGTATTAGTATTCTCTTTCTGTAACATATTTCAGATCTTCCAGTCTCATGCCATTTGCACAAAATATAAATGAAAGCGTATTAAACAAAAAAATTCCTAGGTTTACGCTTCTTATCTCAGTGAAATTGTTGTTCAGACAAACTGCCCATGAGGAGCATATCAGCCTTCAGAGGGATGCACAGAAGGTAGGTGAAGTTGTTTTCTGATGGCCAAGCGATGCAACAGCTGTTCCTGTTACCATAGCATACTGCCAAAAAATCAATGTAGCCAACATTCAAGATTTTATCCCAGCACCAGAGAGAAGGGTAGACTTAGCAGCAATATTTAACATGCTTTATATTTCTTAACAGTGATTAGTTTAATGTTCATATAATTTGATTAAATCTCAAGCTCCTTATGTTTTCTTTAGGTACTCCTGCAGCATTCATTTTGAAACAGTCACCAAAAGGAGAGTCATTGAAGAACAGGGGTAAATACTTCTCTCTCTGGAATCCAATCACTGTTATGACTATACCATCATTGTAAAAGCAGCATGAGAGGAACCGTGATAAAATAAGAACTTTCAGGATGATCAGCAAAATGAAAACAGCTTACCTATTGAAAAGAATATAACAATTCATCCCAAATTGTGTATCTGGACTTTATTTTCTGCTACTCACTTGCTGCTGGGGACAAGATTGAAGGGTTTTATCTTCATACTAGTATGGTTCACAGCAAATAAGCTATAGTCAAGAAATCACAAAATGTAATAAAATGTTTAAACCAGCATTAATGCAATTCATGGATAGTTTCAGAATTCAAATATACAAGCATGACTGTGGGTAAGATATTAGTTATTCATCACATTTTATGGACCTTTATGCTATTAAATCACAAGAGTATTCTAAAGGTCAAATGTGAAATGTAAGAGGCAAAAAAAAAGCCAAACATTTTCTTGTTGTTGAACATTTTGTTTGTGCTGTGCTTAAGTTGCCCTAAGGATTTCTTTCTGTCCTCAGAAAGTCAACAAGCAAACAATTTGAAAATGATTAATATTGATTTTACAGAATACACCACAGTTCTGCTGGAATTCTTCTGTCTCCAGCACAAAGTTATATTTGTTGTTTTGAAGAGAGGACAATTAATATAGTGGAAGGAACAATGTGCAGAAAGTACTGTATGTCCCTGAGGCTGATGCTGATGCTTCTCACTGAGATTTGTGCAGGTCCTGTTTGGTTGCAGCGATACAGATACCTGACTTGGTGTTGCACACATGCAGAACGCCCTAAATACACTCCTAGGGGATCTTTTGCAAGGGCACTTCCATGTCAAGGGCAGGAAGCGCAAAACTGAGTTGATGGATGTCCTCTTTCCATGACTCCCTTCTGGGAAAGCCCTAGATCAGCCTTGTACGGGCTCAGCTGCCACTGCCAAGTGCCAGTTCCCTACATGCAAAGCCAGGACCCACGGGGAGAACAGACAAGCACTAAGAGAGAGAACCAGGGCTGCAAAGAGCTTGCTACTCTTGCATTAGCCCAAGGGATGCCAGCAACAAGGACTTATTGTATGGATACAAAAGTCTCTGCACGTTCATGGGTCCTGGCACGTTTTACAACAGGTTTCACCTGCCCCAGTCCTTGTAGCTTAGAAGCATTGAAAGATATCAGAAAACCTTGATGTAGCTTCCCACAAGTTCTTTTTATTTTTCCCTCAGAAATACTGACGGCCAGATAACAGCCTAAAGTTTAGCTTGGCTTATTCGTTTTTCCATGGAATTTCTTTCAGAAGATAAACAGTTGTTTATAGCTTAATTTAAAGAAGACTTAGTTCCAACTGTAAGGTTCCATAGGAGCTCCTTCATATCCCTTGGGGAGCGGGCTCTTGCTAGCATTACCAATATCCATCAGTTATATCTCTCAGCAAGGGAAGGAAAGGATGTAGAACCAGCGCTCAGTCAAAGCAAATAGAATAATCCACCAGCTCAACAAAAAAGCTTTTTCTATGGAAATCTATTTTATCTGTGGGTTTTTCCAATGTAATTGTAAATTTACACAACCTTTGCATTGGATAACAGCTCAAGAAGTAATCCTTGTAGATAAGCTCATTGCAATTTTACACTGACTATTCAAAAATCTTGCTTTCTGTAAAGAAAGTATCCATCCTTCTTGGCTGCTTTCTGTCCATTTTTGGTCTGTTTCCTTCAAGTTAGTTATATAAAATATAATAGCAATTATATAATATTTAAATATAGTAATTCAAATAATTTATGTTTTCACAGCCATAGTTTCATCAGCAAACACCTTTTGAATTCTGTTTAAAATACTCTAAGTGGAGGACAGCCTTCACTGGTTAAACACAAAAACTGCTTCCATAAAGTGACAATTTCTTGTTTCATACAGCCTTTACTTTGGTAAAAGCAAAGCAAAAAATTTTGCCTCTTCATTCTTCCTCCCATACTCTGATTGGAAGGGTAACACAACCAGTGAATTAATTGCTAATTTGAACAGGAATTGGGATTTATGCCATGTCATATGTTTTGCCTCCTTTCTGTCACATACATAAAACTTTTTCTTTCTATTTAATTAGCTCACACCGTTATTTAACACCATTATTTTCTACAAGTCAAGGCAGTACCAGTGTTTTAAAGTATGTCATATTAGAATATTCAAGATAATTAAGGAAGTCTGCTATTCCATATACTTGTCTACTGCTTTCAAAGAGAAGAAACAAGCTTCCATAAAATGTTAATTCATGACTACACTAATTTGGATATTGACAAGATATTTGATTTCTGCCCAAAAAACTATTTCTTCATCAAACCAACAGTATTATCAGCTTGAAACTGGCAATATCTAAAATACCAGAGTAACTCAGGAATATTTCTGAGGGCTGATGTACTGTATTTTAATTTGTGATAAATTAGTGGTTAAACACCCTTGAATAACATCATAACTTTAATATTTTTGTCTGTGTTGTTAAAATCAGATGATAATATTACTTATTTGTGTCCAAGATTATCTTCAAGAACAAGTCTTGAATCTTAGGAAGACAGGATGGAAGCTCTATCCATTTCTGTGAGTGACAATACAGGATGTGTAAGACCACAGTTGTTAAAAAGAAGCTGCACAGGAAGCAGTTCACTCTGATAACACCTCACTCTTCATCCAGGGACTTGAATGTGGAAATGGGACCACCAAACATACTGCAAAAGGATTTACAAGTAGCATTTGTCCATCTCTGAGCAAGGACATTGGACCCGATGACCTAATGTGGTCCCTTCCAACACTACCCATTCTGTAATTCCATGATTCTATGATTCTGTTATTCTGTGATCTCTGTTCATGGAACACATAGTTCTAACAGGAAATTTATAAATAAAACATGTCAACACTCCAATACACAATTTCTCCTCCACTACACATTGCTTTTTGCTTCACTAGGCTGACTGTCAGCTGCAGGCATTCACCAAGCTGAGAGAGCAAGGCAAATGCCCTCAGTGTATCTAAGATCTTCTTTAAGCAGAATTCTGTACAACATAATATCACAAACAGCTGTTCCTTCCAATGTGTCCATCAGCTGAGAACAGTCAGGCAGGACTTGACTGTGACATGCATCCATGGAAACTGAGGAAAAATGACATTCAGCTGTCATTCATACAAACAGAGCTTTCCATTCCCTTAAGGGGTCCTTTCATCAGTATAACTTCTTCCTTGGGACTTTGAGTCACTTCCTCGGGTCTTCTAGGATTGCATGATGTGCTGAATCAAGTGCCTAACAAGAGGCAGACAAAAAGCCTGGGATATGTCTCATTAAACCCAGTCATTTCCTCAGAAAACATCTGTAACGTGCAACTTACTCAAAGACAAAACATCTGGTCTAAATCCACGCCAAATTTTCCATTTTTGCCTCAAGGTGTGCTGCTGACTGAGGCATGGATACAAAAGCAAAGACACTCACTGTAGCTGACCAAAGAATAAGTCTTCTGAAGATGCTGTGCAAGTCCTGCACCTCATTTTTAAGCAGAACCTTTCTTGAGTTCTTGTGGAAGACAGAGTACCCACTGAATATAAGAACATTGTGGAAAGCCCACCAAACTCACCTGTCACCAGCTGTGATCTTACCAGCTCTGATACCTCACCAGGTTTTAGGGAGGAGGGCAGGGATGCAGGCTGAGATCTCACATTCTTTCTGGCAGGGGGAAGCTTCCTGCTCACATAGGAAGCACGATGGTATGAATAAGTTGATTCAAAGTGATTTTTCCATTGATCCAGTAGATTATGCAGCCTACCGCTCTGCCTAAAACAAATGTCATTCAGCTTGATAAAAGCTACAGAAACTATGTCTGGCTTTCAGATGGCATTTCAAGTTGAACACAATCTTTTCTGACGAATGAGTTGACAGTATTCTGAACTTGAAACCAGATGACCTTTCTTTTCTTTCTTAATAAGCATCTCTGATGACACTTACACTACAGGAGATTCTTATTTGCAATGGCTGCTGCAAAAATCACCTCATGTATGATATTTGATAGGTCTATTGAGCACTTGTTAGCACAGGTGGTCTGAAATAACATAGTTTAGAAATTAAAAGAAACTGAAAATTCAGACTTCGTGAATGTCAGAAAGCAGGCAACTACCTGACATCTTGACTCTAACATGATCCCTCCAATAAAAACTGTTAGTTTAGCTACCAAAATATCGAGATTGGGCAAACCTTTTTAACAGCAGAGAACTATTGCCAGTATAAGTTTTTCTGTCTATTCATTAATTAAAGTCAGGTAATCACCAATCTCTTCTATTGACCAGTAGCAGTTCAAATGCAACTGTTCAGTTTTGGTACCAATTCTATTGATCAAACTTGAAGTAGTAGAAGAATAATTGTTATATCACTGGGAATTAGGAGTGCCCACAACTGCTGTCTATATCTACTGTTTTTCTTGACAGGTTTCTCCAGTGTAACTGGCTAGATGCCCTATTCACTTTCTACACACATATTAGAATAATCCAAAGTAATGATGACTGATCTTTCCAGGTATCATTAATACTAACTGCCAGTTGATGGCAAAATAGATCACAGTCTGCCAGTCTGAATTTGATAAAAATAGAAAGTCATACCACAGGGATCTGAACTGACCCCGGCTGGTCTGAAATAAAATGTTGATGAATACTGTACACTGTAAATAAATAGGCCCACTAAATATTCAACAAGGCTGAAATATCACTTTGGCATAGAGAGAAAGTAGAGCAGCCAAGCTGTACTGAAGCAGTCTGTTGAAGAGGCCTACAAACAGAAATGATTGAGTGTTTCTGTGGGTTTCTCTTTATAACCAGTCGTTTTTTTTCTGTTATCAGATGAATTTACTTGAATAGGTGCCGATAAAAATTGATTTTTAAAGTGACAATAGCAAATCTCTCTTGAAACACCCTAAGTGACAGACTAACATGAATTCAATGTACTTATAGCATATTAAAAGTAAACTCCAAATACTAGGGGATTTAGGCACTGAGAAAAGTGGCGTCCAGTCTGAAATTGTGAATGCCAAGTTTGGGTGCATTTTCATTTTATGCATTTATTTTGTGCTCATGTATAAGCTATTCAGTCTATATTGCCTTCCACCCCTTTATAAAACTTTTTAAAGGAGTTTTTAAATCTAAAATTCATAACTTTATTTTATTCATCATATGTAAAAACATTTTCTCAAACAGATCATCATTTCTATGCGAGGCTACTTCAGTTCCAGCTTTTTACCTAATAAAGGCAGACACCAGCAGATGTTCTGATGAAAGGCAGCACAAATCCCAGTTTTATATTTTGTAACTAATATGCTTTTGCCAAAATGATATATTTTCAAGGTCTTCTTGACCATCTTGACCTCAGAATGAGATAAAAACTCCTGGCCATTTTGGCTACAAAAATAACATTTAGATGGTAGTGGAGTTTGACTGACACGTTATCATGATAAGACCACATCAGTCATACCCTGAGGGCTGGAATCAAGGTACATCAGATTAATTATTCTTTCAGATTGAAATAGTTACTATCTTCAAAGTAGTTTATTTTGTCCGTAGCTCTGTTGTTTTGTTCATATACCAAAATTAACAGTCAGAGTTGTACGAGACATTATGTTCTTGAAATCATATTTCCAGTAGAGAACTAGGGGTGATAGAACTGGAGATATGGTGAACATAACTAATTTAGTTTGCAACTAAATATTAGTCATGGAACACAGCGTATTAACCACATTGCTGTGACTTCATTCTTTCAGGAATTTCAACACCGTTATAGAACAATATTGAAGTAGGAGCACTGATAACCAGAGACTAAGGCAAAGAGAAAATACTTCTGTTGCTCACTGCAAAGACTCAACACTGTGCAAAATGCAGCTATTTTGGCAGTAGTTCTTATTAAGTACTTGTTATTTTATTTTTATGGGACTTTTACATGCAACTGATATTTAGTTCATTAAAATAAAATCCAACTGAAAAGAAATATCTTTTTATTCTTGAGCCAGCTCAACAAAGTAACAAAATTGTTCTATCCATAAAGATTCTCCATAAAAGGCCAGCTACACAATCCAAAACTACATGATTAATTGGAACTGAGTAGATAGAAATAGGCCCTTTCCAGACTCCCAGATTTCAAGAATTTTAACTTTTCAACTAAGTGAAATGTTCAGCATTTGTTTCCATTTCTCTCTAGTGAAAGTCCTTTGGGAAAGGCATAGTGTGGAACACTGCAAATTAGTTTCCCTGTATTTGTAAAAATATTAGTTGCTGGTTTAGGACTACTATATTTTTTATTTTGACTGAAAATTCCCTTAGTCCATCAAATACAACACTGGTCAACTGCTTTTGTTTAATCTGAAACTATCCTTTTCCTGAGAAGACATTAATTTCTCTTATCTTGTATCTGTCTGTTTTCACTCTGTTCCGGCATTTTTTATTTACCTTTATTATTTTGTAGATATATATGATAATCTGCCTTTTGCTCCTTCCAGCAATGCAGTAATTTACAGTTTGTTTGTGGGTTTTTTTTGTTTTTTTTTTTTTTAATTTCTAGGCTATGTCTTGACCGAAAGAGTGCTGTTAATGAAACGGGGCTCTCCCCTTTCGCTCCAGTCTATCTTTCTACACCAGATCTACCTCAGGCCTTTGCTGCATGATCCAACCAAGAGAGGCTTTGCCTATATTCTGAACTTTGCCTAAAACCTGTGCCCCACTTCTGCCAGCACTATGAGCTCTAAACATCGCACAAAACCATCGCTTTTTATGAGTGCTCAATTTAGAAGCCTTCTTGTACAAAAATAACATCATTTAGTAGAATCATAGTCATAAATCTATGAGTTTCTTTTTCTTGTCAATCCACATTTATTTCCATAAATTTCTTATAAACATACCTGGCTTGCCTTCGTTAGGTTTATTTTGCACATTGTACCTTCAAGGAAAAAAAATAGATTAAATTTATATATTCATCTATGTATAATTTAAATATGCTTACACAGGATGGCTCCACTGAGCTACTACAGATCTCATTGGCCGTTCTATCACCATTCTTCTCAGATATGGATCTTTTATATCTTTTAATCACAATTTTGCCTTGAGAATTTCTTTCATAGCAGTAGTTCTTGCCAAGTCTAATAAAAAGCCAGCAAATAGAAATGCTGTATATGTCTGTGAAATCTAATCTGCAGCAAAATTGCTCAGACAAAGAAACATTCCAATGCAATGGAAATTTATTATTTTAAATCTATTATTATTTTAAATCTAACATCCAGACAAGTACATAATTAAATAACAGAGAATAACATTTTTTTCCCCAAAATTTTTAATTAAAATCTGTGTAATGCTGAACCACTGCAGCCTTTTCAATGATAATCTAAATGAGTCCACCTAAGAAGGAGGATGCTACTTTTTTCATTACCAATATGCATGATCAATTTAACGCTCTTGTTAACAAATCTAAAAGTAATTGCCCCAGGCTGTTTTCTCTTTACCCAGCAAAGTAAATTAAGAGAAAATTCAGGTTCTCAGGTGGTACTGTGATATTAAGGAGAAATTAACTTTATGCAGATTTGAAAAAAGATATACCATAATTTTTTGGGGAAGGGTAAATTTAGTGTTTGCAAATATTCAGCCATGCCTATAACCAGAGATTAGGCAAACTGTTCCTGTGGCAGCTTATCCTTCCCTGACACTGTGGCTGGGAAATCACATGAAGGTATGAAGGGATATCTTGGCATTTAAGCCTTTTTGGTGAACCAGCCCTGAAGATGCCTGACGTTGTAGTGTTCCAGTAATGTGGGTATCATCTGCATATTCACTAGGGTTTGGATAGAGCCTGCTAAACTTTTCTGTACAAGCTTCTAAACACCTCACAGCAAAACTATTTGTTCCAGAGCCAGACAGTACTTGGATATGTGTGCAAGCAGTGAGACAAGGAGCAGGACAAATCTAGGGGAATCATTACTTGGTAGTTAAATACCCTCAGTGGTGCCACGCAGAGTTCACTGAAGACCTGCCTCTTTTCCCCATAGGCTGATAGTCCTAAAAATTTAAAATGCTCTTTCCTTGTCAGCTCACCCTAGAAAAGTATCCACCCAAGATCCAGTCTTTTGATGTTGGTATTTTTGCCAATGACTTCACTTATCCAGTATTAATTTGGGGGGAAGATGGTTAAGACTCTCATACTATCTGGAAAACAATTTTATGCACATGGTTTATTTTAGTCCTGAGAGGTGGCAGAAGTTATACTGTTGCTATTAATTTACTCTTCTGATGAAAATGAATATTTTTTTGTCTCCTATCACATTTAGTTCTCACTGCCTCTCCTCCCACCCTGATGTGGCACTCTTAGAATCACAGGAGCATCGGCACCAGCTGGCTGCTGCTACCTTTGGCTACCTCCCTCTCCCTTTCCATTGCTGGTTTGTGTGAGTCGCTGCCAGTAAATGTCCCTCTAAGATCTGAATTGCCAGATCTCACACACCACATACATAAAATGCTGCTATAGCACCCAGTAAGGTGTTACTAGCTGCACTGCAGCTCACAGTGTTTCGCAGTGTGCGTAAGATGATTAAAACTGTAAAGGGACTGAATTTTGGATAAAAGCTCTCTTTTTGCAGTCATCCCCAGAGAATGAAGGAGGAAGGTAGAGTTTTCATTTGGGAAGATCTTGGCAAGTCATTTTTTTCACATTCTTGTCATAGTTTTGCTCCTAATTTTTGCTTATATTAAAATTCTTTAAATACATCTGAAGATAAATGCCTTCATAAGGAAAAAATTAAATAAACACATGTAATAGATTTCAAACTGAGATAAAGATTACTCCTGCTGTTACTGAAGTCCCTGAGGACAGTGAGACAGGTATTTCACAGTCTAAAAGGCACAGTAAGACTTGACAATGATCTTGTGGCAATACAGAACACTAATCTAAGACACAAGAGACTGTGAAGTGTATCTGCAATAAATTGTAAATGAAAAAATAGGCAAGGACAAGTATATTCATTAAGATTTAACAGAATTATTATTAGCATTAGGAGCTGTTAGCTTAATGAAATTAATTTTACCAACCAAATACAGTATCTCTGCAGGAGTTACTGTAAGCAATGCTACTGGAATCTCTGAGCAACAATGGATTAATTACCAAAGCAATTCTTCTTCCTCCCACCCAATAACCAGACTTCGTTGTCAGTCTCATTAGAGACAACATTATTCCTGTAACTTTATCCTAATTGACAGAAAAGGGCAGACAGAATAAGATGGTTCTGTGACATCAGGCATTCCATCACAATCCAGGGGCATATAGTACATCCTTGCTTGTAATTCATCAGGAGAATAAAGCATTTGAGTTTCTAACCTAGCCACTGTTCACTCTGACTTTTCTTTTTGCCAGTGTTCGGGTGCTGGGGTTCCTGCCACTGGTACAGCCAGCCACAAGTGTTTTGCCCTCACTAAGTCACCTCTGTGGTTAAAAGACATCATTTTGATACCACCTTGCTGAGCACCTTAAGAGTAGACTAGAGCTGCCCTTGCTCTCAGCCACAGCCTTGCTTACTGCTCTTGCTGTGCCGTCAGCCCCACGGAAAGCTGTCGGTGCCGAGGTGGCCCTGTCTGGGTCAGCCCCTGGAGATGTCTTGTCCATCCCCACTGGCAGCAGTGACAGTCCCAGACCGTAGTCTGAAATCTGGTGAGATGTTCATGGACCTTTGGAAAATTCTTTTCCAAAATGTTGACTATAAAGAAAAATTTAGCTACTTATGTGTTGGATTACAGGCACTTTCATACCGATTAGATTCAAGTCAATTTGTCATGTATACTCAAGGAGATTTCAGTAGTTAGATCAAGCCTTCACTTCTTAGCAAAAAAAATTTTTGGAACATCTAACAGAAGTCTCACCTCCTTCTAATCAAAGAAAATGCAGAAAAGTTAAATCAGACTTAAACTGTTTGTAATTCATACAGAATAATTTGAATTTGATTACTCCTTCTTTATTAATTATGTTTTTATTAGTTAATGACCTAGATATCAGGTTTAATTATGTTTGTCATCCATACCTGTCATACTTAGAATGTATTAGTGCATAATGTATCTAACATATATGCATGCTTGAAGGAACAGTGCATAATCTGTTTCAATTATTCTCCATGTTTGTGTTTGAATATCACTCTGTACAGGATCTGGCAGGGGTGGAGTAAATTTCCTTCAGAACAACCTAGTATGTCCTGTATTTTGGATTTGTGAACAAAACAGTGCTGATAACACAGGGATGGCTTTTTTTATTTCTGGTGAGGCATCTGTGGCATACAAAGCCTTTAAAAAAGAAGAATGAAATTTATCTGAAGCAATGAAGTCCTTGGAAATGTTTTGGTTTAGAGGCCTGTGTTTAAAAAGGAGAACGAGGACCCTTATCCCAGACTCTCAATACCTAACTTTCAAGATCAATATTCAAATCTATGTATCAATATCTAACTCCTAGTCACAGTTCCCCAACAGCAGCATATAATAAGCGGTCAGTAAGTGTTACAAACATTTCTTAAGCACAAACATCTCTGCCTTTTTTAAGAACAGTGTCATCTGTGACAAATAATGCAGAGTATTCCTGAATGGGGACCCATGTCCTCATAATGTTTCTATGTGGAAATTTTCTGTAAGGTCAGACCTGTTTTCAACTGTGGTGGTCACAATGGTCCCATTCAGTATCTACCTGTCATGCTGTCTTGCTAAGTGGACCTTGGCTGAAGTATGCTTATTCCTAACAATAGTAAGAATATAAATAAAATAACTTAATTATAACGTATTTTCTTCAAGAATCGCTTAGGGCTCAAGACTTTTTTTTTTTCACAGAAGTTGAAATCACTTGACTGTTAAATTCTGCTGTTAAAATCACTACACTCCAGTTTCATTATGGAGAAGAAACAGCTGAAACAGATGGCCATTCTCTTAAAGGATTAATCTTCGTTTATAAGCAAGTCAGCAATCTAAGTGGCTAATAAAATAAATTTGTATATAATAAACATTTGTTTTGGGGAAAGGACAAACAGTGTTTTACACATAATGAAAAATAGAAAATAAAAACCTGTTGGATCAGTGTTCTGAGTACAACACATTTTACCTAAAGAATCAGAAAGGGTACTACCACATGCACTTCTGAAATCAACAACATGCAAAACAAAAACACTGTACCCAGAAGCATTTTTGTTCATTTTCTAGTATTTCAGATTTGATATTCGATAAATCTCCTTCTGGAGTTAAAATAAGTTTTGCATAATTAGTTTTTGGACTCTTTTTATTCTGGTGAGTGAGATCTAGTACTCAAAACCTAAGATTTACTTTATTATTGAATATTTTTGGTGGGTGCTAAGTTTTACGGATATGCAAATAATCTTTTGCTGTTTTTTAATTCAAATGACATACAACCAGTTCTAGTTGCAGGCAAGTTTGTTATGATTATTTTAATTAGCCTTCAGATTTAGAATGGATTATTAAGAGTTATGAACGTTTAATGCTTAGGTTCCTTACATTGAATTTAGAAATACATTATGTTTCCAGACCTGAAGGCCTAACCAGAGAGACTCAGCGTCATCACTGATTTTCCAGGAACATTGTGATTGATCTTTTGATGTGAAACCAGAGGTCCTGCCTGTCTAGATCACTTGAAAGGTATAAATGGCCAATGTGCAGAAGAGTTCCTCTCAGTGTATATGACGGGGAAGAAGAGCTCTCCTGATGCACCCTTTTTCACCACGACAGCATCAGGTACATATCTATGAGGCATTAAGTAGAAACTGAGGGGTCTGTAGCCCCACCTGACAACCTCCTCCACTGACAAGTGGATGCAGGAGGTCCTCCCCCAGCAATGGCTCCCCACAGTGGTACTCTTCTCTGTTCACTGACATGGAATGTAATTCTACAACAATGTCCCATAGATAGAGCTTGTTTGCCTTGCTATGCAGCAGTAAACTGTGATTTAGGGAGCTGCAAGGTGCAGGTTGTATTTTAAATAACATCATGAGCAGAGAGACAGAAGAGCTGCAGAAAAGCATTAGTTCGCCTGTGAGAAACTTGGACATTTCTCAATTGATCCTGGGTTATAAGGCAATTTAAATATTTCACAAGTCTCCTTAGATCCTCTGGAAAATGCATACAATTAGCTTTTAAGAACCTGAAAGAATAATACATAATCATAATACATGATTAATAGTTGGTAATTATTTTCTTCTTCTATAAGATATAGCATCCCTTAATCCTAATTAATTGTTAGTTGGAATACAGATGCTTATGAGATGCCAAGTACTGGATCTATTCCACTTTTTTCACAGTGTAGAATATGCTGCACATGGAAAAATCAGAGTTTTTTTTTAAATCCCTGGGCCAAGAAACTACCAGGAAATGGGAAAACTCAAGGCTTTAGAATGCAGCTTGAATTACTCTGAATACCAGGGAAAAGCAAGCACTGTAGAAAGACTGCTGTCATGGGAAAACACAAGTTAGGACATAGTGGCTAGTCACTGGTGACAGGATTTGATGTGATTTCCTAATTCTAGCTGAATAATTATCATGCTGATGGCTGTTTGAAGGGAGAAAATTGGGGGTGTTAAGAGTCACTGTGGTAAAACAGCCCTGGAAAATGGAGAGATGGACAGCTGAAGCACTGTCAAAGAAGCTATATAAAATAGGAATGGGCCACACTTATTTTACCATTATTGAGAAGTTAAAAGTAGTATGGAAGCAAGCTATCAGGGGACACAGGTGCTTACCATTCATCTGGAGCAGAGATTGCTGTTATATGAATCATAAAAACCTATGCTTTCTCTCCTAGAAAGCAACCAGGAGAGTGTCACACTGTGACTGTCAGTGGGAAACTTCCCATCTTTTATTCTCTCTCTGCCCCTTCCCTGCCCCTGGGATATCAATACTCATCCATCCCAAGAAATGGAAGGGTAGCAGTAAAAGACAGTATTAATTGGCATTTAGTTGTTGAGGCACCTAAGACTTTTTCCATAGCCTATTGCAGCTGAATAGAAATTTCATGCATTTCAGTGGTGTCTGAAACTTGAATGTTCAGAGTGACGTTTACATAAAGAGATTTTCTTGTCAGGCTAATGATTTATTTCTAGATCAACTCAGGTCTCAGGAGCTGTTTCTGTAGGGTGGATGTTGGGAGCACTCCTAGCCCCTGCAAGCACAGGCTGGATGCCAAGGCTATGACAGGGCAAGATCAAGCTAGCCCCATCCCTTCTCAGCCCACACCTTGCTTATGTTGAGGAAGAAAACCTGGGCCACGAACACCTCCCATCAGATCAAGGCACCAGAACAGGTGTAGTTTGGGTAACACCAGGCATTGAAAACTTCACAGTTTACTAATGCCTCTTCTGCATGCCAGGAAAGGAACACCATGCTTACCAGGTGTAATGCCGTGACCATGCCATAGAAACACCCCTGCTGTGACAGCCTCTTCTGAGGAGCACACATTTAGCTAGAAACTGCAGCACTGCAAGCAAGGGACCAGGATGTATTCCCTGTCTTTCCCGCCAGGCAAGTGGGATTTATGCTACACATGCTCTGCAGATTGAAAAGGTTATCTCACATTTCTGGGGGTTTCACAGGACATTGAATAGAGTTGATGAAATGAAAGCAACTAGAAGGAAGGATCTGAAGCTGGAGTTTTAAATTGTTCTCTGCCTCTTATGCTTTCTTCCTTTAAGACAAAGGAGTAGGCATTGGCTGTTGCATGAAATGAATGCAATCCAGACACTGAGCTTGAGCTCAGGTGTAGACTGAAAAAAGCACTTTGAGCAGTGAACACCTCGTTCAGTAAGTGCTGAGTCGGAAGCCAAGGACCATCATGGCTGGCAACAGTTTCAATGTCTGTCATATTTTCTAAGACCCAGAGACACAAAGTGCTGGATTCAAAAGAACACGTAAAAGACACTTCTAGGTGTTGTGGTTGATGTGCAAGGCTTGAAGATGTTAGAGTTTCCTAAACTCTAAAGCTAGAAAGTGAAGTAAAAGAATGTTGCTGATATCTTTGGCAGAGGGATGAAAAAGGGAATTAGTTGAGAATTGAAAAAAACTGGGATAAGCAACGTGGTCATATTGTAAGATACTTCACTGTCACTTGTAGTGTTTCTGGGAAGTGAAAAAAGCCATTAAATGCCATGACAAGTCTTTGTGGGGCATTTGAGTAATTTCATTTTCCTGTGAGAGGATTCAACATTCAAAGTTTGAAACTTGAAGCCTTAATTGTCATCCTGAAAGTAATGAGGCAGCAAGGAATAGAACTTCATCTCACCCAAACTTTCCTCTTCTGTTTTTCAGACCTCTCTTCCTTCTCACTGCTCTTCCGAGAAATCTTTATCTCTGCAAGCCATCCAGGTACCTCCTGTTTTTCTTGGATTTCATTACTCAACATCCAGTGTTGCTGCACTTCAGCAGAGGTCAGCGCTGAAAGGAGAAGGATTATTTGAAATGTCCTGTTAGCTATGACAGTTTATTAATCATTGTGTGTGATTAATTGCATAAGCTTTGCATTTACACAATCCTTGAAGCTATGATTCACCACAGTTCTAAATATACTTCTACAGAGCTCTAACTCAGCCCATTGTACCCCTCCCTATTTTTGTGCAGTTAATTGTTCTTACCCAAGTTCATGGTCTGAGATTCGCCCATACTAAACAGCATCTTTTCCTTTTTTTCATTTCCCTGTGTATCTGGATTCCATTAAACTCTGCTCCCATTTTGCAGTTACTATCAGCTTATTGGTGTCTTCAAATGTAAACAAAACATTTTGTATTTGATCATCTGGATCATTGAAAGTAATATGTGATAATACCACTCCCTTAGGACTGATCCTTGTAGAACATTACTCAGTGTACCTTTTCAGAGTGTACCTGAGCCACTGATAATGAATTCACAAGCAGAATTTTCCCATGACAGTAGAATTTATTTTTTTCCCCATCTAAATATTCCTTAGCTTGGCTACTGGACTTCTATGCAACATAGTGTTAAAGTCTTATAAAAGCCGAGGTATATGGCATGTACTGCTTCTTCTCTCTGCTACCCTGAGTATAAAGAAACTGATTTGATTTGATATGATATGTTTTTATAAAATTCATTCTGACTATTACTTCTCTCTATGTTTTCTTTTAGGTCCTTAGAAGTAGTCTGTTTGTTCTACTGGTTTTTGTAGGAACTGTGAGGAGTTGTAAGTTTCTCTATAATTATTTCTGGTGCCTGGTAGCTGACACCAGGCATGTGAGCACTTCTGGCAGTGAAACCCAAGTTTCCCAAGCTTAGCTGTGTACAATTAAAGCTGTTACCAATAAAGCAAACTGTACTGGTTAGCAGTGTGCATTTAACTACATTCTGGATGTAGAACCTCAGAAACATTAAGGTTGGAAAAGACCTCCAAGATCATTGAGTTCAACTTTTGATCCAACACCACATCAACAAAACCATAGCACTAAGTGCCATGTCCAGTCATTTCTTGAACACTTCCAGCGACGGTGGCTCCACCTCCTCTAGGAAGTTCATTCCAATGCCTAACCAGTTTTTCAGCAAAAAATTCTTCCTGATGTCCAAATTACCTACTCTGGTGCAGCTTGAGGCCATTTCTTCTAGTCCTGTCCCTGGCTGTGTGGGAGAAGAAGCTGACACCCCTCTGCAATGATCTCCTTTCATGTAATTGTACAGAGCAATAAGATTTCCACCCAGTTTCTTTTATTCCAGGCTAAAGAACCCCAGCTGCCTCATAGGACTTGTGCTCCAGACCCTTCACCAGCTCCATAGCCCTCCTCTGGGCTTGCTCCAGCTTCTTAATGTCTTTGTTGAACTGAGGGGCCCAGAACTAAGCACAGGATTTGACGTTCAGCCTCACAAAGTGCTGAGTACAGGGGTACAGTCATTGCCCTGGTCCTGCTGGCCACACTACTGCTGATACAGGCCGGGATGCCATCGGCCTTCTTGGCCACCTGGGCACAAGCTGACTCATGTTCAGCTGCTGTCAGTCATCACCCCGAGGTCTTTTTCCACCAGGCAGCTTTCCAGCCACGTTGCACCCAGCCTGTAGTGCTGCATGGGGTTGTTGTGACCCAAGCACAGGATCTCTTACTTTGCCTTAATAAACCTCATACCATTATCCTCAGCTCATTGATCCAGCCTGTCCAATCCCTCTACACAGCCTTCCTAACTTCCAGCAGACCAGCGCTCCTGCCCAGTTTAGTGTTATCTGCAAATTGACTGAGGGTGCACTCCATCCTCTTGTTTTTGACTGCGTTAGCAAAGGTTTTATTGTAGGCAGAAATACAGCACGATGAAAAAGAACAGGCAGCTCACACATAATATATCATTCTCTTTTGTTTAAATGAAAACCTCAGTCTTTGAGAATGACCTGTGCTGGTCCTCCACCCTCATCTGTGTTCTGCATTTGTTCTGCTCCTCCAGTGACTGATGGTTATTGCCATTCCACTACAAATTCAGACTCTTTAAAAATTAAATTGCAACACCTTCTAAGCCTGATATGTCACTAAAAACTATTTGTTACAAACCATTCTCTCATCTTATATGGTGTATATGCATTGAATAGCCTCAAGATTTAGCCCCGATGTTCATTTTCCTTTCTAATTTTCTACATGTAGTAAAGTGTGTTGCAATATTTTTTAAACTAAGTATTACCATGCTTATTCAAAAATACAAAACTTATACAATTCTGTTTCAGAAAATCCTGTTTGTGACTTCTTTGTAAGATGCAGGTTTTAGTAAAACTAAAAGAAACCATTGATCCAGAAGTATTCTCTATTCACCACAAAGTAGGGACAGCAAATTTGATAAAGGGATTGCAGAAAAGAGAAGTATTCTTATTTCAGCAGTCCAGAATAGAATTTTAAAAGGATTGAATTCTTTCTCTTTTAATACTGAGTTTATCTCTGATGCCAAGTGCAGTCGTTATCATGTACACAGAAAAGATCAGTCTTAAAAATGGGAATGCCTGTCTTCTGACTGCTTAATAAGCAGACTACTGTTCTTTAAAAAGGGGTATTAATTCTGCTATTTTTAATACTAGTTTTTCTGTGTGGTTTATTATTTGAAGCAGTAATATTTCTCAAAATAGAGATTTCTTCCCGCGTTGGTGGACCCATTGAGTTTTTAACTATACCTTGCTCAGTAATATTTTTTTTTAGATTTTCCCCTGTAGATACAGAATGTTTTTATTTATGCATAGGACTATAGGCTAGAGAAATATTTTCCAAACTCAAATTAAAAATTAGAAGCTATCTTATTCTCTATCTCTGCATCAACTGTAGGAAGACAATAAGATCAATTTTCAATCTTTAATACTGTTTGAAAAGTGCACTCTACTGTGTCAAGTTATGCCATGGGAGCTGACAGTCTACATCCCAACTCAGCCTTTATGTCTTATGATATCCATGAGCAACTGTGTCAAGAGTTACTGCATGTATTTATTTTTTTTTTCAAGTACTTTCCGATGGAGAAAAAAATATTTCTGTATTTTTGATGCTACTGATTATCAGTTTTAAAATATTGATTATTTTGAATGTTGCAAAATACACAGCTAGAGTTTTGGTACTGAGAAATGAAAGTTTGTTGGTTTAATATAAATATATTTTCTAAAGCATAAGGAACATTGTGAAAATAATTTCCAAGGAAAATTTCATATTGCAGACAATAGAATTACTTATACAGCTTGTCTAGAAATTCAGTGTACAGATTCAACCTATTGTTCTTGCCAAATGTGAAAACAAGGTAAACTTTTTTTACACGGTGATATGGGAATTAATACTTATAGCTATCAGTATTTAGTTACTGGGTTTGGTTTATTGTATGTGACTCAAAATAGAAAATGACGTGGCATTGTACTGGCTTGATAAGGCTTGTCACAGTATTAGAATACATTAGTTGCTCTTTAGTAATTTCAGAAAGATGTCAGGAAGTTGCCTGGGAGACAGGAGATAAGATGAACACATCTGAGGAAAACTGCCTTCTCAGCAGTCATCATTATGGCTATGTCTTGGCCAGCCAAAACATTGTTTAGATGTCCTGCTTTTGCTGCTCCTGCAGCCTTTCTTGTTGCTATAAGATGACACGACAAGCCTATTTTTCCTAAGGTCTTCAAGAATAAATTATCTACGGAAGTAGAGAATATTCCAGTGCAAAAACGAGAGAAAGCCATTTCTGTTTGTCTTCTTCAGACAGGCCAGTTCTGCAACATATAAGGACCCACTTGTCATTAACATTAGAGCCTCTTTATAGCAAAATGCTTATTCCGATTGCAGCTGTTGCCACCGGCCCTTACATGGTTATGGTGGTTCAAAGCCTGCAAGGGAATTTCAAGCCACTTATGCACCCTCAGATGTTGTGAAGGACCAACACAGAATAAAAAAAAACCCTGCAGAGCTGAGATAAGAAATCACCTGCCTGAGATGATAGCAAAGATTAGTTCATACCTTAGGACAGTACAAAAATCACTGGAAAGAAGCAACAGGCAGGAGGGGAGCCCAGGAGACACCCTCTGGCCATGTGCAGAGCACACACCTGGGCACACACAATTGTAATGCTGCTCTCAGCATGAGAGCCACCATGGATCAGGCCCAGCAAAATTCACCAGTAGCTGTTGGTGTATCTACATGGATGACTGAAACAACTTTCCCGGTACTGTGGCCCAAGCTGATGAAAAACAGGGCACCTCCATTTCAGCCACAAGAGAATGGTGCCTAGGCACCGTGCTTCGGCTCTCACTGGCATTTGGCCAGGCAGAGCCAAACCTGTTCTGTGCAAATGCACCCTCCCTGCTCAGCAGGCATTGCCTCTAAAAGCCGCTCAGCACAGCATAGAACCCAGTTGAGCTCTGAGTGTTCAGTATCCTAGTGAAGGCTTCAACATACATTCAGTATCAGGCTTGGAAGATAAGAAATAATTACCAGCACTGGGACTTGGAGACAGTGTTTCTAACTGCTAAAGTGCTGAAGTATTGACATATTTACAACTTTGTTTTGGCAGTTACCCTGGATTGGTGACATTCCACTCCATTTTCCATTGTACCTCTGTTTTAGTCAAGGTAGTTTTTCTTGTTACAGGCAGCTAAACCAACATACCTGTGTCCACTGTGGGGAGAAATTTTTTCTCAGGGACAGTTCTACAAAAATAATCTTCCTGTTTAAAAACGAGCCCGGTCCCTTGCAAAGCCCATGAACAGAATACCCACTCTTGTAACTCAGTGCAGCTGCATGGGCACAAGACAAATCATGTTCTCCTGCTGCATTACCTAAGCAGGTGAGTTCACCACAGTGTCCTTCAATACTCTTAAATACAGTGTCACAGCTGTAACTGGCTGAAGAAAGTAGTGCCCAAAGTACAGTAAAGCAACACAAGGGAACACGCAGGAGGTAAAAGGTACTGAGAATAAAGTTGTCTCTGCAACCTAAGAGCAGGAGCTCTCAGAGATGTCCATGTACCTGCCCTCCACGCAGCCTCTTGCCTGGGTCAGAGCACCATGTTGTGGAGCAACACCATGACAGAGGTACTCAATGGCACTGAACTCTGCAATTTCCTTAATTTGACTGTCAGGTCAATTTAAGAACACCCTTGTTGCAGTTCTTTAGGTTAAAACAGCTGGGTAGAAAAAGGGTCCATTGTATGATAGCATACTGATTCCCCACAGACACTTTCACAAGTTTGAGACGGTTTACAGTGAGCCAGATGTGGCTGAAGATCTTACTCAGATGTGTGTTTATAAACATATAGAGACTTCTGCCTGGTCCTGAGTCCATTTGGCCCAGTTGTGTGCGCTACTCCTGTAAGACAGTCCCAAAAAGGAGTACAGCACCACCTGAGGGGTTCCTGCTGTTTTTCAGACTGGCTGCCAGTGGCTTCAGCACTTTCTGTGCATATAAAAGTCTCATTCTGGACCCAGGAAACAATAACAGCACACATTTCCCTGCCTTCTCATCTTTCTTCTCTTGGCAACAGTGCCAGCAGCATTCCTAGGACAAAACCCAGCCACAGCCAGTTCTCTGCCTGAGGGTCTGTCACCCCAGGCGTGGTCCTTCTCCCAGTGCCACTGTCTGGCTCCACTGATGGTCCCACAGGCAGTCCTGTGTTGGCACCAGGGCAGCCACTGGGATGCTCAGAGGGTCAGGATGCCTTGTCAGCTTAGAGATAAGTTATGCTAAGGCTTTGAAACTTGGCAAGATTTTCTTCAGTATGATAAGTTATTTTCCATTTTTGGAGAGAAGCTCACTCCATGGATCCACACAGTTATAAAGTGGAAATCTACTTTACTTAGGGGTGAAGCAATGTATTTATTCTCTAAGCAGACACTTCCATCTCCAAAAGAATAGGCAGAAAATTCTTTATGTTTCTTTCATGTTGCTTAACAGGCTTCAACACTGACTGATTTTCATAAAAACCAAAATGTTATTGCACTCATATTTATTGCTAAAAGGATATTTGCACCATTTCAGTGAGTTTTATTATTGTAAAGGCCTAAAGTTTGTGCTCTTTATCTGTTTAATACTAGAATTTTTTATGTGTGCAGGAAATCCAACATTCTCTCCTATATTTCATCTTCAGACGTACACAGGCATGTGCATTCCTGCAGGTAAATGAACATCAAGTGGCTAAATATTCAGTTACTGTTACACATTTCAAGGTCTGAAAGGCAAAATCAGAAAATAATTACAGGTTACAAGAACACAGCAAAAAAAAAAGTGATTCTCTGTAATGTAGTTATTAAATAGAAAAATTTATTGATTTGCAGAATATCGTTAGGAGGGTTAGCTTTCACTAGTCTTCCTTCTTTACAAAATGTTCTGGACTATGCTATTTAGAACAAAGTAGGTACTGTTAAAGTGAGTGTTGTACCTGTCATTCAGAAAATAGAAGAAATGTGAACACATTGGATTTTGTGCAAGGGAACAAAGACTAAACCATTTACATTAACTGAAACAGAAGTTCAGTTTTGTTTGCTGTCATAATCACGAAGGTTTTAATTGGTTTATATTAATTTTTACCTGAAAAGATTCTGCTTCATTATTCTAACAGCAGAGAGTGATCATCTGAGTTTTCTCTTAATACCTGATAACTGAAGTTAAAATCTGAAGGAGCAGTCACTGTTTGCCTTTTTGGCCTACTTCTCCCTTTCTGTTTCTGCTTTTGCATTTTTTGAAGTCTCTTTTATAGAAGTAAAAGGAAGGAAAAGGAAGGGAAAGGTGTGGCGTTGATGCTGTCAGCCAGACAGAGATAAGAGAGGTTGCAGAGAGTGTCACAGCTTTTTGAGGCATCCTGGGATTCACATGGCTCTATGGGCTGAAGACTATAGAAGAAAGCATGAATCTGCCGAAAATCTAAGATTTTTTTTTTCCATTTCTCACAATCTTGTGGGACAGGAAAATCTGGTCAACTGAAACTATTATTATTTTACTATCACCTACTCGATTAAGGTTTAAATAACATTTCTTCACCAAAATGTGGCCCATGAAAGTTAAGGAGTGATCATTTATCTGGGTCAGATCCTTTGCAGCTGAGACCAGTAATGCATATATCTAGTAAAAAACACAGTTCTCACAGAAGATGTCACTTCTTGCTACTAATTCAATTCACAGAATGGGAACTAGATAAACAAAGATGCAGAACAACTGCAAACGATGTAACAAAAACAGAGGTTATAATTTAATGTTAATGTTTTGATTGTTTTCTATCCATTTATTTGCTTTTTATATAACCAGACCTCAGACTGCCTCTGCCTTGGTCTGTCCTTTATGCTTGAACTTTGCCTTTCCCATTAGCCTCATCCCTTGGTGGATTCCTTTCTCCCTTTCAGAGGGACAAGCTAAAGCAATGCTCCACTGGTTCCTCCTGACCTTTTCCCTGCAAATGCAAGGTATTCCCACAATGAGCCAGGCAGGATTAGCCTTGGTAAAGAACAAGCTGCTCCCGGGGTCATCAAGGCAGGGTCTCTGTCCCTGCTGGTCACTCCAGGCTGGGGATGGCACCCACAGAGACACCTGCATACACACTCAGGGTGGGTGAATTCTTTACACGTATTTGAGATTCACAAACAACATTTCAACATTCAAACCACTGGATTTTTAAGATTTATAACTGACACTGAAACTATGACTTCTACTTCTTCATTAAGCTGTCTCGATAAGTCTGTAGTGTCGGAAATACTTTGTAGCATTAAGCTTAATGAAGTTCAGTTTAAAAAAGGAATGGAAGAGAACTTTCCAGTTATTTGTACTGAAAATAGGTAATGTTACTATCTCACACTAAAGCAACCTAATTGTGTGGGGACCTTCATTTAGAGGACTAATTTGCATGTCACATGGGACTGTTTGATCTCTTCTCATGGAGAATGATAGAACTCTGAAGCAAAGACAATCACATAATGAATTTACCCATCAGGAAAACAGGGATCATTGAGCAAGTGTACACAGAGCTGTTAGTGCCAGGGAATGACCCCTCATATCTGATTTTACACGGTAATAACCAAAATCACATCTGAAATCACATCTTTGTTCAGCAAACTTAAAGAGAAAGTACTCTAAATATTTTTAAGCACAGCTTCTGTTTTGGTCCCTCAAAAAATACCTGCACATGACACAATGTAGGCTTGTAAGTGTCCAGAGGGGAATGTTACCTCCACTGAAAAACTGCTTCTTCAGGAAGTACATTGAGGAAAGATGGTCACATTTTTTCCTCTCATTTCTTAAGGAATAATGTCGTATTTTTCTCCCATATGCTGTTCCCTGGGAGGTAAATCCTCACAAATAATTCTGATCCCATCTTATTTCATTAAAAAAAGAAAAAAACCCCATTTATTAGGTGCAGTGATCATCTTAGCCAGTAGCATTGAGTAAGAATAGAGCTGCTTCTTGCCACTGCAGCTCCCATTATTCTCTCAAGATCTTGACATAACAGAAGGACACTGCTTGTCCTGATCTTTGCCATTCACTCTCTATTTCCAGAACCATTTACAAAAACCAGACTGGAGCTATATGCAGCTAGGCTCTAGCTGTGACAACTGACCACCTCAAATTTCCACCTTGGTTTCTCTTTTCACTTAATCTGCCTTAAATCTGATGGTACACAGTCTGCTGACTGGGTGTTAAAATTTTAATGCCATATAAGTTAGTTTGTAGAAAAGAATAATTTTGCAAGTTCAGAGTAATGCCAGTCCCTTCACAGAGGTGGGAGAGTTCCTCCTTAGAGAAATAAGGTTTTCACACAAATGCTATGAATTATTATGCAAAATAATAAGCGGGTAAAAAAACCAATGTGATGGGGAGAATATACAGAGAAAGCATGAACTAGCAGTTTAAATAATGCTTGGGATATTTCCAGACACTGAAAGGAGAGGAGTCCTTCCTCTGCTCCACCATGGGGTTCACCCCCCGCGACAGGCCTCCATAGACTTCTTCAAAATAAATCCATCCCATGGGCAGCAGTCCTTCATGAACTGCTGCAACGTGGGTCACTTCTTCAGGGCGTGCAGTCCTTCGGGAACAACCTGCTCCAGAGTGGGTTCCTTGCAGGGTCACAAGTCCTACCAGGAAACCTGCTCCAGAATGCTCTTCTCTCTCCACGAGGCCACTTCGAGGCATCTTCTCCAGCACAGGTTTGCTATGAGCTCACAGCCCTCTTTCAGAAATCCACCTGCTCTGGTGTAGGTTTCCTCCATGACCTGCAGTTGGATCTCTGCATCCCTGTGGTCCTCCATGGGCTGCAGGGGCACAGCTGCCTCACCATGGGCTACACTAGAGGCTGCAGGGGAATCTCAGCTCTGGTGCCTGGAGCATCTCCTCCCCCTCCTTCTCCACTGACCTTTGTGTCTGCAGAGCTGTTCCTCTCACACATTCTCACTCCTTTCTTCTCTGAGAGCAATTACAACTTACCAATAACTTTTTTTCCTTCTTAAATATGTTATCACAGAGGCATTACTATCATTCTTGATGGGATCAGCCTTGGCCAGGGGCAGGTCCATCATGGAGCCAGATGGCATTGGCTCCACTGAACATGGGGGAAGATTCTGGCAGCTTCTCACAGAAGCCAACCCTGTAACCCCTCCCACTACCAAAACCTGGCCACACAAGCCCCATACAGGCTGTCAGCCCATTGATTTGCCAAACAGAGAGAAACAGATTTAGGAAGCATTTCCTCTGGGTCCTGTTTTGATAGACAGAGACATTAGAGCCTTTCAACCTTCCTACTATGAGCACGTCTACTGTCTTTCCTGCTGGCTGGCCACCACAGGCCTGGCCCATGTTGCAGAGACACTCTAGCTCTTTCTGTGGGGTGAAATGTGGGTCCAAGTATCAGAAAACTTCCTGACATTTTAAGTTTGTACTTCTAACCCTAAGTAATAACCCTAGATCATCATTCTCTATGCACTTATATGTACATTCCTATCCAAGAGGAAAACCCTGAAAGAGGAAGGCAAATTTAATTGGAAGGTCTGTGTCTCTATATACAGGACAAAGGCTGAGGTTTTTTTATTGTGGGTCTAAGAATGCAGGGTTTGGTAAAAGTTGACAGGAACGCAGGGAAGGGCCTCTACTCTCCTCAGCATTTTCTGTCATGTCATTAAGGTTTTCTTCTTCTGGGGAGAGCACCACAGATATCTGTTGTCACATATACTGACAACAGAAATGGATAAAGAGCAAAAATATATCCTTTTAACTTCCTTTCAGCTGAAAAATAGAGTACAGACTCATCAATGGCCTTAACCTTCTCACTGCGATCTCAGTTTTGGGATGTCTTGAAAATGCTCCTTTCACATGTATTACAGACTGTATCAGAGGTCTGCTAAGATGAGGCTTCAGTGAGATATAACATGCACATAAAAACGACAGAATTCCGTCACAAGATGCTATCAGTAGCTTGGGAGATAGTGAAATGAAAGCTCTTCAGAAAACAGACTGCACAGAGCGGTTCTGCTGAAAGATGATGGTGCCACAGGACGACCTCACACGTCTGATTCCCCGCCAGTGAAGGCAGATGGGGCTGTGTGGTGTGCTGCAGGCACTAGGTTGCTTCTCTTGAGTGATCAAGTGCAAGGGCTGAAACAATCACTGTGGCAGAGAATTGTACAACACTGCTGCTCCTATCTGCGCACCTTCTACTGAGTATCTTATGAAAAGGTGATCGAGGGGACACGGCAATATACAAATGAAGGTAGTAGTGCAGACTTCTTTTGCAAAGTGTTTTTGGACCAGCAAAATAAAGCCAAACGTGAAGCATAGTATTGTTAGCAATACTGTTTGTCAAACAAATGTATTACAACATTTCAAACAATGAAATTTAGTGTTCACAACTTTTAAATAGAAAAAACCCTCCCAAAAGACAGATACAGAGCTTTCCCTTTCTAGCAGAAGATGTAACACTGGGCAATGCTTCAGAAGTTTGCTTAAAACATGATTAACTCTGTTGTTTTTCACATTTTCCCCTCACATTTTAAAATCATCTTTGAAAATAAGTGACATCATGGCTGTACCAGCTGGAGAATGGCACAAACAAAGTGTACTGGAACAGGAGTGACAGACTGCAGGGCAGCTCTAATTAATAAATGGCTTGCCTTGCCAGGCACAAAGCAGTTGGGTATTGACCCGATGAAGAAATTGAGCTTTTGCATGAGTAATATAGTACTAAATAAAGCAGTGTATACATGTTTTGAGAAAATACCTAGCAGGGGGTTGTATGGAAAAGAGAAGGTTGTTGAGGTTTTGTTTCTTTGTTTACTGCTTCTTCCTTTCTTGCTTTGCTGTGCACTTTTCAGTCTGAAACTGGAAGGGTGGCCAACAGGGAGCTATTCTTCTGCATCAGCAAAGGGCTCCACCACAGCCCTCATTCTTCTGGTGCCTTCACTCTCTGCAGAGACTACTACAGAGCACTGACAAAGTAAAAAATTCTTGCAGCAGGTTACAGTCATTTCCTGGAGTAATATATGTTCTTCAGAGTATGATTTGTCATTATATATATTTATTTTTGATGACTCTGTGCAGGTCTCTGTTAAAGTGAACTGTCAACTGTCAACATATATTTTATTCTGTTCTCTGTGTGTTCATTACTTTCTATACCTGTGAAAACCTGCAGGCAGTCATTATGTAGGGTGATATTTTTCATGTGTGTTTTCTGTCTCTTGCCCCCACACTTCTTTATTTGTTGTTGAAATCTCTGTGGGCATCACAAAGCTGAACAAACTCTTGTTGTAGCCCTATGGGCGTTTTAAGCTCCATATGGATCTTTAAGCTCCCTACAGATGATGCATACACCAAAACTTTAACTTTGGCTTGCTGTGTTTACAAAATCTTCTGTCAAGACTGTGTTTGTCTCGGGCTTCTCCCAAAGTTGTACACCCACACCTCTCAAATAGACCAGTGGCTTAGCAATAGTTCTTTCTGTGTCTCTCTCCTCAGGCTGGGCTGGTTTGGAGGTTGCTTGTTCTGGGAGACACAGCAGTGGGTATAAATTGATGTAAGCACTTGAGAGAGATTTTTAATACAAAATGTGTTGTGCAAACAGGGAAGAGACAAAATAATAATAATAACAACCATCGTGGTCATCACCATCATCTGTACATCGAACTTGGTCTCTTCATATTCATATTCTTTGGAGTTTGATCACTCATTTTCCTGATCTTCTTGCTCTGAGGTTTCTCAGTATTCATCTGTGGTTTAGAAGTATTTTGCCCTTTGTCCCACCTATAGTCCTCTTGATTTGTCGGATGAAGCAATTCATTAATCAGTTCCATTGCACCTGGAAAAGGACTGCTTTTCTTTCAAATACACCTTATTTTTGGAGGGAGAGGAGTACTTGCTCCCTTAGTTTCTCATTTCGTGCCTGTACTAGATCACCTGGTAAAGTTGGTTTCTATCAGGACACAAACCTGTCTCAGAACCAGACCAAAAGTCATTTAGTGTAAACACCATGTTCTGCTTGTTCTGGAGCTTCTTCATGCATCATGCATTTTTTTTTTCCAGGCCAAATAGTGATTTATTTCAAATGGAATGTTTGAGTTACATATTAAACTTATAATCACAAATTGATAAAAAGTCCTTTAAAACAAACAAACAAATGAACGAACAAACAAACAAAAACCAAGCAAAACTGAAGAAACCACCTTTGTTTTACATAAACTTGACACAGGCCTACAAAACACTCTTCCCTAACAGTATGTTAAGATCAAAAGTTAAACGGTCAATTCTACAGCCTCTTCTCACACAAGCAGGATTGCTTGGGCAATGCAATACAAATTGGGATCATGGTTTTAGAGATGACACTTGTCTCATTAGCTGCTGTCATTTGCAGCCTTTGCACACATGTATGAGCTGTTTGGTCACCCCTAATTATTTCTAGAGAGCAATTCACCTATCTGTTGCACATATCTACCTGTATATCCTCTTCTGTAAGTGCCTCCATTCCTACCTTGAATACAGTGACTCTAAGTGAGTGTCTGAGGAACCTCACCTCCCATCTCTATGTGTGCCTATGGCTGTGCCTTGTAATTTCAAGGTCGTTCAGATAGAGCTATCTGGAATTATATATCTTGGCAATTACATTGGAATAATTACCAAGGACTCATTTGCTGCCACAGTTGCAGCAATGGAACTACATTTCTAATGTAAAATTTGGCTCTGTTAAACGAGATAGTGGCTTTCCACCTTCTTCAAGGTGTTACCAATTTCCATATTCTTCTTTCTGTGTGCACAAATAAAAAAGGATTTTATCATCTCTTCCCTTTAAACTCATCTCAGATTTCAACAGCTCTGCTGTGTTTTTTCCAGTTCATACATCATCACCTCTGAAAGTTCTTAAACAGCAAATGGGATCACAAATGGAATCCTTAAAAACAATGGCAAGATAACAGTTACACAGGTATAATAAGATCTGTTTTAATTTACAGAGTATGCATGAGATGATAAGCACATTAGTCAGAATAGGGCATATCAATTCAGAAGAACAAGGTAAAACCTAGAGAGGGAGAGAATATCATGTCCAAGGCTTACAGTTTTGCTTATGATTCTACTTTTAAAAACAAATATTTAGAGGTTATTTCCATATATATTTAGCATTAAGTAGACTTTTTTTTTCTGTAAGAAATATAGAAATGGGATTTTTTTTTCTCAGATTTCTTACAAAAGAACTATACTGACTTGAGATCTGTCAAGGACGTACCTATTACTGAACCTCCCAGGCATGTGTTGAACACTATTAATACCAGGAAATAGCATAAATCTTACAATTAGGATAAAGTCAATGCCAAAGATATTAACTTAATACCTAATTTTAGCACAAAAAAAGTCATTTGGAAAAGCTTTTATCCACCAGGAAAAAAGTGCCAGATGTTGAGAACAAAGAAACAATGTAATACTTCTGCAATTTTCTCATAATAAGTTTGTAATTGTCATTCTGAAGAGCCGCATTGTTGTCATGGAGTCTGTTCTTGTGCCCTGTTTCCCAAGTGTCCTGGTTTTAGAATTAATATGCAGAGAACACTGCTGACGAGAATCGCTGTTAGCAAACCAGCATAGCAATTTCTATTACTGTAAGGATTTAAGGAGCACAGTTGCCTGTCTCAAACACTGTTAAGGCCACAGAAGGGCTTTGCCATGAGGTAAGCACAGAATGGAGCGACAGGATGGCGATAACTCAAGGCTTGGTGGAGGCGAGAGCTGGTTAGCTCATCCTGGTTAATGTATCCGGACAAAAATTCCCACTGTGGCAAATAGTGGAGAGAAGCAATTGTTTATATGTGTATCACTGGTCAAACAAAGAGCACCCCAAGTTATGGGACAGATGGCATCTGTGACCACCAATGACCACCAAAGCCACCCTGAATGGATACCTGGAACGTGACCTGTAAGAGAAGCCACCACTGTGGGAACTTGAGATAAGAATAGGTGGTACTTTTGTCCAGGTGTTGTCTCAGACCTCGGGGGAGGTTAACAAAGCTTGGAGAAGAGGAATCTATCGCTGATAATGGACACAAAGTATGCAGAATTTATGGGCCACAAGGAAAGACAAGCCTGAAACTGTGCTGAAATCAGCTCTGATGGGTAAAATGTAATTCTGGCAGGGGGAGGTCGTGATGACTGACGCACAGCTCATCAACCCAAGAAAGCCACAGACTCAAAAGAAGAGAAAGACTGAACGTATGGACTCACAAGCATTAGAAGTGAGGGAATCATTTAACCAGTAGAATAAGAGAACTGTGTATCCAATGAGCCTTAATTCCTTTGTTTGTTTAAGATGTATAAATAGTGAAACGTTTTGAACAACAATGCAACACTCCATGACTGAGAAGCCCAGCGTAAAGAAGCCCAGCGTAAAGAAGCCCAGCGTAAAGAAGGAGATGCCTCTGGATCCATGTGTGGTGACTATCATCTTGTTCCCTCTCTCTGTCTCACCTCTCTTGTCTATTTCTTGTCTAATTCTTTCTCTTGTCTATTTCTTTCTATGTCTCTGCCTCACATTCATTGTTAAATAAAATACGTATTATTGACTTTGGCATACCGTCTCTCTTGAACCTTAATTTGGATGCAGGCAGCTTTCACTAATCAGATCTTAACAATTACAGCAATTATTTGGTGCGTATTTCCATCACAAACTTTGTGGTAGATCTGTAACGTGAGTAGGTCTTATCCCCTGCCGGGCTAGATCAGCTAGGAGAGCCTTGCATCCAGCAAAAAGTATTGTGGTAAAATGGCAACCAATTTCCAGGGCATTAGTTGCTGCTGGAGACCTGACATCCAAACTACAGGCATTTCAAGAGCTCTTTTCTTTGGATTAAGTCTAATTAGGACCAGTTTGGTCCTGGTGTCTGAATACCAACTGAAGTGTGCTTTGGGGTCCTGTTTTGTTTTAGTTTCACCTGAGAATCAGATCCTAAGTACTATGAATAGTTTCTGGACAAGAATGCAATAGGCAGGGAAATTATAAGATTGGCTTCCAAACCTCAATTCCAGCCTGACTGGAAACACTAATGCAGGGGCACCCAGTAAGCACTACACACTAAAGCTAACAGCAGGTCTCCCCAAACTCCTTCTACAATAAATTGAGTAAACTGGAAGTTAGAATGGCTCTTGAGCATTAATTCTGGCTGTACCAGCAGCAGCGCCTCCTCTATAGGAGCAGTGACTGCAGGGAGAGCATGGAACTGCCTTTGAGACATACAGGAGTAGCAGCAGAGTTAAAAATAAATCAGCATTTGGCTGTTTTGCTGGATCAATTTTGGTTACATTAACATAGTTGCTAAGAAAGGATTTTTCAAAGCCAGGTGCTGCATGAAAGAGCTCTGCACATTCCGGTTTCTCTTGGGCTCACGGGAAGCACCCCCCTGCACTGTGTCCCAGAGATCTCCAGGCTGGGCTGGTCCCCAGCACAGTCAAGCCCAGTTTTGGCCTGTCTGGATTTTGACCTGTAAGGATTCAGATCTTATGCTCAAATATGGAACCAGTGAAGGAGATGATGTCATGCTTTCTTCTCCTTATGCACTCAGAAGATTTCTGAGTGCATAAGTGACTGAAACAGGACTTAGGACTATTGCAACTCTACTGATGACAAGAAACAGCTGTTCATTTAACCAGGATCAATATCCTGGTTTACAATGTTTCCTTAATAAAACTGAAAATAAGAATTGCATGGATTAAGCTTAGTTAATATTATTTAGATGATATTAATGCATATTGTTGTACATTAAAAGGCATTTGCATGTAATTCTTTGTTCTATATAATGATTTTTATCGTTTTGAGAGAAGGAAATTTCAGTTTTCTGAACTGAGATCCTATGGAATTTCCTGTGGGTCCATGAAAAATTTAGAATTTCAACTTTTGCTTAAATTTTGAAAGGAAACACAGTTCAGAACAGATTTCCCATGAGAAGAAAATTCCCTTCTCAGTCCATCTCTAGGCCATAATTCTTCGCTCTTTGCTTCCTTAGCAATAATGCTTTATTATGGCTGGCTCTGGTGAGAGCTTACAGAGTGTGCTGAACCCTTCCTCTGTGTTTTATCTATATCTCACCTCTATTTCTTTATCTGTACTCTGTATGAATTTAGGTTCATCCTGCAGCCTTTGAAGGTAACAGTGAGAGAGCAGCAAGAGCAAAGCTAAGGTCTAAGGCTTACTGCACTTCAAATGATAGCTCCTGAACTGATTGATTCATCCTCAAACTACCCTTTGTCTTCAAGGACACTCCACTTAGAGGCAACTTCCCTCCTGTGTGCTATCAGTGGCAGGATCACGGCCATAGGCTTTCTAACAGTGCCCTGAGCAGGGAAATGTCTCCCTGCATTTGTCTGAAAAGTGACAGTAAAACCCAAGGATGTTGTGGCAATGAAATAAGACACGTTGAATTTTAACTGGAATGCACATTTTGCATACTTTCTTCTCCAAATTCAGTACACATGTTCAAATGCTTTATATGCAGCCAAGATTTTAGAACGTGCCTTTGAGAAATGTCTGGTAATGGTGTACTATATCTCAGTAAAATTTGCTTACAGAAAATTACATCATAAAGCTGGTTTGTTCCTTAATAAGGAATGCACATGTACATTGAATTTTAATGCACTGCTTTTACACCATTGATTAATTTTCTTCTAATATTTTGCGATATTGATCACATTGGTTTGAAAATACTGAAAAATACTGCATTATGGCATGTTTATTTATAAACATCCATCTTACATAAATTCACAGTTTATTTTAAAATTGTCAATAACAATAAATGATTGGCATCTAATTTTTTTTTTTCTGGAGTAATGGTTGAGTGTGTAATCTATTTCTACCAGGGTCATATGCACCTACCAAGACTGTTTCTTTGCTCTCTTTATGGATTATTTATAGGCAACCAAATTAGTAGAGATTTAATTATTAGAACAGGAAAAAAAAACATTTTCATGCCTGGACTGAAGCCACATAAATTTTCAGATCATGAGCAGGAGGAAAAACAGAATTTGGGGTGTTCAATCAGGCATGCAGATGCAAAGATGCATCATGCCCTTTCATTTGGCTCACCCTGCAAAACAACTGTTTCTTAATCTCCCGGTGGTAAAATCTTCATCTAACAGCCCTTCAGCAAATTAGAAAGCATGGTCTTTGAAGGCAATCTTCCCTTTAATAATGGAAGCTAAGAAGCCTGCCAGAAGGGACACATCAATGTTGCTGTAATTATCCCATGTAAAAAAAATGTTGTTGTCATCCATAGATGTATTGTTATATGAACAGATGAAAATGCCTACTAGGTTTTCAGCATATTTGAAGACTAAGTTGTTGGTGGCATTTCTCTCATGACAAACAAGTATTAAACATGCTTTCTGCGTCAGCAGTCTAATGGTCCAAAATCTAAGCCTAAAACAACATCTAAAATTACATAAATCATGCAAATATGTCCCCCCAATTAGTTTTATAAATGGCAGCATCCAAACAATCTTAGATCTGCTGGAGACTGGAAAGCTCCAGCAGAAACACAAAGTTGGAAACGTGCACTGTGTTACTCAGCAGAGTTGGAAATGAGAAAGTGATTAAGAGTGATGAGGGCTGTGAATGTTTGTATTCAACTCTGCAACTTTGAACCACTGTGACACTGCACATTCCTGAGACCTTACTCTTTGGAGCAAGTCCCACTCAGTTTAGGAGGTACAGCAGGAACAAGTGCCGAAACTTTTTTTTCCTCATGAGAACAGGTGCTCCAGATGATTTTTGTTACTAAAAACTACTGGCTGTCTTTTAGCTTGAGAAACCTCTGCTGAGTGAGAATCTAGATTTTCATGCTCTGAATTGCCCTCTGGCTGAAGCTGTTTCTCTCAATCAGCTGTGCTAGCCAGGGAGATAAGGTCTGCAAATTTGAAGTAGGCTTTTAACTGAGCTCATAAGAAGCTTCACTTTCTAATTATTTTTCCCTAGTTTCGTTTTGCTGAAGATGTCTTCTGGAACACATTCTTAGCTTCTACTTCAGCCTTACGACATAAGTAGTGGACTTAGAATAGGATCTGCACTGCTAGAAGTACCTCATGCAGCTGTTTCTGCATAGTATCTATGCATTTGACTGTCTCTAGGCAGTATTACCTAAGAGGAAGTGTGACTAGAAATGAGAAAATAATATTTTATGGGTGATCCAGGAAATTCTGCTCTTAATTTTCAAATTAATTAACTTTGACAATGTTACTCTACTTTCATATTTTGGGTAGGAATATTCCAAAACCTAGGATGGTAGAAATGTTAGGGAGAAAAAAAAAAAAAGGCAGATTGGAAATAAATAATAAAATATGGAAGAAATTTACTATCATATTTTAACTAAGGCTATTCACTCTAGAAATCCAAGTCTGTGAGGTATATTTAATTATGAAGAACATAAATATGTGACATGATCAGTGGAGCCAAACAGCATATTTCAAACCAAATAGTCTCTGGGGCAAAGTTCATCTCACTTGCCTGTGACCACTGAAAATGCAGATATGTAATCAGACCGAAAGGGCTCTCTTTAGTTGCACTAGTCAGCAGGCAGGAGTAACAGCCCTAGAGAGCAACTCCTTCCCACTGCTGCAGACATCAGTATGGGAAGAAGATGATGAGCTTTCTAGACAGAGGCTGCGGTGACCAGTTCACATTCAGAAATTTTAGAAACCGAAGTGAAGGTGTGACCAGTGGATAACTTCCAGCAGTGCACACCCACGAGTCCTGAAAGCTATAATCTGCTAATGATGAAAGCCAGCGAGCTACAGCTCCAGCAGGGAATCTGATCTCATCCACAGATAATGGAAAGCACAATACAAGAGACAGAGAAGATTATGAGAAAATTATAAAGTAAGGCACTCGAGAGCCTGAACAATGGGAATAGCATTACAAATTGTTTAAATAATACCCTTTATTCACATGAACCTCAGGGAGAGTGAAGGTACTCATTCTACAGAGAAGGTGCATTCCCATCTTAAAGTGTAGAAACCCAGGTAGGCAGTAGGTCATGAGGATAAGACTGCAAAACTGCTCATTATCATTCAAAATCTCATTTTTCACTGCTTGTTTCAGATCATAACCTGGGTGGGAACTATCAACTGTTATTGGATTGTAAGTAGAACGGACTGGGGCAATGTGAAGGCAAAATGCTTTTTAAGATGTTTCTTTGGGAACATTTACTATTTAAATGAGCAGAAACTTAACATTTACTTGTATGAACCCAAGATTAGGTGCTCTTTTCTAGCAATGTTTGATCTGTAAACAACGTAATACATGGCAAGGCTGCTACAAGCCGTTCACACTGATATCCTAGGCCACGCATTAATTGTTTCAGCATGAATCTTCAACAGGATTTCATCTACTTTTCCACTCAAATTTTCATGATTTGTGAGACAACTACCCATTCATATATGGAATTTTCTAATAGATCATTCATTCTGTCAAAATAAATACTATGAAAATGCTATCAAAAAAAAAAGTTTTGTGTAGAGTAGAATAGAATAGAGTTAGAGAACAAGTCTTATGAGACAGGATTGAGGGAGCTGCAGCTGGTTAGCCTGAAGAAAAGAGGGTTCAGGGGGCACTGTATTGCTCTCTACAAATACCTGAAAGAAGGTTGAAACAAAGTGGGAGAGGTCTTTACTCCCAAGTAATAAGTGATAGGGTGAGAAGAAATGGGAAGAAAGGCCTTAAGTCATCCCAGGGAAGATGTAGATTGGATATAGGAAAAATTTCTTCACTGAAACAGTGGTCAGGCTTTGGAAAAGGCTTCCCAGGGAAGTCATGGAGTCACCATCCTTGGGAGAGTCCAAAAAACATGTGGATGTGGCATTTGGGGACACAGTTTAGTGGAGAACACAGTGGTACTGGGTTAAGGGTCAAAAGCAATGATCTTAGAGGTCTTTTACAACCTTAATGATTCAATGATTCTATGAATTTTCCTGATTTTATTTTTAAATATTTTGTTGTCTTCATCCTCCCCTACCAAAAAAAATAGCAAACGGTCCCTGAGTGCATGAGTGTGAAACCAGTGTGGTGAGATGGGACACATGCAGATCCGGATTCCTCATATGAGAAGTGGATGTTCTAAGGTCCTGCGTTTTCAGGAACACTGAGCAGGTTACAGCCTGCTCTTTTATGCTTTTGCTGTCACCCTTTCCTCAATTTCAGTGGTGCTGGGGATGCTTCAAAGAAAACACAGATTTGTCATCTTTACTTTTGGTAAGTGCTCACCTTTTGTGCATCTCATTTGCCCTCCCCATGCAATTCTTATTGTGATTCTTTCCCACACTACAAAGGATTATTCTAGACTGGATTCAGAACCTGGAAATAATACACATGCACAGGTGACAACATATTGCTAGTTGGGACTTGTGTTGCCCCTGATATGAGCAGACAATGGGCAGAAAGCCTAAAAAACTCCTCACAACTTTGCTCCTTGTTACTTTATTGAATAAAAATAACCAATCATTTGTCAAAAATAAAGTCAAGGGATTGTTTTTCTTACACCGTTTCATGCAATGCGGTTGTTTTTCTTTTATCAGAAAGTGTGAAATCAGGTGTAACCATCCAGGATCTAGCCCCACAGCCTTTGCATTTAGTACCACCAGGTGTGACAGTGATCAGTAACAGATGTTTCATGTGACAGTCTAATAATAAAGCCCACAAAATGGATATTTTATTTGCTCAGAGGGAAAATACTTTCCCAGTTCCTACTGACTGGTATTTGTTAATGCCTGAAGCATAAAGATAGCATCCTTCTTTAGGGTTTTGTTTGGTTTTCAATATGCTTGAGCATTCAGCTTTTTTCTCTGTCAAAGATACACAGGGTGTCTCAATGTAGGTATCATTCTCTTTGCCTGTGTGAGTTTTTTCATTAGTTTGAAAGATCAAAAAAACTACTAATAAAAGAGTATGGCAATACCTTAGCTACCAGAACTTTATTCTAAAGGTAGGATATATGCAATGGGCACAACCCCTCATGTCTGGAAGCTGGGGACCATAAAACATGACAATCTGCTGAAGGGATATACTAAGTATAATACCTAAAAGGTATTTCAGACTAGTTGTTCATAGGACACTTCTCTCTGAATATACAGATCTTGCCTTTTTTCTCCTATTTTCATCCCTTTCTGGATAGTGTACACCCAAGGAGAGGCCTGGAGAAATCCCTGTGGCTGTATGGAGGGTCAGGCTTGCAGCCACCCCTGTTGTTTGTGCAGAAGCTCTGAAAGGAGTGCTAATCCTTTCCTATACACAGACAATGGCCAGTATCACCGTTTTAGGACAATTGTATTTTCACCTAATTTCACCAGATGTTAAGTGTTTCCATTTCAGTCAGAATCTCAATTATGTGACCTCACCAAGTTCAAGCCCCAGACAAAACTCAGTGTGAATTCTTGCCCACTTCCAGCCTGCTGTAGCCATCCTGGGGTCCCACCTCTGACAGAGTAACTGACATGCAGAATCTCCTCACTGCCCAGTCCTCTCTCCTGGCAGCAAACAAGTTTGGGTACATAGGAAAGGCAGCAATGAAATGTTTGTGTGCTGGCAAGGATAGGGACATGCAGAAAACAAAAGGATCTATTAGTTTTAATCTTTTCAGAAAAATGAGCATAACGGTTGCAGTGGTGCAGTCATGAGCAATACAGCATATACAGTGATAACACACATTGCAGTGTTTACTGATGTACTCTGAAATGTCAAAAGAACTTCTTTTCCATTCAAAACTTAAGATCTCCATTGCACGCAATAAAAGTTCCATGCTAATTTTACAAATATTTCCTGTCATCATTGCAAGACAGTTTTTACAAAGTTTTCACTGAAGCAACAGAGCAGAAATATCATTTTAAACTTCATAGCCATTCATCTCCATTATTTTGTTAATATGCTGTGCCATTGCCACACCTCCAGTCAACCGAAAAATATACAGAATAGTTATAAGAGGATCAGCACCTTCCAAAATAATTGTTTGATCAGGTATGAAGTGTCTCTTTCATACGGAGTCTTTACATTAATGACTGGGTTTAATTAGGCTGATTAAAAGTCAGAAAGAAGAAATTCGTTCTCAGCATAATAAACTGCTAATTACTAACTGCACAGAAAAGGTTATGGATAAAGAGGACTTTGCTATTAAGGCACATAGCAGAACAACTTCCATTCCCCTCACATTTCCTGCATTTGTTACAAACAATTGCAAAACTCTTTTCAAGGCTTATTGGTCTCTCTTTCCCTACACTACTCTGAGATAAAAAAGCAGCTTTAATACCAAGAGTGCCATTTCCATTTACAGAGAGGGTGTAGAGGTATTTTAAGGAACATTGCCAAGACACTGAAGATAGACTCTTAGAATTTTTATTTTTCTGATTTTTCTTTTTTTTCATTCAGAAACCAAGTAACAGACACTTCAAAAACTCCTGTAGGAATTATATTCACAAGCATTATTTGGGAAGCTGTTTTCATTTCAAAATACTGAGATTTGGGTCTGGAGAATGTCAAAAGTAATCATAATTACAATAGTGAGTGACATTGTAATATGATTTTAAAACAAAGGTAACGGCTACTTAATAGGTCTTTGATTATTAGGTTTTTTTTCCTTAAGTCAAAGTAGTTTCAAGTCACACTGCAGTACAGAGCTGTGGCCTGTGAGTCATCCCTGTCCTTCCTGCACATGCGCATCACCCATGTTTGTGTGCTGGCAAGGCACTGACATGGCCTTCCTCTCCCCGTGGGATAATTCAGGCTGGAAGGGGCCTCAGGAGATGTCCAGTGTAGCTGGATCCTAAACATTCTGCTTTACTACATTTAACTGGGACAGTGGTTTACAGGTCAGTATCTCAGTTCACCACCTGATTTATATCTGAAATTGTCACTGAGACAGAGACGGAAAATTATTCAGTTCCTGATATTGCCACGATTTAAATATGTCTTCTCCAGAAACTAATTTCACCTCTTTGCCTCTATTAAATGCACTATTCTATTTCTGATATAGTTATTCTTCCAGCTGTTGCATTTGTTTTGCTACTATAGTAAAAAAGGCAGAGAAAAAAAATTAAACGAAGAGCAACAAGTTATGTTCTCACTGAGCCACAACATCAAGGAAAATCAGGATATAAACTCCATTAGCAGATTGCAGACTTTATAGGTTTATCTGCAACATGCAGAGTTAAAATATACTCTGTTACAAAATGTCTGTGGCTTTGCTGCTGAAAGCAATAACTAGCAACATCTGTGATGAAACGTGTCTAAAATGATTGGGCACTGATATGCTATTGCTTTCCAGGTATTTCTATTGACCATAGCATCCTAATACTATTTTCCGTAAGATAGTGCGTTCTTGCTGGCAGTGAAGCATGTCAGGAAGACAGCCTTGCCACCCATTTGTTTTCACTTCCCTTGTTCTTCAATCCCAATGTTGAAAACCGTACCTCATGGGAATGACATAGGCTTTAGAAATATGATAAACAGGTAGAAAAGTGCATAATTAAGAAGCATTTAGAGTTTCGTGCAGAATCCACTGGGCAAATAGGCAAATGTTTGAAAGCTAGTTAGAGGTCTATACAGGATATCAGTATCAAAGAAGGCAGAAAACAATGTTATGTCTAAATTCCAACAGCTACCTACTCACTTTACATACTTCAAACCAAAACAAATAGCATATCTAAAAAGTCTCATTGCAGTGGGTTGTAACTCAAACCATGCACCAAAACTCCATTTAATGGTAAGAGAAACTTTAAGTATTGTAAGCCTGCAGTATTCCTCAGTAATCCATGTGTCTTTACCACTGAGCTGGCCAGATGAGGATGAGCTCCTTTATGTAAGGAGTTCAGCCCTCTGTCTTCAGGTGTCTGCGCAATGATAAACAAAACTTCCTCATTATATCCCTATCACAGCTGCTGCACAGAATTTGCTTAATAAGAACCAGAACCACTTTCAGCCACGAGAGGAAAGCTGGTAACACAAAGAGCTGCTAATGCCTTGCCCCACCAGAGGCTACAAAGCTTCATTAGGCATCTCTCAACTTCCAGCAAAGTGGAAGCTGCTGTCAACTTGCCTTAGCTGCTACTAGGACAATGTACTTAAGTTAAACCTTCTGCTTGAAAAGAACTAGAAGTAAATTGTTTCAGATATACAGACACACACGTGTATGTATGTGTACCCACGTATGCTTATTCACAGGTAAGTATTGTATAGGTTTGTCATGCACATATGTGAGAGGCATCTTTCTTCCTCTCTCTAGGTAAATAAACATTTAAATGGGAATTAATTTTAATATTTATTTCTTCATATCTCTGCTTAATTTAGTGTAATTTTCTTTAAATAATGAATCCAATGAAGAGTTATGTTGCCTAGCATGTTTTATTTCAAAGTTTACACAGATAAAATCCAACATTAAGGTTAAAATTCAGGTTACGCTTTTCTTATGGGGTATTGAAAACTTGGGGATCTCTTACAGGGTCATTCACTTTAGTCCCAAGACCTTCTGTCTTGGGAGACCTGCCCCGATGCCTTTGCAATCTGTCTGAAGCCGCAGTAAATAACATTGAGATGGCATGTCCTGAAAGCTGTTAGAAGGGCAGTTTCTTCCAGCCAAACTTCAAGCAGGAAACATGGCTCTTTCTGTAGAAAAAGCTAACATTTGGGAGGGGTTTAAATAGCTTTAGAATATATACGGTGTTTTTGAAGCACTAAAATAGCTCTTCCCTCACTCTGAGACTTGTTGCTATAGGACATGAAATAAACGACACTCGCACACTGAGATGAGAAAGGTGAAAAGAACCCAAGTGTTTAATTTCTCTCGATATTTATACATTTCTCGATCCGACAGTGGATTGGAAGATGATGTTGCCACCTCTCCAACCACACTGGTTAAACAGACAGTCCATCAAGTTTTCTCTCATAACAAAGGAATGATAACAAAAGGACAGTTAAATAAACATTGGCTATTATTTACATGACAACTCTGAGAACTCTGACTCCAACAATGTAAATTTCAGAAGGCTAAGAAGACCAGGGCAACAGAGACTCACACCAGTGCATCGTGAATTTTAAGCGTTTTGTACTCAAAGCCCAAACGGTGCTTCTCTCTGGGGTTTTAAGGCATGGTCTTGGCGTGAACAATCTTCTGCTGACCACCACTGCAGTATGAATGTTGTGATTCTGCTGAAGTGAGACAATCTCAAGGATTCTGTTTGAAGAAGCAAAGCTGCTTTGGGGGCCAGGACAGACACCTCAACTTTTCAGAGGTGTACCATGGGGAAAACCTCATGTTTTGATGACAGTTTAAAACAAGACCACGAAACACCTTTACTTCTTTCTTAGCAGTGGAAGGTGGTGGATCATACAAAATTGCCACACAGCCTCTGTCTCTGCTGTCTGGTGACTGATGAATTGCTGAATGTCATTCCTTGCCCACTTGCTGCCCAGGTCCGCATCCAGCGCAATGCCACTCCTCATCTGGGCTCCAAAGGTTGTCTGCTGCAGTGTGCCTTGACTGGTTTATGATAGTTGAACAGTCACATCAGCCAGTCTGCTCCCCAGAAAGCCTCCTTCTTCCTTGTGGCTCTGTCCATGTCTTTTTATAAATGTTCTACTTCATTAAAATGTGAGACATTATAATTTGCTAGGAGTTGTCAAGTACAGGTCACACCACATACCAAAGAATCATGAGCAAGAAGAATTGGAACAGACATCAAGAGCAAGATAAACAAAGACAGACAAATAGGAGCATGTCAGAAAAATTACCGAGTATGCCAAACATCCCTGTCTTCAAGGAGTACAATATCAGATTCACAAAGGTTATGTTTGCAGTCCAGATCCCACTGAGATTAACAATGAATTCCAATTCACCGAAGCAAAAGTTGATTTAATTTTTGAAGATGGATATTTTGTTTGTGCTTCAGCAGAAGTTCAGGCAATCTTTGTTCTAGATAGTTGTTCTCAAGTATATTTTTACAGAGTGAAAATGGGTTTTTTTGAAAGTGCTTACAGTGTTTCAGAAGTCAGCAGCTTTCACCTCAAATCTGAAAAATTACTCTAAAAGTAATATCTTTATATCCTTTCCTCTTCTTCTCTACTTTATTTCTGATATCAGTACAGTTAATGATTAAAATAAAAAGTTCTGAATTCACACCTTTTGAAATGAGGGAGTTTACTATAGCCAGTGAAAATGTGTCCTGAAGTACGATCAGCAAAAGCAAAATGCATTTTGCAGCTCAAGGAGAAACTGTAAGTTCTATTTATTTTTTCACGTTAGTGTTTTCTTTAGTCTGGGCAAAAAGAAGTCAGCTATTGCTTCTTCTCCAGAAAGTTTTACTTATAAGAATAGTAAAAAAAACCCAACACCATCAAAGATACAGGACTAGTATAAAAAAAAAGGCTTATTTTTTGGACTATCAATTGCTTTCTGCATATCTCTTGCCTTCTGTAGAAATGAGCATAATTTTTCCAAGTATAATACACCCTAAAATGTTCATCAATGGAAGAAATTGGTTTAGTTCCCTTTTCTACATTAGACTTCATTTTTCTTAAATGGAAGAAAATCAATTCACATCACATCAAGGGCACAGTGTTTGGTGTATATCATTCCTCCAGCAACATTTTCACATAAAAATGGAGACTCAGATGTTCTGAATGAGAGTGGAACAATAGGAACCAGAAAAATCATCCCATTCTATTTAACATACTGCTCAATGATAATTACAGACAAGTATACTCTGCTTCTTTCTTCCATATTCAACAGACAGCTGCTGTCATAAAAGTTATTGACTGTGTAAAGACCACGTTCTGGCCAGGTATAGATTATTTCAGCTCAGAAATGCAGTAACCTGAACTGTTTCAGATGCCATTAACCTTCCCATTCCTATTATAGAAAGCAAGAAAATTTATAAAAATCAACCCCAAGCTTATGCAGCTACAGGCAATGTAGTTATATAATTTGAAGTGCAACGTCGAGTACATTCCGGTGTTTTGAAAGGCTCAGAGGCCTGAATCAATGCCATAAATCAGAGGAATAAATTCTAGTACAGAAAATAGATTTCTGCCTAAGTTCAAGTAAAACTCAGACATTTAAAATGTATGCCTCCATTCTCAAAATGACAAACAGAAGATACTTGGAATTTAATTGTCGGTACAGGTCTGATGTGTGGGCTGCAAACCCTACTGTCTTTATAACACAATGATATCCTGACAACAGTGGGCACATTTGCTTTTTTAACATGACATATATTATTTTTCTGTAACCAGAGAGACCAAAGTCATCTGATGAAATAGTATTATTCATGGAGACTTTATAGAACAAGTATTTCATGGTATGTACCACAGTGCATTCCATGTATTATGGATGATTTTGCTGTTAATCAACAGATTCCCTGTTTGCCAGAGAAGTCAGAATTGACATATGATAGAAAATCATGGGAGCCCTTTTATTAGACACAGCTTACTATGTCAGAAATTGTTTCTGTTCCCGAAGAGACCAGTGAATTGTCAAAAGTAATCATGGATGTTCCAGAGAGCCAGTCATCCAGGGAAAATTATGTACAGCACTTACTGACTGAAAAAGAGTTTTATATTTTTGCTGCCCCCAAGATGATTGAAACCACAGAAAATCAGTTTCACAAGAGCCACGGTGGGCTGTACTTTAAACAACAACAACAAAATCTCCCCTTGTATCTTCCCAATATTTTAAATGGTGACTTTCTGTTTTACATTTTTCCATTTTCATTTCTAATGTACTCAAAATAAAATATGAAGAAGGATTAGGCTAGTCATCAAGTCTACCCAGCCCTGCGTCCTCCAGTGGTGCCTGGAAGGGCTAGAAACATATCAACAGTATAAAAAAAAAGTGTCAATAATAATTATTTAACAATATTAACCTGTTCAGAAATACTTCCTCATAATGCTCTTCCAGTGTCTGCAAGCTGTGGCTCGGAGACCTTCTGGGCAGGGATAGAGTCTTTGCCTCTGGGAGTCACTAATGCTGTTTTTGCCCCCTTGATTTGTCCAGCTATCTCTTGACTTCATGCAAACTTTTAACTCCACCATGTCCAGTTGTAATGTTCATTGTGCAAGATGTGAAAAATAGTCTCTTTTTTTTTTGTTTTAAATATGCAATTTACTACTTTCACTAGATCCCCCTTGCACTGAAAAAGACAGGGAAAATCCATTCCCTGCTGACAGTGATGTCAGCCAGCATATTACCTGTGCTGTGTTCCTCTCAATTTCCCACCCGGTGAGCTCTCACATCTGCTCATTCTTCATTTATAACACCATTTCTCTCCTCTGGCCATCGTCATTGCCTTCGGTGGATCTTTCCCACTTCTGCTTTACTGGATGGAGACCTAAGATTTCTATTAAGTGTTCAAGATGCGAACACTCTATAGAGTCATACTGAGCCATGGGACTGCTGCTGTTTTGCTGCTTCTCCTTTCATAGTACTTCCCAATACTTGGTGTACCTTCTGAAAACTGCTCCCTGCTGACCTGGTGGTGTGAGACTCTTCCAGCAGCCCCGGACTTCTGGCCTAGGGGAAAGCTGCTGCCTTGAGGAGCCAAAGGCTGTGGAAAAAAAAGAAATGGCAGATGGATCTAGGGAGAGGCATCATGAAAAACTCGGGATTTAGAACCTGGTTGAAGACTCATGTTCAGTGGTGGGACCAACCTTTCCATGATATGGTTTTCTCCGGAGGAAGGCATGGACTTTGGCCATGTCAGTAAACTGTCCCCATCTTTACTAGCACACTTAACTGACAGCAGTCTAACCCACACAGCAATGCTGTCCCACACTTGCTGTTGCAGGTTTAAATGTAAATGTTTTCCATTGGAGACATGTTTAATGTTCTATACCCTAGTTATACCACTTGAAGTGCTGTTGAGCACAGTGTGATGCTTACTATTTTAATCATATTAAACCCCATTAGGGAACTAAACTGTGTGCAGTTCTTGTGGGCTTCTTATCTCTTAGGTTCAGTTTCTCCACCCCCTTTTGGAGGGTGAAAGGTTTAAGTGGAGCAGCCTGTGCAGATAGCACTGGCAGCTAGCAGCATGCTGCTGCTCCCTTTCAGGGCAAGAACTATGAAGCAATCTGGTTGTTTGGGTATTTTTCTTTTTCAGTTGAGTAAACACATTTATAGAGATTATATTCTGCTTGCAGGACTCCTGGACATGCACAAATAGCTGTCTTGCAATGTGAGGATCTAATAAAATTCCCTTTAGAAAGCATTTAAAGCTCTGAAGAACAGACATGCAGGACCAGTTGAGAGCTGAAATTAAGAAATAAGGTGCACAAATGAAACATACTGGAGCCATGTTCTTTCATTTAATCATGGCATTATAGTTTATTATGCATTTCAACATCATCGTTGCTATTTAACACATTATCATCGGTGTGTTCTCTAATTAAAAAATAAAAAAAAGAAATGGCAGATTTTGGTCTATTTTGCTTTTGCCTTTGGGCTTTGATTTGATCAAGGTTGATATGAGAGCATGGGTTTGGCAGAAGGGGACTGAATTTTGCTTTATTACCTTGATATAATTGGAGATATGGAGAGCATACCAACTTGAAAGAACTGACTTAAGGGATTCAGTGAGGAATCCGCAAAAGTAATAATTATTGTCCTTGACTGTCAGGGAAAGTGTTAAACAAATACAAAAGAAAAAAAAAAGGGCAAAGAGAAGAATGAGGTTTGCTGTTGTATACAGTTTCAAAAATACTTTAATTTTTTTAATGCCAGATGTTAGGGTCTTTGCTTGGCTCAGATGCTTTGTTTCAGAGCTCTGATGAAGACATCTAAACAGAAGCATGGCAGTGTTCTAAAAAGGTATGTAAATCCAGTCATGACCAAGTAAACCTTGTTGCTGTTTCCTAAACAGATAGCCTTTTTCAGGCTTTTATATTCCTAACCCTTTTTTTCTTCTTCACATGCCTTTGGCTTTAATTTTTCATGAATGTGACCATAGGCAGGAAGGTACTGAAGTCCACACCTGGGGTTGGGACTTTCAGCAGTCAGACACAGGACTAGCTATGGAAAATAGGCCTGACACCATCCATCACTTGGCACCATTCACTCTCTGCTTCAGATTCACTCACCTTTTAGATGAAACCAGGGAAGAACTAGCAAAACTTTGGCTCAGCATGTAAGTTAGATATAAATTAAGTACTAATTTGGAAAAAAAAATAGTAAAAGTATTTTCACTGCAAATCAAAAGATGCTTTGGATCAGTGTTCTGGTTTCAGTTTTACAGTAGCTTTAGGGAAAATTTCAGTTGGAATAAAATCTGATCGTTTTCTTGACAGCAATAGCTATCTATCTTGACAGTGAATAAAATTACTGTTCATTTAAATCTGAATTTTGGTTGAAAAGTGTATGAGTATGAACAAACTGGCATGGCAGGAAAACATAACAGTAAATGATCAAGGAGAGTTTGATGCACTTTTAACAGGAAACAAAAATTACTATGTTACTTTGCTGTCACCTTAAAATGCCTCTCTTTTCTGTGACAATCCTTTTTATCTTTCATAACTACTTAATAATTATCCACCGAAGGCAGCAGAAGACTTTCCAACAGTTTCAAAAACCAGAGCACCTTAATTTCTGCATGATTGTCATGAAAATGGGGCACTTATGAAACTGGGGCACCTGGTGACCTTACCAAAGATTTATACTGAAAATAATAATGTTAAAAGCAGATAGACAATCTAAATGAATCACATTTTTATAAAGCTAAAACTATTCCTGTGTAAGTAGGAATGGAATTTGGAGATTTAGTACTTATACATTTGCATTCAGCCTGTACCAGACTTTTCTCCAGTGTGTCAGACACAGAGTGAAGGCAAAGGGATCTGAGGGAATCTGCGTAAGTAAAGTGTATGCACACTTAATTTATTAGAAATCTGAACTGTTATGGGAGTCCTCAATAAATACACAGTTTGAACTCTGGCTGCAGTGCTGTGCCTTTCATCAGCCAGGCAGGGGGATATCACTATTCAACTGCCTGAGTGGAGAGGGCCACTTTGCAGATAAAAAGCTTCTTCACCTTAGAAAAGAGTGTGGAAAATTATTCAGTAGCAGAGAAAAGCATCCAAAGCACCCCTGGTAGCTTTGGGGAAGGGGAGATTAATATATTATCTATATATCTGTTGATGTTTTTGTACATTTCTGTTGTAGGTGTAAAGAGCTTACTACTTTTGCAAGATTATAGACAGATTGTCTGTGGTGTGTTACACCTGCATGTGCCCCTGATAAAGCTACATTGTAAATGGCACTGACACCAGTCACCTTCCCAGAAAATAATGTGCTTAGTTATTAAAGCAGCTTGGGGTTCCCAGATTATGCCAGAGGACTGAGGGGACTGGCTAGGTTTGAATTTGAGGACTGTTGTAGCTTCATTGCGGGTTTCTCCCAGCAGGATTTTGTACTGACTCCAGGGCATGTGGGAGAGAAGGAGAAGAGCGAGCCTGCCTCTCTGGATGTGTAAGGCAGCTGTAGAGCTCAACACTCATGTTCTTACACTTTTAGGACATACCTGCCTAGTAGTGTGAAAGCTGAGCATGGCTGCTGGCGGTCTTGAGTAAAATTCAAGCTCCTTTCTACTACGCATCATAAAGTTTTTATACAGGCACTTGAAGTGTCAGTTTTGTTTCCACAATCCCAAGTTCTCCTATGTTTTTTTTTTTAATGGTACTGTACCACTCGATAGTCTCTCTTTATTTAAGAATACAATGCATTTTCTGTAAGAACTTCATTGTTATCCCCAGTTTATTCTGATATAGTTATTCGTATCTTATAACGCATTTTAAAAAGAATTCTGTCTTTAATCTTTACTCTCCACCATATTTGAATAATTTTGTCTTTCAGCATTTATATCTTCTACAAGGTAAAAACAAAACTTAAATGGGAGGGGGGGAAAAAAGCAATTACTGCTGTCTTGTATGTGCCGCGGTTTGGGGATCTTACCAGGGAACTGCAGTGCTCTTGATGTATGAGCTCCACTCCTGCCTTTGCTCTGTTAGAACATTTGGCAGCAACAATGAAACTGGGATAGTGTACATAATGTTAAGAAAAATTGCCTTTTCAAAGCCGAGTTCAGAAATATGAGTCATTCCAGCCCGATAATGGAGGGGTTTTATCGTTTGTTTAATTAAGGACAAAGTATGGAACAAACCAGAGTGGCTTAAACCTCTATGTTTTCAATATCACTGTAGCATGACACATTTACATAAACCATAGTGACTGTGGTGGGACACTGCAATGGAAAATTAATCATGCAACCTGTGAAAACAAAGCTCTGCTTCACGACTACTTACTGACTTTTGTTCAGTACAAGTACGTACTGAGAACAAGTACGTTGCAAGAGTAGTTGTTCTCTGATACTTACAAAAAGAAATTCTGGAGGGCTGTATCTAACTTTGATTTTTAGGCTGTCTGTAAGTGTTAATAAGGTCCATTTTCTGTCACTTTCTATCAGTGCTTGCTGGCAGAGCCTAGCACTTGGAGTTAGGAGCAGTGAATACTAACTCAGGAGTTACTTACAGCTGTTTGCACCTTGACTTTGACAGTGTCCCTTTTAAAGGGCAGAAACAGCCTTTTTCTCCCTCCCTCTTTTTGCAGTTGGCTACCATATTTGCAAGATCCGTATTAATTTAGATCTTCAAAGGAGAATCAATTTTGCGTGTTTTGACATGAGAAAATTTATCTCATCGCCTTTTGTCTGACCCTGCTTTTATTTTAGTTCTTATTTAAATTCACACAGAGTTTTATCACAAAGGTTATCCTAACATTCATCTTTTGTATTTGTCACTGGAACAACTTGTTCTTGTCTATTGCATGAATATAGCACTCAGATCTCCTTGAAGATCTCCTTCTACAACATAGTCCTTAACAAGAGAAAATTCTGATTTCAGTAGTGTTCCTTTTAAAAAAAAATAATTACACAAAAAAAAAAAAAAAGAAAAAGAAAAAAAGGAAAAAGAAAGGAAAAAAAAGAAAAAACAAACAAATCTTTATCTTTCAACAGAGATGAGGTCACAGCCAGGAATAGCTTAAGAAAGACACTGAACCAGCCTTACTAAACCTGCAGAGGGTTATGATGGATACAACTCATGGAATCCTGCTGTATTTTCCAAATATGATGGCTAGTGCAGTGTAGAAAATAGCACCATAAAGGATGTAGGCTGTCCCATGTTAACGACAGCTAAGAATAACAAATTCTCATATGACAGATCTCCTGTTGAGGCTGTGGATGAGAAGGAACTTAGCTTCACTTAATGACTTTAAATGAAATAATACAAAAGCTATATATGAGTTTTTTATTAAACCTTAGAATAAATGTAAAAGAAGAAATATTACCTATTACACGTTGCTGAAACTGGTCAAAGAGGATAGAAAGCATCTTTGAAGATACTGAAAAATACTGAAGTATCTTTTTTCTATTCAATGAATATATAAAATAGTTAAGTGATGAACGAAAATGTATAAGCTGAGATGGCCATTTCCACACTCCGACGTTTACTGTTAAGGTGCTCATGTTTTCAGACAAGTCACTTGATTCTGCGCCAAGTCACCTTGAAGTCTGTAAAAGACATGTCTGGGGGAAACAGGGGACTCTGCCCTCCAGAGGTAACTATTTTTCTCCATCGACTGTAGAGGGAGCCTAGAAACTAACTTTGACTTGATGACTGACAGGTTTGGCAAAGTGCAGGTGGAGGTGCAACCCCTCTGGCTGTGTTTACAGCCATGCACCGCTGCAAACAGTCAGAGCTGGAGGCATGCTCAAATGGCAGAGAGCACCTATGACTTCGTGCATTTTTTCTTCCTTCCTGTGTCTTTTGTAGTTTTACTCAGCAGACATCCACCTTCGCATTTATTTTTACTGCATGACCATTATCTTCCAGCCAACTCCTAAATGATTCTGCTTATTTAAGATATACTTAACAAGAAAAAATGTAAAGGTACCTGAAGCTCTTAGAGCCCTACACACCTGGTCTTAGGAGTAGGTAAAGAAGTTTGTAAAATAAACACAAGATTCTTCTCCCTTTTTGCCTTTGAAAACAAACAAACAAACAAAAGCAAAATAAGGAAAAGAATTTTTTTTATTATTTTAATGTATACCTAATTTTTATCTATTATTGTCTATTTTGAATTATGATTTTTTGTTCAAAAATATTCCTGTGTCCTGTCTGCAAAATATCATGCAAGTACAGAAACGTAATAGCAGATGCTAGTCTTGCAGACACGTTCATCAAAACACACAGAAAACAAGATTTATCCTTCATGCTGTGCACTTGATAGCTGCTTTAAAAAAAGGGCATTCATCTGTATCAGAACATTTTAGCAGACTACACAGTTTGATGTATTTTACTGCTTAAAATTGATTCTTAACCTTCTGACATTTCACTGTTTGGATCTAACATGGCACAAGAATGGAACCAGGCAACAGTGATTAACAGATAGTATCTTCTCTAGTCTGCAAGCCTCCTCAAGGCTGCTATTATGAGCCACTCTTTCAGAAGGTGAAAGATGGTCACCCAAGGTGCCTATGCAGAATGAAACTTTCTGAAAGAGGCTGAAGTTCTGAAGGGTGCTGAAGGGTGAGGTGGAACTGATTTATTCCCATTATTTCAAAATTTCTTCCACTCCAGAATGGAAAAAAAAAACTTCCAGAAATTCCCTGTAAATTCTACAATTATTTGTGAGCTGATAAGCAACACATCATTTTGAGAAGTGAAAATAAAATGTTTCAGTTTCTCACCAGGTCTAGGGAGCAAAATCACCTCTGGCTTTTTCCAGGATGTGTCTCTGTGTTGCTCAACCCTGACTCCTCTCCTAAATAAGACTCCTGCTGCAGGCTCCTGTAGGTCTCAGAGCAGCTACTTAATCAGCTTCAGTACAGCCTGATGTCTTGTGCAACCAGGACACTGGCCTAGTCTACAGCCACCTTTAAAAATAAAGCCTTAGTGATTAAGAGTCTTTCAGCTTTAAATGCTGAAAACAAAATATGTACACACATCCAAGCTGGCAGAGTTTCTCACTTCTCTGTCTCACCACCCCCAGGATTCGCTCACTCTCTGCACCAGCTATCACCCTCCTAGTAAAGCATCCAGAGACCTCAGTCTTTGGTTTGAAACTCTAGTCACAGCGTTTGCCTGCACTCTGTTCCCCTCGGCTGGCAGTCACGGAGGAGTCAATGTCCAGCTGTGGACTGTCAGTGTTATCTCCAAGAGACCACCGTGTCCTGTCTGTTTCCAGGCAGGTGTATCAGACGGGTGTGAGTGCTCTCGGGACAGCACGGAACTTTCACTCTCCTGGCCCAGAGAAGACAGGAATCACATCTAATGCCAAGCAGATATTAACATAAGACAAGCACACTGCCTGCACTTCTCCATTGCATACAGCTGGTATAGGTTTAAAAATTGTGTTATTTTAATACAAACAAAAAAGAAAAACACTTTCAAAAGGTGATCCTTTAATCTTTTACCAGAATTGATTTTTCATCAAAGCACATCAGATTTTTACAATTTAGTCTTAAGAAAAACCCCCAAACTGAAACCAATGGCCACAACAGAACCAAAACCCCACTAAAGCACCAAATGAATCACAGTCTCTGAAAATCTAAGAATAGATCCTCCCTTGTTACCTCATGCCGGAAGATGGAAAGGGCCACATTCTGCTCCTGAAAACTTTTCAGGGAGAACTCTGGCTATGCCCATGGCACACCTAAGGATAACAGGTAAGGGGGAGGCAGGGAAGGACCATGTAGTTCCACAGCACTGAGAAAGGATTGCTGGATCACAGATCCTCTAAAAACTGCCAGGCTCTTGCCCACTGACTATGCCAACAAATACAGGGATTTTGAACTAGAGATGCAAGTCTATTTTTGATATTATGAGGGAGGAAAATCCCTCAGTATTTTTGACACCAAGCATCTAGACTTGGTCTTTTCCAGGAAATTACCCGCAAAAAATTTGATTGAAGAAACTTTAATATGAACAGGCATCCAGTTGTATGCATCCACTACCCCCCAGTGACACTGCCAAGCAGTTCAGAGGATCATGCCCATAGGATCTCATTGAGAACCTGCCTTGGTCTTGCCTTTCTCCATCCTAATCTCAACCTTAGAAGAAGACACATATCCAGCCCAGCCTTTATGATATACATACTATTCATAAAAATTCATGCTTGCATAAGTTAAAAGTACATAATTTCAAAATCTACCAAATGATATGCTTTATTCCAGTAAAGCTTTTCCATCTACCTCAGAAATACCAAGAATATATGTTATCACTTCATCTTTGCAATCAGTATTTTGTTGTATTTTGAAGTCCTGTACTATATGTAGAAGGATTTAATACAAACAGATTTAGATTTGGGGGTAATCCCTTAATGCCACTCACTTTGGAAGGTTACAACTCCAATACTTCTAAATACGGGTAATGTTACTTGTTATAGTCAATCTTTTACATTGGGCTGATCTTTAGCATTTGTTAAATTGCACAGTGGTTTGTGATATGTTTGTTAAAATGATCATTATTTTTTTTATGTCTGTTAAATCGGTTATTACTCTATGTTGTGTGTTAAGTTTAATGATGTTTTTACTTTATGCTGTGTGTCAATTTTAATGATGTATGTTAAAACAGTTGTTACTTTACGTTGAGTGTTAATTTTAAAATATCGTTAGTTAAAATAGCCATTGCTTTATGTTGTATGTTGTTCCTGTCTTTATCCATCTCAGAAATTCTTAAGTATTATAACAGTAATATATGTTAGTTTAAAGAAATGTTAAATTATCCCTTAAGATTACACTTGGGAAAGAAAAAGCAACAAATGTAAGAAATAAATTTTAAGGCACACTATTTTCCCTCATATGGCAAAACTAGAAATTCCTTCCCTGCCTGAATAGACACAAAGAGAAGAAAAATCAAATTTACATTTACAAAGGTGTATTCACACTCGATCAAAATTTGGGTGTCCACCCAGACCACGGATGGAGATATCTTATCAGCGCTAAGCACCCACAACTCCGATAGGATCCGGTACTTAGCAGGACATTTGGGCGAACCCCATCTTTTGTTACACCCTTATCGGCAGAGGAAACTCGTTGTTTCTATTTTAAACGAGGCCCCGTTTCCATGATCAAGACTAAAATTCCACGATTGAGGCGCCACGAAAGAGGGTCACGTCATCCTGCGTCTATTCAGCAATAGAAAACTTTTGTATCTATTCAACTTTATTCAAGAAACACCCTTGATGGAGGCAGAGGCGAGGCACCGAAAGTGATGTCACCCCAAAGACGTACTGCACCGCCTGAGGGCTGAAAAACAGTATATAAACCAACAGAAGATGGAGGAAAAACGGTGATTCTGAGGAGCTTGCAAAATGGCAGACGTTTAAGCTCGAATCACCCGTGCTGGCCAGTACTGTTTCGCTGATGGTGTTTGCTATTATGTTTTTTTGCCATAAACTCTGTTGTTTAATAAATTGATATTGTGTTATTGCACGTAATCTGCTTCTCTTTATAACACTTTATAATTCCGGGTAAGAGGAATCCACTTGGTTTCAGCCATAGTTACAGCAGCTCTTTGTAAGATACTTGCTCTGGGATCTTGCCTCTGATGCTATTTTTTACCCCCAAGAGTTTGCGCGTTCTGGTTCTCAGTGCATTCAGGCAGGATAATATAGTACAGACCAAGGAAAAGAAAGTCAGACAACCTTTATTACACAGAGGCACATCCTGAAAAGAGAAGAACAGCGGTTCAAAGGTAAGCAAATCTGTGCAGTGCCTAGAAATCAGCCATGCCATGATTAAATCATAGCTCTAATATTATGCATATGTATTTTCAAAGAAATTCAATTGGATCTTTCTGCATGCACAGTTAGAGGCCTTTCTCAGTCCTCATCACTCTTAATTGCTGCCTTTTCAGGGCGGTACACAAAGTCACCAGTCACCTTTCAAAGGTTTGACAGGTGTGTCTTATCACATCAGTTAAATCAATGCAAGAAAACCCTTGGCTAGGAAACCTGAGACCAAGCCCAGTAGCAGGTCAGCAGTTAACCTCTTCCCTGCCTCTCTGGACTCATGTTCACCTCAAACAATAAGCCCAGTAATAAACCAACTAAGCATAAAATATTTATAAAGGGAAAAATAAGAACAGAAGAAGCAGTGAAAACCAACCATCAGAAAACCGTGCTGGCATTTAATTCTTCACAGCTGATTTTCATCTAGGAGATTGCTCAGTCACCCTTACAGCACAGGCACTGCAGCATTGCGTAATGAAAAGCTGGCTGTAGGGTGACTTCTGGTGTTCCCTGTCTGTGCTCTGCTCCACTCTTTCTGTGCATCGCAGGAAACAGGACTGTATACGCTTCATAAGGAACGCTGTTCAGCTGTTTAAAGGAAAAGTAACAATCTCATCCTTTACTGCTTCCCCTGTGTAAGGGAGGAATATCCTTGACTCTCTGCTGCAGTTTGTACCACGACTCAGCTTACGCAGCCTTTTTAGAGTCAGGGAGAGAATGCTCAGGGTGCTTTGCCAGCAGACTTGAGCGTATCCTGCCCAAGTAGATGCTATGTTGGGAAGCCCTGCAGCTGGAGAAGAATAACCAGGACAGTGTGGTCCTGACAATGCTGTGCAGGGACTGGTCACGAGGAGGAGAACACCAGCTAGTGCTCATTTGCAGCAGCTTTTGTGACACACCTGTCTGCAGCCTAGGACGACTGCAAAGTGCCAGCGTTCGTGAAAAACACCAGATATGTACAACGTAGCAGCTGGTTCGGGGTGGATAAGCCATTTGGATCTCAGGGTACAGCTCTTAACTAACTTACAGGGAAGTTATCTACACTGTAGCTGTAAAGTTATGTCAAATGGTCCTGCCCTCTGCACTGGCATCTTTTAAACCACCTATTAAGATGCTCAGAATTTTGGCCAGAACTTATTTTGAAGCCAGCCTGAGAGCCAGGGAGTGGTAAGGGAGCCTGACATCCAGAAGCCAAGAGCTTGGAAAGAGAATTAATTATTTTTAAGCATCATGATCATTATAGTTTCTCCCTTTGAGACATCTCTGAGAGAGAGAATTTATACTGGATAACTTTCTAGTTGTTTTTGGAAATAGAAACATCATATGTCAGAGCTGGTTTTCTGATAAGTTTCTGCTTTGGCTGACTTTTTCAAAGTTTCTACTTCCCATTTTTTGGGTTGTTTTTTTGTATGTGTGATGAACTGGAATTTTGTTAAACTAGATTCAGGAACTGAGCCATATATTGGTGTTTAATGAAGAACCATCTTGGTCACAAATATTTCTTTCCTCAGATATAAAATCAAGGCAAGAGAATTGTACAGATATATCTGCTTTCAGGGATGCAACCTGTCTTTTAATACAAAAAACACTATATGAGCGTTCCCCACTCCCCCAGATGATTCTGCAATTTGTGCTTTAGGTTGGGAACAGCTGCAGTGTTATTGCCTCCCTTTCCCCCCTTTTGCTACTACTGATGATACAGGAGGTTTTACTTAACAGAGAATTAAGTGTCTGCAATTTAGTTTCTCAGAAGTACTAATGACACCAGCAGTCCTTGAGCATGTGCTTAAGTACCTAGCTGATTGTTTAAAAATTGGTAAAATAGGTACTACAAGCCAAATTTTCTCAATTTCTTAGTTTTACAAAGCAATCTGGTCTATTCCTCATTCTGTCAAACAAAATGTGGTGTAACACCAGAACTGGAATCTGCCTGCAAGCAAAAATAGCAATGAAAGCTACAGTGCACCCCCAAAGCATCAAGGGAAAGGTTCAGTCCAAAGCATCTGGGCTTAGTATTGCAAAAATGAAAAGAACAATAAGACAAGATCTTCTTACATTTAAGGAACAGTACAGTTCAGATTGTGGCTTAGAACATTGTATCACTTCCTGTTTTATTATGTAATGCTACAGAATCTAACTTAATTCAGCACAAATCCTCATATGATATTTCACATTTTAATCAAAAGGTTAGAACAACATTTTAGCTTCCATTTTTTCAAAATGAGCTGGAAAAAATTAGTAAGCAAAACATTCTCGCTAATCCCAGAAAGCTTTTTTTTCAATTTCTTAATGTTTTCAGATACATGTTTCTCATCTCTGTAAGGGTGAAATAAGTGGAATTTGAGCATGAGAGATAAAAGATCCAGGGACTAAACATAGTATGTGGTACTAATGGTTGGCAGCTAGCCATGACAGCTCAGATCTGGTATGATTTGAAGGATATAGCAGGGAGGCCTTTTCTGTCTTTTTACGGTCTTGATGCTTGTTTCTTAAATTTTGGGGCAATTTCTTTCTCTCTGTGCTGAGAAAGTAGGGTTCCATTTTCAATATCAAGTGTTAAAGAGCAATCCATTCATTATTCTCTATCGAGAAAGAAAAATCGCCTTCAAATTTTTCAGGGCACAATGACTATAATTCCCTGATCTAGCAGATGACTTAGACCTCCCTGAAACCTGGGAAATTGTGCTTTAGGCAGATGAAGTGCTGAATTTTCTTTCTCTGCTGAGAATCTTTTGACAGTAGTAATCCCCAGCTGCAACAGTAAATACACTGAGCTTTAAAGATGACTAAATTAGATACAAATCCACAGGGGATTTCCTATTACCTTCATAAATGTAAGTATCTCCTGCTGATTAAATGTCCTGTAAACATTCTTAGACAGCTACTCATGCAGCTTGATTGTACAGTAGGACTAAAGAAAAACACCTACTTAGCTGAATAAGATATTCTGGAAACATTTTTAGAGTAGTAAACTGGCTAGAAGGACTACCACCATTTTAGCACTGAGAGGAAAAGGACAGCTGGTTGCTGTTGGAGGGGCTGTGCATCTGTCCTGTTCATGCTTCCACCATCCAACAGTACTGCAGCTTAAGTTATCTCTGTCTTGTCCACACTCCCACCAGATATTTGTACCTAGATACTAGGGTAAAATAGCACTAAAAAGCACTATTGTTCCATTTCTGTATAAGTTAAATGAATGGAATAAAAATAGTAAACGATTCCATCTTAAGTACATAGAAATAGATTGATTTGAATGGATATGTGTAAAAAATGAACATATATTTTTATATGGAATTACTGTCACATTTTATTTTACCATCAAATTTTCCTATAAAATTTAAAATAGAATTAGTTGTCACTTAAATGCTTATAGCTGTAATGGAAATATTTCTGTTTCTCTTCAGTTTCACGTGCCTGCTATGGGGCATCTAGATGGGCTCTTTAGTTATGCAAAGATGACCAAACATGACAATGCTTTTGAAAATGAAGTCTATAGTAAATATTTTACGCACAATACATATTGTTTATGCTTGTATTGGTTTTGGAGTTTGCTTTTAGTGTTTTTTGGGGTTTTTTTTGGTTTTGTGTTTTTGTTTGATTTGGGTTCTGTTGGTTGGTTGGATGGTTTCAGGTTTTTGGTTTTTTTCTGGTTGGTTGGTTTTGGTTTTTCTTACAGGTCAAGAATTTCATTAACAGGGAAACAACACCTTTGAGGAACATCAGTGATGTCATAGCAATACTAAAACAAATTTAGGAGTTTAACATTTAACTTTTGCTGGAAAAGAAATATTTGGGAGATGGGTGAATCAAACAGTAATGAGTCATCTCCCACATGAGTGGAGCCCAAAGTCCCGCTTGACAATATTCCCAAGTTTCCTTCAGTGGCATGTTCCCACTGAAACACAGAGTACACAAGGGACAGATGGATAAATATGCCCTCAGCTCAGAACTATTCTCCATCTTCTGCTGAGCCCACAGGATCCAAAAGTCAGTCCCACTAAGCAGAAAGAGATAGTTCTCCCCTGCTTCCTAGCAGGAATCTGTGATACTGATCTCAAACATGGATATCTTTTCAGGAGGTTCATAGGTTTTTGGAATCCTCTTCAAGTTCCTACCAATAAGCAGGGGGATGGTGCAGCTCAAATTGCACTTTTCTGGTCTTTCTTCTTCAGCTTCTATTTTCTCCATGTCCTCAAGGTACCCTTGGGGTGCCATCCTTTGAGACTTTAGCTAAATATTTGTATAGACGAGGGCACTTTGTTCTTTTATGATTCATGAAGATGTACTAGCCCATTAGCATCAGCAAGAATAAAATCCACTTTTCCTTTCATTTAAATAAATCTCTTGCATCTGTATGGCTACCTCAGTCTGACAGTCTTAATGCTGATGTACCTTTCTTTAAGTACGTACCAAATCAAAGCCAAAGGACAAAATGTTCAGTAAACAGAGAACTCTATAATTATTCTAACTGCAGAAAAGCAAATGAAACAGACTGAGATTACACAAGGTGTTGACATATTTAGATTTCTGTAAGGCACTTAAAATGTTAGACTACACTAAGTCATTTAGGAGAATGAATGACATGAAAGAAGTATGCCTTTCATTTGAAGGATGATTGGTATGTCTCTACCTATAATCATAAGGAGTAAATCATTTTAAAGGGACACTTTAAAAAATTAGATCCTTCTAGCCTTTGGAATACAACTTTAAAATAATTTTCTTATATTATTATACAACTTTCTGATATTCAAATACTGAGAAAATTGGAACCATAAAGAGAATATGGTTAGAAGGTTTTCTGATTTGCTCAGCAAAATAGAAATTTCAGCACCAACTGAAGTGTACTACCAAAGCCAAGAAAACGAGTAGGACTGTAGGACAAACAGCATAGCAGCTGCTAGCCTGGGAAAAAATTGCTCTGAAAAAAACCCCAGAGGTAAATATTTAGATGACTGTAATTTCTCATGGAATTTTATTATCAAGAGATTAACATGATAAAGTGAATGTATGCATGAACTGATGAGCTGTTTTAGGACACTGTGAGCAGGACTCAGCTGCCTGAACAGTTGTCTAGTGCTAGATGAAGGGCTGTTCAGTGCCCAAAACACAAGGCCAGGGTGCAAAGATACGGCAAAGGACCTACCAGACATGACTACTTATCTAGGTTGGTGAATAGAAGTTAGGCAAGAGACCATCTAAATTTTCACTAGACACATACAATTAGGCTAACAAACCCTACCTCTGTTACTACTAAATTTTAGTATCAGTGTAACTACTACCAGGACATGGTATTGTGCTCTAGTTTCAACATCTTATCATGATAGCTACAGGAAACTCAGCAAATATTTTGAGACTTAAAGAAAAATACAATTGACCATAGGCTAGAGTTTCCATATGGGAAAATTAAGCCTGAGAATACATAGGTTTCCAATCTAAAAGATGAAATTCTGATAACTGCAGCTCAAAGATAGATGCATTCTTAGCAAAACTGAAATGGGATTTTTCACACAGAGTGTCAAGGGTTATAGCCCGGAGGGAGACAAAGAGTTTTGTTAGTTTTCACTTATTACTGGAAAATATCAATTACATTTGAAGGCTTGCCTAAAAGAGCAGCTCTAGTTCAAACAAAAAATAAGTTTTGGTCCTCATGATGGATGTGGATTGGGTTTTTATTCTGAGTTCATAAGCAGGCTCCACTATACCTTACAAGAAATGCAAATTCTAGACCTGGGTTCTGTGACCTTGATAGTGACCTTGAGAAGGGGGAGAAATGGGTCAGCCAGAATCTCATGATGTTCAACAAAGGGAAAAGCAAAGCCCTTAAAATAGAGAGGAATAACCTCACGTACCAGCACAGGCTGGGGACCCAGGAGCTGGTAAGAAGCTTTGCAGAAAAGGCCCTGAGGATTCTGGTGGAGAGCAAGACAAGCTGTGCCAGTAATGCTGCCTCAGGGCAAAAAAGGCCAACAGCTTTCTGGTCTGCATGAGGAGGAGTGTTGCCAGCAGGTCTCATCACTGGAGAGACACGCCTGGAAGGTCCAGTTCTGGGCTGCCCAGTACAGCACTAGAGGGGAGATATGGACATACTGGAGTGAGTAGAATGAAGAGCCACAAAGGTATTGAAGGAATTAACACATGTGTGGAGACCCAGGGACATGCCACACACAGAAGACTGCACTGCTTGGTTTCAAGTGCTTGACTGCACTTAATGTTGATTTAAATTAACCCTAAAGTTAGACTTTGAAAACACAGGAATGAGATCAGAGACTAACCAAATGCTTAAACATGTTCCTATCATTGCTTTCAGAGAGATATATTTTTTTTTGGAAAATTGTTTGAAAAAGAGCACATATACAAATAGAGGGGTGAGGGGAGTCACAAGCTTTTCTCAATTGGTCTGCTATTAGCAATATTGACCTTTCTCTCATAACTGAACTTTCAGAGGATGAAAGGAGAGATCCAATCCTTGGAAAACTCCAACAAATGTGAAGCGCTTTAGGGGGTAGAAGCTATTTGTGGACACTCCTTTTTATAGATTGATTGAATTATTCTTAGCACAGAGCTAGATTTTCTGGTTTACATAAACAATGATTCATTGTTTTGTGATTTGCAGTTCTGCACGGCTGAATTAAATACTGTTTAGTGGCCAGTCATTGTGAAACTACTTTATACTATACGCAGGTGAATTAAAGGTAAACTTAACTCACACATGGCAAGAAGAAATGTTGATAACATCCTTGATCAACTGACTTCTTGAGCAATTTACAGAAAATAATTACACAAACAAATACAACAGGCTAGCAGTATAAAAAATGGCCAAGGAACCATCCTGCCCATCTCAGGTACCTAACTTGCACCTAGCATTTTCCAGTCTGGTGTTGCAGTCTCTTCCAGTCCTTTCTTATCTGCATGTGAAGAGGTGGCTGGAGGCTTCCAGAGGGATAAGTGGGCTGACATAGGTGTCTCTACTGAGGAGGTGAGACCCTCAGAGATGCTTATTTCTCCCTTGCGCCAAAGGAACTGAAGCATTTCAGGGGGTTCCTTCCTTATGAGCTCAAAATTTCTGCCCCTGCTATGTGCTTAAGCGACATAATGTTTTGTTGATGTTTTATCACCATGGAGTGGATCCCATATTCAGAGTCCTGTTCTGTCTTATGAAATAGCTTTTTAACTTTCATTTTTTGAAAACTTGTCTGCAATTACTCATCCAGGAAAGCAATGACTCTCGCCTCCCAAAAGTCTTTTTCTCCAGTGTCAAAGTAAAGTACTCAACTACTCCTTACTTCCCAAGATGTCTCTGCTGTAACCTCCAGGAGGTTCTCGGCTCATTTACAAAGCCACCAGTATTGCCATCCTTGCACACTGAGAACTGGATTCAAACTGCAAAACCTTTTTGCATTACCATCAATAGGATCAGTCTCACTACTCACCTCATACAAATGTTAATTAACTGTTTGGAGGTCAAACCCCAAAACATTGGTAATTCCAGTTACAAGTCATTTGCTATGCAGCAGAAATATACGCTCATTGTGCCTGGACACAGATGTTTAATTTAAAATTAACTGTCTGCTCAGTCAGGGGGAAGATATTTTCATCGGCACTTTTTGAGAAAGGGAGGGAGAACATAAAATCACTGAGATGTTTCACATGTTGGGAGGAGAAGAGAACTGCATTATGAATGAAGCAAAGTAATCAACCCAGCTGTCCTTTCCCCATCAGCTTCAGCCTCTGTCATATGAATTAGGGATGCCAACTGTTTGGATAAAATAAAAATATACCAAAAATTTTGTTATATTTCAGATTGCCTAATTCAGAAATTTAAGGATAAAGAATCTTTGATTTTAATCAGTTTATTTTTAGTTCTGTGAATTTTCTTCAGGTTGTATAATTCTGTGGGAAATGCATTTTTAGACCTTCATGCGGTAGGGTCCTCACCCGGGTAAGAATGCATCTACAAATATGGAAGTACTTAGCAGATTATTCTGCAGGTTGCCCTTTGTATTGTGAAAGCTGTGGGAAGAGAAGAAGCTGAAGTTAAGAGAGGGAAATCTGAAAACAGAAAGAATTTTGAAGACACATTCATGTATTTTATGAGGTTTTTTCACTCCCTTGATAATTTTGCCCATCCCTGAAATAATGGGAAGAGATGTACTCTGAAATAGGGTTTGCTGCTGCCCTCAGTCTCTGCCTTTGGCAGAAAGTCTTGGTTTCATTGACATGGGATTGTCAACTTTCTGCAATTTAAAGGAAGGGCTCTCTATAAAAAGATTTCCAATTTGAAAAATGCCAAGGAAGTAGAAGGTGTCAAAGGTGTTAAATTGAGTGCACAGGGTTCATTATTTTGGTAATATACTATATGGAATATAAACTGAAACTGTGAATACATTTTATGCACACACATGGTCTTCACATACCTTATCCTCTCACAAAATGACCTTTTTCATATAAGATAATACTGGTTGCCACTATAGTTATACAGTTCTACCATTTTGGTTTGGGAGACAGCTGAAAACCCTCTATTTTAAAATATATTTGACATTTACACTCAGCAATTAGGGTGACATGATTCCACAACAACCATGAGAAAAGACTGGATTTATAATAAGCTGTTGTCTCCTATTTTAGACTTCTCTGAAGAAAAGGAACTGACAGGCTGTAGAGGGTTGATGTTAACCCTGGCCAACAATTAAGCACCGACCAGAAACTCATTCACCCCCAGAGGGATTGGGGACACAATCAGAAAAGCAAAAAACCCTTGAAGCCTGAGATAAAGACAGTTGAAGTGATGCAAACAGGAAAAAAAACCAAGGTGGTGCGAAGACATCACTCACTGCCTCCCTGTACCTGACTGATGCTCAATCAGGCTCTGAGCAGCAGCTACCTTGGAAAATCTAACCTGCCTCCCCAGTTTTTACTGAGTTTAACCCAGCTTTTAGACATCCCACATGATATGGAATGCCCCTTTGGTCAGTTTGGGTCATATGTCCTGGCTGTGCCCCACTCCAGATTCTTGCCGAAGCCCAGCCTGCTCATTGGCAGGACAGAGTTAGAAACAGAGAAAGCCTTGACAGTGAGCAAGCATTGATCAGAAACAGCTAAAACACCCCTGTGTTATTAACACTGTCTTGGTCCCAAACTCAGGAGAGCACTATATGAGCTACCAAGAAGAAATTTAGCTCCATCCCAGCCACTTATCTAAATTAATACCTGAGTCAAACCCATATTTTTTTAGGTTTTCAGCCACTGTTTCCCTTTCACATGTTAAAGCATTCAAATCGAGTATAAGGTCAGATTGCAGTGTAGAGTGAAAATGGGTTTGTGTGTTTGATCACCTCCACTAGTTAAGCTCCTGTGCTACTTGTTATTTACCTACACTTGACTTTCTTTTTCACCACATGGTGTTATACATGTTTTTCTAATAACAGGAGATTACTTTTCATGTTGTCTCTTCCATTCCAGTTGTCAGGCACATCACATAGGTCACAACTGCAGCAGCTAGAAACTGAGCCTGCTCGGTAAAGAGGCACAGACAGCCCTCCTATTTTTAAGGTTATGTCTGTGACAGAACTTAGAAGATAAATTGCACCTCACAGAGACTCCTAAACTTGCCAGCTTGGGTCTTGACAACAGTGAAGACAAGATACCAGGAGGCTAAGGACAGACTATAGGACATACCAAGATCCCAAAATAAATATTTATGCAGTCTCCATCAAACTAACTCCAGTATCTTTACAACTCAAAATATTTAAGTGCAGTAGTTTTTTTGTACAGTAGAGAATAAAACAGTCATTCTAGTTGATGCTCTGTCATAGCTCTTCTGCGTGGGAGGCTGAAATGGTGGGCAGATGTAACAGAAATAAATTCTATATGACTGGAAAAAATCTGAGTTATATAGATAGTCAAGGTGTTTGGAGCTTTATCTAGGAAAAATCCAGGAGCATAAGGGATCTAAGAAGACACTTTCAAGATGTTGTACTCAACAGATGTCTTCAAAATCTTGAAACCAAACAGAACAGGAATGGTAGGATATATAAAGGTGTGGTTTTGCATATAAAAGAATGTGCTTACAATAGAACCTGTTGTGAAATCCAGTATCAAAGGTCCAGAGAGCCTGATTAACTCCAGTTTTTTCAGTAATTATTTCTGAGAATTTTCCCAAATGGAACAGGCACTGCATTAGCTTGTTACAATGAAAATAATTTCATTTTAAGGAGCTTGCTAAGACTTTTAATCCAGAGCAGGTATACTAAGACAGCCATCAGTGGCACAGGAAACCACATGCTCATTGCATATTTTATCCTAAGAGGTAACCATTAAATTCCACTGCTAATACAAATTTGGCTACTAAGGACACCTCTTCTGGTAAAGGCTTGTTTTGGGGCAAGGTGTGCTATTAATGTAAAATGTTCTATATTTCACTTGGTTATATTTCTCACAGTTCTGTATCAAAACAGGACAGGTGAGCTTTGGAGGAAGGGTACCTCAGGCTTTGCAGGCATCAAAATATCAAACTGGACCTCCAGACTGCCAGTAACTGTTGGAACCTGTTGTATCTGATGGAGAAATACAGCTGATAAACACTAGGCTGATGCTGAGACAGGGGACCAGAACTAGTATTGGGCTCCTGCCTTCAAAAATGGGCTAACACCGAAGTTAAACAACCAAGATCAGATCCTCTTGTTGAGACTTCCCCTCATTATCTTGAAGTTTCAGGAGACAGAAGAAGGAAATATAACTCCTCTTGGTTCAGTGGTAGAAACAGTTGCCAGAAGCTTCTGCTATCACGAGCGTAGAGCGTCTGGAGCCGCTTTCTTCATACCGATGTGTGGATTTGTCCTGCCTTCCAAACCACCAAGGAGCGACTGCCATAAGACCTGCACAGATCCACATCCAGATGTATCATTCTGCTTGTTGTATCACATAGATGTACCATTCTACAGCCGAAGAAAAGTTATTCATGCAAATGAGTGCATATTTTTTCTCCTATGCAAAAAAGAGCCATGTCTTGTAAAAAGAAATTGAACGGTATCTTATTGGTTGGACACGACCAACACACTGAAACTTTTGAGCTTCTCTCTTGCTATTCACATTTCAGTGCACTGACTTTGTGCTTGTGGCAGGACGTCCCCCCTCTCTCATGGGTAGGGCATTTGGAAGAGATAACTCTGGCCAGATTAATAGCCCAGCGAGGAGTCAGAGAGCCCAGCAGGAGGCCAGAGAGCTCAGCAGGAGGTCACCTCCAGGCTCCTGAGAGTCTAAGCACCACCCTGAGTACACATCTTGGTATGTGAGCAGATGTGGAAAGAGATAAAAGAAAATAAACATCAGTGACCAAAAGACATGGTTCTTATGTCTATAAAAGTCCACATGAATTAACACAAAGGCAGAAGTCTCTTACACACTCCTTGGGAACGTGCAAGATTTCTTCCCGAAGCTTGGATGCAACTTCAAGGTTACTTTTCTGGGAATTGAGAGAAAGGATTTTTGATGTGTGCTCCATCAAGAATTGGCGGTAAGAAACACTGGATCCTAAGTTATACTATTTCTTAGCTAGCTGTAAATTTAATGGTACCTTTANAGGACTGGAGAGCCCTCCCTGCCCACGCGGCCCTGCGCAGACCTGGTGGGAGCCGATAGAGCTCTCTGCGACAAATGTGACCAGAGTTCAGCTGAGAAACCAGATGCATAAAAGGAAAAAGGTTTTTTCTCCAACATAAAGCCTGAGGAAGATCATGGTGACTTCAAGGTCAGAAGGAAAGAGAGAGTAAATTATGAGGGATGGAGCTGAAGATGGAACGGGAAAAAAGTCATGCACCCAGTGCAGAGCTTAAAAGTACTTTTTGCAGGCTGTAGTAGAAAACTGTACTATCATAAACTGTTCTTTTCTCTTTAATGCACTTAAAAAGATGGGGGGATGAGAATTTTGTGTGCAGCCTGTGGGAAAGGGAATCGTGACCATGTTGGGTCAACTCAGAGCTATAAGAGACTTTTAGAGATGTTGTGAAGAAGCTAGAATTTGTCTATTGCGCAGTCACCCCAAGACACTTATCCTTAAAAAAGATACAACCCATGTGTGGCCCATGCTGGCAGCGTAGGAAGGCTGCAAGACTTATGAGAGAGATTGTTTTTCACGGCAGCAGAATTTTCGGGCAGGTCTGTTGCCCTTTGAGCAGTTTGGAAACGACATGAAGCAAAAGAAAACCTTTTTCCTGAAATAATGGAGAGACTTTTAAGAGCTGTAATACTAAACAAAAATCATATTTTGTTATCCTTTGTGCAAGTTGGGTGAAAAGGGGGAGGTACTGGAGGAAAAAGGGGGTTTTGCTTTAATTCCTTGTTATTTCTTTTTACTTTTAGTACTTTATATTCTTTAAAATTTGGTGCCTACTTTGCGTTTCTCCTAATCTTTATCTCACAGAAGATAAAAATGCCAACCAACCCACTACAACTTGCAAATGAGAGTGGGTTTTTGGGGTGCTGGACACCTCAGTAACACAACTGCCTGTTGCCAGAGGCCTGGCCAAAAAGGCAGGGATTATTTAAACCCACATCATCCATTCATAACAGCGCTTCCATGTGATTTGTCCTAGGGCCATTTTAATTTCCACTAGCCTATGTTGCTGAAACAGTTGGACATCTGCTCCACAAGAGTCCATCAGGCTCCTTCTGTTATCAGTGGACGTGGCAGGCACCTCCAGAGCTGGTACATACCTCCAGATACATCCCACAGAATTAACAGGGAGTCCAGGTGTTAACTCGGACTACATGCAATAGGCTAGATGTCTTCACTGTGTGCCACATTCACATTATCATGAGTTTGCAGCATAACAAATCACATCAAAGACACTGCTTCTCCCAGGCCCACCACAATACACCAGTGACATAAAAAAAAATTTTGCTTCACTGACCTGAGTCTTGGCTAGCAGGGATCTCGGGCCAAGCAGTATATAGGATCTTAGATGGTTCTGAGGGAGAACTGGACTTCAGATATCTGAAACAAAACTATGGAAATTTCACCATTAAATGGAAAATAAAATCATAATAAATAAAGAACCTCTTGTTCTCTTGTGTTGTTTTTTTTTCTTCTGCACCTTTTGGAGACTATTTTTTTGCATTTCTTGTTACAAGAGGTGTTCTAATGAAGGTATCTTTCAAATCTGTTTTGTTTCTTGTCAGCTCCTTTTGGAAAGAAAAGCGATGTCGTCAATTCTAGCATGCCTCACATCTAAATTTTAAAACATATTTTGGTTTATAGACAATGAAGTATATAGTTCTATATACTGCAAGTTTCACAGAACTTTGTTTTTCTTACAACAGCAGATTGGCTTGAAAAAAACAAACAGCTCTAATTTACTGAGAACTAAAAGGATACTGTTGGCACAAACTATGACAAAAAACCAGCTCCATTATGGTCGTGTTCTACAAATCGGGCTCCTTTCCTCCATGCTACACAGAAAATAATCTGAACAGTCACCTAAACGCTGACACAGTTTCTTTGGACATGCAAGTAGCACTTTGTACATATACTATGCTAAATGTTTACTGTCCATGGATAATTTTATAAGGGCTATAAAGCTGAAAGGCCAATCAAAGCACACTTTAGTGAGAAGTTTGTACAGCTTTCTGTGTCAGTGATGCTGAAACTGTTGTGAAACTCAAGGGAGTAAATTAGTGCAGGTAAGAACCTGCAGGCCACCCTAGCATTTTTTGCTTTTCTTCTTCTCCAAGGCGATCCAGGGCAGCACAGGGAGAGCCACAGCTGCCAGAGTCTGTTGTTTGCTGATTGTGCAGGCAGAGCCCCCCAGAAAAAATCCTCAACTTTCCACTGCACCAAGCAAATGTGCATGTGTGTTGCTGAGCTGCCTGTTCTGTCATTCAGCACTGAACTAAGTGTAAGGACACAAAAAGCATGGGTTGCCAGGCTTCATTGGCAAAACTCCCAGCAGCAGAGCAGGGCTCTCAGGACAAGGTTTTGAAACTCACATCCTAGGAAAGTGGATGTGGGTCACCGACTCCTCTCCTGAATTTCTCTGTAGTCTGGGTATGCAACATCAACTATATGAAAATGTACCCCTTAGATACAGTCCTTGAGACTTTGCGTGCAGAATGACTAGAATCTGGACTGATTTGATGAAGTATACAATGTCAACAGATTACACATCATACTGCAAACATCCACTGTTAGGATATGTTTCCCTCTCTAGACAGTGAGAAAAAGAGGCTTCTTCAACACCTTCCTTCAACCATTATAGTTGGATGGCCTGAATCTCCATAAAACTGCTCTCTGTAACTAAGAACGGAGGGTGGTTTAGATGCCTACAATAAAGAACTAAGTATGTTTTCTAGCTATAAAAATATCAAGCAGAAAGATCTGGCTTCCATCCCTGTTCAATGAAGTTCCATTCAGTTCTCCACAGCCATTTTCCATCTGTGACCCTGGCTCTTAACATTTAAGAAATTTTCTCTAAGTGCTTAGCACTAACGCAAAATTGCAAAGAAAACTCATATATCATGTTTGAGTCACGTGGAACACAAGGTATATTTTCCTGATGCTCTGCAGCTTATGTGCAATTGAAAACCAGCCCACTCATTTTTATTGGTAATATGATATAAAGCAGAGAAAAAAAGACATAAAAGTTCAGAAATAAAGCATCTATCTCAGAGCTTATCTACTTCTTTACTATATCATTCAAATACACTATTCAGTAGTCTTTGCTTAGGTTGTTTCATGTAACCAGCTTCAAACCTTTCTGTAATTCCAGTTGTCTTCAGCAGCTTGCTGTATGGCTCTGTGCATTGTTCTAGTGAAATCCATTTAACACATACAAGAAAAGGGGATTTTCCCTGCAGAATTCTTTTCACTTTTTACTGAAACAATTTTAATTTCATTTTTTGTCATTCAAAATAAGGAAACATTCCCTGTCTGTGAAACAAGACATATTCTGTCTTTAGGAATTTGAAGAAGGCTATACATGAACAGTTTCAGTGGGGACTATCATCAAAGCATCAGGATGTGATGAAACAGGCGATTAACCTTTCTGAGAATGGGATGCTGTTGCTAGGGCTCCCAGCACAATAGAACCTTTCTCATTGTGTTCTCTTGCTGTTATCAGGGAATAGATCTCAAAGAAATACTGTTAATTCTGCAGTATGTTGCTGTGGGATTCCAAAAATCCCAGAAGGATTTCAAACCAGCATGCATGAGACTACTGTAGAGGCAACAGTGGTAATTGTACTGAAGAATGTTAATGTTTTCAGTATGATGAACACTTTTGAATAGTTATCCTTAGCGATAAAAAAAAGTAGAAAAGCATGTGTGATTTTAAGTGACAGTATAATAAAATTGTAATGTCCTTATTTTTCAGTTTTAGATTTTGCTGTCATTCCCTCCTCTTTGTATTCATAATCCTCGTTCCATTGTTCATGCCTAGTTATGAGCCTAGTTATATGTGTGTATGTGTTTAAGCATATAGTTATCTTTCTACATTCTTAAATCATTCTGTCTGCTGGAACAAAGTGAGCTCTATGCAGAACAGCAGACATTTGTGTAAATGGTGGTATCTGTGAGCCTAGGCGTGAAATCCTCTGTGGAGTCTGGCCTTCTTCACATGAAGGTGAAGCCTCTAAGTGCCACGATAAAGGGGGGGCCAAATGAGTTGCAGAATGTTTCTAGTAATATCATTAAGGAGTGATCAGCTCAGCCTTTGAACACGATTATCATAAAATGTTTCACCAATCAATATTTGCAAGTTCAGGTGGCAAACTGCAATCAGAGGCTAAAGGCCAGGAGTCAGGTGGCACAGGGTGGCTGTGATGAGCCCTGTGCCCAGCCATGGCTATCAGCTGCCAGTTTGTGCTTTCTCAAAAAGCTGGGAGACCTGGGGCAAGAAAAGGAAAAGGTTGTTGAGTAACCAAAATCTCACAAAGTGTTTGGCTGGTGTAGTGTAGGTCTGAATTGCCAATAATACTCAGCAGCTTTATGGTCACTCACAGGAGAAATGTGAGTGAATGCACAATAAAAGAAAACAAATGCCACTGAGGTATTCTGTTCAGTTATTTCTGGAATGCTATCTATTTGTACTTGTCTTGGTTTGAGACAAATTAAGAGGAAATGTCTGAAACAAACATATCTAATGGAAGGCAGGTTTCAGCAGTCCCTCCCCCACCAGGTTTGGAAAGAAATTTCTTGGAGGAAAGTTTAAAAATAGCTGTTTATTTAATAAGCAGGGTGCACAGGCATGAGAGTATGCATAATGTTAAATAATAGAACCTCTCTCTGTGGAGAAGACCCGGTAGATTCAGAGTCCTTTCTGCAGGTGTGGCTCTGCTCTCTCCAGAGCTGGGGTGCAGCGTGGGCCCCTCTGGGCCGTGGTGTGGGCCCTCCCGGTGATGGTGTTCCGACCGGAGCAAAGCTGAACAGTTCCAGGAGAAGAAGAAAAAGCCACAGTCCCAGGAAAACTTTCTTGCCTCAGCTAGCAGGCTATCTAAAAAGCAAAAAAAAATTTAACTCTCCCTCTTCTCTCCTGAGAAACAGAGCCAAGAGCTGGGTAAAAGCAGGAAGGTGCTCCCTCGGCTGTGCAGCAGTGAGAACACGGGGGAGTGTGTGTCAGTCCTTAAACACAAACTGCGCTGAAGAATTCACTCACCTTCCCCGCCTGTCTCTCAGACCCAGCTTAAAGGCACAGAAAGGCACAGGATTCACGTCTGGGCAATAAGCAGGCGATAGGGGATACAGCATCGTAAAGTCACCCCAAGACATTATTCTACAATTTAAGATGAACTGGAGTTGAAATGTGAAGTAATATCACAAAATGAACATCCCTGAGATCTGCAGTATCAATATGAACGCGTATCTGGACACTGCTATTGCTGGCCAAAACCTTTTTTTTTCAGCTCAGGATTCTAAAAACAGGGGAAATTCCAGAATTATGTAAGTATTTATTTCCTAGAAGGAGCCCTAGATGATTCTAGTAGCAAAAGACCTACAGGCAACTGTGAAGCTGTTGGTAGGATGAAAGGAGCAATTTTCTCTGAGTGGTAAAAAGCTTCTTCCTCTTTTTAGCTGCCTCTGTCACTTAACCCATTCTCCTTGGAACACTGCCCCTGCCACTTGCCCTGCCTGGCAGGTTAGTGGTCATGAGATAATGAGCATTAATGAGTTTCTGCAATGAATGTTGTGACTTGGCTGAGGTTAAATATTACAAGCAGCCACTTAAATAATGAATGATAAAGAACATGAAGGCAACCTGTTCTTAGCACTTTGGCCTTTGAACATCTGAAGTTGCTTGTTAATAGTTCTGACATTTAGCACAGGTATAGCGCAGCCAGCAGAAATCAACAGTAGAAGTGAAGAAAGTTGTTTCAATATGCAAGATATTACACTGAAAACCATCTGTTCTACACTGGTTTTGTAGAATTTTTTTCCTGATAATGTTATTTAGCTAAATTGTCTGTTTTGACTATTTAAGCATATAGACTTGTGGGAGGAGCACTTCAAAATGAACTTGTCAGGGTTATTTTTGTTCTCTTCCCCTTCAGGATCAGCTGCGATATTTTTGGATGCAGTATGGAAAATAACATAACTAACAAAAGTGAGTTGTCATGAGCAAAACTTAGTGATTTTAAAGTTTGATACAAAAATACTGTTTAGGTTGATTCCAAGTTATTTTAAAATTCTAGTTAGATTCTGAAAATAGTTTCGAACAAATAAAATGATATATTAGAAACTTGGAAAGAAACCATCCTGATATGTTCTGAAAAATGTATCTCAAAAAAAGTTTCAATTCTATTTCAATAAACTTGGAGGCAAAATAGAAGAAGAAATAATAAATATCTATTGGTCAAAGAAGGAACTGAAAAGTCATATGAAATGTTGGAATTCTTGCATGAGAAGTGAGAGGTTTTCATTTCATGCTTCCTTTGCCATTAAACGTTTAATGAGAATTTTTAAAGCTGCAGCAGAAGAGAATGAAAAAGCTTTAACACAAAATCTCATTTAGTCCGGCAATGAGGGTGTTCAATGATGGATACATTACAAAACAAGGTTTTTTGTTTTTTAAAAGTGTTCTTAGTTAAATATTTTGTCTATCCCCACTGTTTTGATTTAAGAACTTTATTAACAAAATTGTTTGAAGTCAGTTTGGGAAAAAATATTTAAAAATTCTTTTTGAGTACCAACCAAAAGCCAGTCGTGGTCATATCCATAGCTGTAAGTGTCAAATATTCTTAACTTGGAAAGAATTCTTTTTACTCCCACTAAGAAAGAAGCAGAGCTAACTATTAGAAGAAACAGGTTGTTTTTAAATCCAAGTGTCTGCCATCTAAATATATTGTTGTTTACCAGAACCAATGAAAGTTGATTTCTTTGGTTTTCTGGAAGTTCTTGAGCATGGAAACAAAACCAAGGAATATACGATACATTATTATACATAAATGAAATGTTTCATGCTAGCATGCAGAGCACTAGAATGGATTCACTCCTTTATTAACTGCTTTTAAGTGTAGGCTTGGGTGTGGGTGTATTTTTGGTTGGTTTTATTAACACTGGACTTTGTCAAATTGTCTTGGGTTTTTTCCTCATAACAATTCAAAATGATTAATTCATCAGAATTAATGTTTATCATCAGAACCATATGAATTTGAAAAACTTTTATTTAAACAATTTTAGGCAAAAAGTATTTTCAATGAACTTTGCTTTAATTGCGTGATGTGTTTTTGGGGAGGAGTGGTTAATTGATTGTCATTTCTTCAGGTAAAAGTATTGGTTCTATTAGCTTAGAGGGTTAGTAGGGGGCCTTCAATTTACTTTTGTGTCTATTCATGTTTGTCATCAAAGTCTGACTGATGTCCATGCCTTCCTGCTGTGTTTTCTGTCTGCCTTGTCAATGTTTGTCTGTGGTATTTTGGACCTTTTTAATTCTCAGCATCTCATTTGCATGCAAATACTGAAGAAAGGGTTTCTGTATGGCTTGGTCTCTCTCTTCTGTTTTACTAAAAAAGCACCATTTCTATTATCCATAAATGAAATATTTCATAACGATAGCCTGAATATAAGGTGGTATTTATACTCTCTCCACTTCTGAGTTATCAATACGTTATTTAGCTCCACATCTTACTTTTGTTGTCTCTTTGTTTTGCGCACTAGAGGTAGCTTAAAGTTTTCATATTATAGCTATTTAAGTTTCCCTAACTATTACCTAATACATCCACTACCATCATTATATAATATTAATGACAACAATATTTCTTTCTGGACAGAGAATGATTGTTATTACTGCAACACTTTCTGGTATGATCTTGGCTTGTAGTGGAAAGAAGTAATAACAGTGCAGGAAAGGGCCAAAATGCTTGGTTCTTGGATGTGTGCCAAGGAAAATAAATTCATGGTTACCTTTCTTTATCAGGTAATCTTGCTGGTGCTGAGTGGGACACAGAAAAAATTGTTCCTCTGCCATAACTAAACATCTCAACTGAAAGAAATGTAAATGGAGTAATCTCAAATACATAGTTATACCAAGAACTAGAATCCAGATATTTAGGTCTTCTTATTTTCAGTGTGCTTTCCATGTGAGAGATACAGATGAAATAGACATCCACCTGCCTTACACAGCCTCTGCCATTCAAACGCAGATTTAGACACTTGTTAGGACACTTGACTTGTTGTATGTCTGCCCAAGCTGCTTCTGATGGGGACAGACTTCTGATGGGGAGATAACGCTGCTCTTACAGGTGGTTTAGCTTAACACTGAAAGTTACACTGCTAACTGACTTTGTCATAAATTCACTCTTTTTACAGCTAACTGATGTTTCTGAGTAAAAGCATCAATGAAATCAGGTGTCATACATGCCTCTCTGGACAAGACCAGGAAAGACACTTAACAGTTTCCTTGTTCTCTTAAACCACTCTGGTAGGTTGAAACAAATGACACTAATTTCCTTCATCTTCCTTGCTTCTCATGGGTGAAGAACTTATTCACTTTTGTGAACATCTTTCAGATGTGTAATTCAGATGACTTCTGGCAGTTCTCATCCTTCTCGATTCCAGGTGATAATCATCTAGTAATTAAAATCTGTCATTGAGGGCATAACTTCCAGCATTTAGACATATCTACAGTCATATTATGGAGATCCTTGATCCATGTATATATTTAACCCTCAGGGTTTTTCAGTGATTCATTAAATTGTCTCAGAAGAAATTTTTTAACATCCCTTCCTACATACCCTCCAACTTCTAGTCTGCTACTGAGCCCTCAGTCATCTGAGCCCTCTTCAGCCAGGTTTTAATACTACCGTGATTCAGAAGTGTAACTTCACTCGTTCTCTCTTCCATTTCTCATTTTTAAGTCATCCACATCACAGCCCAGTATCCCAGACACCTCCATGCTGTCAATCCCTCAGGATCAGCTCTCTTTACCTGATTGCATACCTGTTCATGGGAATCAGATCTTTTTCATTGTAAGCAACCCTCATTGTTTGTTTTTAATTCTTGTTGCTATGCACTTAGATTCCTCTCTTGGGAATGGATGAATTCCAGAGATATAACTTAAACCTTCTCTTGTTTGCACATACTAGCCTAGTGTAGAAAGTCTTGACCCACTCCACTGTAAGTTCTTGCCCTGATGCCAGGAACACTCAGTAGGGTCCTCCCTGATATTTTTAAGAACCCTAACCCAAACCTGCTTTTCAGTTCTTGTTTCTTTACATCAGCTCCTGTGATAGGATTTTAATTTTACTTTTCACAAATTAGGGCCTTTTCCTGGTACAAGTTCTGGTTTTCCCTACACTGGCTTCCAAGGATTCCTTGGCTCTCCATTCCTCTTTCTTTTGTGCACTAGATGTGCTGTCATCTCATTTTCCAAGTTATCTTGTGCTCCCACCACTTTTTTTTCTTCTTCTGTGAGGCAAACCTCTTCTCCAGCTCTGAGTTCTCTCTTTTCCTGTGTTTTAGGAGTCTCTTTCTTGTTCTGGAGTTTGCCCTGTAGTTCTACTATGCAGCACATTTGCTGAACATGAATATACCCAAATTTCAAAAGATCTACAACTCAAGTATATTGTCAAGTATTACATCTTCCGTCTCTTGGACATCTTCAGAGTCTTGAAGTCTGTCACCACCTTTATGGCAGTTATGCCACTTATTTCTCTTCTTTCTACTGAGTTCCAGCTGATAACTCTACAGCCAAAACCAATATGTGTACTTGTATACTGCTGGCAGGAAAACGGGTGGAAATTGTATCACTAAAGGTTTAATAAAGTAAGAGTAATTCAGCAGACCTGGTCTTTACTGAGAGGCTTTTTTTTCATGACAAAGGCATTGTCAAGCTCATGAATTCACATTATGTTCTGGAGTCTTGAAACAACTTGAAACATTCTAGCAAAAATGCATAAGTCTTTAGCTTTAATTTCTAGTATATATAGGGTAATTTATAGTTCTTTGTGTAAGAGGGGTTAAAAAGAACCCTGATACAGATATTTTTTTCCCCTGCTTCATTTTTTTTTTTTTTTTTTTTTTTAATGCTGTATAAAAACCAGTATCAGGTTAAGATCTGTGCAGCAAGAAACCTTTGCCACTGGCAGGAATCTAGCAGTCACAAACAATTAGTTCTTTCTGTGAATGTTACAAGGTTAATTTTAGCCTCCTAAACTGTCTCCTGCCAGATCTGATAAGTTTTCTGCTTTAGCTCTAACTGTCTGGTCCCTGATGGGATTTGGCTACAAGGAAGACGGCATTATCAGCCCATTAACTATCACTAGCAAGAGAACTGTGATGCTGATGAATATTGATCACCTGTTCCACGGGGTTATCAGATGATGCTGAGTGAACCTGATGCTTGGTTGTTTCTGCGGGCAGCTTTTACTTTTTTACTGGCTGACGGCACTTCTCTCCCTGTTTCTGCCCGTGGAGGAGAGAGCAGCACAGCAGGACATCTCTGCTTTTGCCATCAACAGGTTATGTTTGACTGCAGGAAGGGATTGGAGTGAACGCTTTGCCCCCTCTCTGTCTCTCTCATCACACAGATTTGCAAAACATTTTTATCAGTGACGCAGGGAAAGCCCCGGGTGGATAGAAAGGATTCTAAATGGGCTTGCAAGCACTGGAGGGATCTGTGTGGTGCTCTCTAAACTGAGGATGGTTTCCACCCCTGTGGTGACTCAGCTATGTCTAGGGTGGGTAGATGCATTTCTACAGAAGTCGGGTCAGGGGAGGTTTAGTTTCAATATTAGAAAAATGATTTTCACCCAGAGGGTGGTTGGGCACTGGAACAGGCTCCCCAGGGCAGTGGTCACAGCACCAGCCTGAAAAGAGTTCAAGAAGCATTTGGACAATGTTCTCAGGCATATGGTGCGATCCTTTGGACTGTCCTGTGCAGGGGCAGGAGCTGGGTTCAATGATCTTTATGGGTCCCTTCCAACTCAGGACATTCTACGATTCTAAAAGGTGTGGAAGGCCTACCCAACAGGAGAACAGTGTGCAACCCAGATTCCCGTGGACATTTGAAATCAGAGATTGTTTTGTTTTTCAGAGCAGACTATTATGAAAAAAATAAATCTGTATACTGCCACTATTTTCTTCCTAACCACAGCAATTTTTCTTAGGGTTCTGGTGGCTAAACATTATTTTGGGGTTTTTTTTCTAAATCAGTTTGGAAAAAAAAGGTATTTTATTACTTTTCAAGGCATAGCAGCCTGAATTCTGGGACTAGAATCAGGAACAATGCATTATTTATTTATACATAAAATATCCAGTCAACTAGTAAAGTCATAATTTGATAAAAATCCCTTATTCTGGATATTACTTACCCATTTATTTCATGACTGTCAGTCGCAATTTGTTCAAGAGATGAGGGGGGTATGGGAACAAAACATGGTCATCATATTAAGACAAAAAGTCATGAACAAATATTTCCTAGGACTAAGTAGTGACTTGGAATAAAGATAAAAAAAACTGACTTAATATTACTGTATCAAAAAGAGGAAAGAAAAAAACCCAAATGAGATGGTTGGAAATTTTCTCACTTCTTTGTTTTTTTGTTTAATCTTGCTCCAGCTCATGGTAGGAGAGGAGTAGACATTCTATTCAAGATAACTGAATCTCCTTTTAATTCTAAATTAAATGCCCAACAGGTTTTTAAAAGTCTTCGTAACAACTGTTGCAGTTTAGTTTGATAGTTTTAGGGAACATTAGAATAAAGTTGTATTTTTTCTTTTTTCCTTATTCTTCCTTTTACAAGCGTTTAAGAGGTATTGTCTTCATGTACAAGTTTGATTTCTAAACATGGAAAATTTAAGTAGCAATCAGCATTTCCTCAATTTTTTTTCCAGTTTAATCAGTAAAATGGGTATCAGTTTTAACATGGGACTGTATATACATGAATGGTGGAGGAAAAGGAGATTGCAGTGTCTGAAATGGAGAGGATTTAAGGGTTGCACTCTTACTTTGGAAAAAAACAATCTGAAAAAACCTTTCCTACTTTAGAAAAGGAAAAAAAAAATTCATGGCCTTCAGCAGATGGAAGCTTTGGAAAGCTTGCAAGCTCCAGCTGCTGCCAGCTGGCTGTGACCTGTAGGCAAGGCTTCCCCAGTATCACAGCAAAATCTTGGCCTCTTCAGTGCTCTGCATTTTGAGAAAGAAGGCCTGCCCATCAAACTTGCACCTCTGCTCTACTCAAAATACATCAGAACCAACACGCTTCTACAAGTACATTTGTTTTGACACATCGGCCTATTTTATAAACACTTGAGTTTCTGTGAGCAAATGTCTTGTCAAGAGACTTAGGTACTTGGGTGTTTTAACTCAGCAGCATTAGAAGAATGCAGAATCGTAGATGAGAAACTGGATGGGAAGAGAAACAAAAAGAAAAGAAAACAGAAGAGTGACATAAGGGTCTGTTGGAGTTTGTGTTTTGTTGCTGGGGTTTTCTTTGTTAGAGATCAATAACACTGAGATGGTCTTGATTACTCAGTGGAAAGAGTTCAAGGAAAGCACAGAGAAGTAAATTGAAATGCTCAGCCAGCAGCTACAAATGTGTTCCTCTTGACTGCAGATTATTTTCATACCTATAAATTTACAAACACTGTTTAGCTGGACTTTGTGTCTCCCAGGTTTTTGGCCTTTATTGGCAAAGAACCAACCAAACAACCAAACAACATAACTCTGAAACAAACCAAATGGAAAATCACCATGGAATCAACAAGCACAAAAATACCTGAAGGATGAAATAATTCAAAACCAATTTTTGTGTGATTTCCATCCAAACTCCTGTTCCCCACTCTCTACAGTGTTTTTTGCTATTCCCAGCTGGGATATCTGCAATTTATTGTAGGATGTAGTTATGACACCTAAAAGTTGAAAATCATGAAAATAACTTTTTTGATCAAGTATCAACTGTCATAACGGAAGAAATTAGGAAAATATGAAGAAATTATATTTTTGACAGAAATGTAATAGATGAAATCTAATCTTCCTTTCACTTCTTGATTTTTGACAGTTAATTTCTGATTGTATATTGCAGTAATTCCAGTAGGATCCTGTCAAGCTCCACGGTGCCTTTGTAGAGCTTACATATCTGTGTTCCTGTGTCAGTTTCAAAAAGGGCAATCTTTCCAGGATTGCCAAGTGCTAGAAAAGCTTAATTCAATTAATATTTCCCTTTTTATGCTACGAACTGTTCAGACCAGCAGAAGAAAATCCACCATGAACATGGAGTTTTACCTTCACAAGGCATTTTTGGAGTCCCAGAGGAAAATCAAACAAACAAATAAATTAGAGCTCCTTGCTGAGTGATTAAGACTGGACACAGGCTGTGCTTCCAGACCCAACACATTTGAAGGTGCATATATTTGACCATAAAGGATTGACTACCAGCAGCTCTCAGAAGAAGGAGCAGAGCACCCAGTATGCCTATGTCAGTTCAGCAGTACAGTTCAGTATCACCTCAGGAGATGTGCTGTGACACCCATGGATTCTTCAAGAAAAATGGATTCCACAAGCAAAGAAGAAGAGAAACAAGAAAAACCAACACACACACAGACACATGCACACACACTCTCACTCTTATTCTTGTTTCACATTACTTTGTCCCCTATGTCTCAGACCATGGCAGAGCAAATGCTGGTATAGGGATGCAGTCAATATTTTCTACAGGTTCTTAGAAAGTCTCTGGGGACATAACTCAAGTCCAATAGATAGAACAACCTCTGGAGGTGACTGAGTTCTCTATGCAGTAGAGGAACACTAAATGGCACAGACTTGAGCTGTCTCTGGAGAAATGCAAAGGTGTCTTCCACACCTCATTTATTGTGTGACTGTGACTGATAAGGGACCTCAGTTACGGACCTAAACAATGGGGCAGAATTCTCTCCTGTTCACTGATTTTTCATAGCTCATCTTAAAGAGAAAATAAGAGCTGTCACTGTTCTGTTGGTTTCTCTAATGGAAGACAATACAACTTCTCTTTGCCTGACAGTACACATTCAAGTTTATTTCTATGCAAAAAATGGGAATTGTGGCTCCCATGAAAGTACTCATATCTTCCAGAGCGCCTTACGCTAATCTGGGTTTGGTCCAGCTTCCAGCTGAGGAGGAGCAACTCAGCCATTCTGGAACAGCAGCATCCACCTACAGCATAATTCAGATGCAATAACTGTGCTTTGAATTCATAATTTGTTTAAATGTGATTCAGCTTTCAAGTGCAAAGAAGCACTAATGTACATGCAGTCAGGGATAAAAACACCCCAACAAATTCCAGAAAAATATGACTGAGTAAAAACATCACAATAATCTCACTTGTGGATGTCACCCTACCTTGGAAAATTCAGTAAAAATGCTTGATCATAAGTTTGGTTTTGGGCAAAAGCTTCTTGAGCCTTTTGAATTTTGTGTTTGGAAGCTTTGAAGTTGTCTCATGCTGTCATGCTGAGCCTTGTAGGGCATGGGTGTGCATACTGTCTTTCTGGCCTTTGAAACTTCTTAAACCTTATATATGTTTAATGTTTCTGAAAAGCCACCAGAAAGCCTATTAAGCACAATAGCTCAAGGCATAGCTATAGAATACATACTTCAATGGGGCAGTACACATCAAAGGACTGTGACAGAGCAGGACTATGAAAACACTGATACTGGGACAAGTAAAATACAGTTATAAAGTAAGACTGTGTTACTCTGTGACCTCAGAAGTCTTTGCTCACCAGGCAAAAATAGTATGGTGGTGAAGTGATGGTTGTAAACTAAAGGCTCAGACATCCAGCAGCATCGTAACTTCTTGAAATGTTTTCTAGAATTTGCAGAATTAGCTCTCATTTCTGTTTCTGATTAATCACCTGTTCTGGCTCTGCTGGGGGTGGAAATAAGTCACCACCTTTCAAACATGCATACTGATATTACAGTGCAGAAAAAGGCAGCTGAACGCTTCTTGAGGCTATTGTTGTGCTACCTGTTGTGCTCAGCTTGCCTCTGGTGATGGTTAAGGTCAGCACAATCAAGTTTGCACATACATCAGGGATCAAAGTCAGAAGTAAAATGGGCAACGGGTCATGGGCATGTTGCTCATTAATTTCTGTTCATTGATGCTGACACGGTAAAGAGATGCTGATTTTGGAGTTGGATGTTGTGCCTGTTTTACAACAGACAGTGTTTCCCACCCCTCTCTTCCCACCACCTGTTATTGTCTCCTTTGCCTTTGCTGTGAATATTTGCAGCATTTGTTTTCATTTGGATGCAGCGGCTGGCACTTCAGTGGGGAAGAAGCTGCTTAGGAGCTAGTTATTCCACATAGTTCTCTGCCTCTTGGTTTGGTGGAGATTATTTAGAATAGGAGTGATTATGCAGAGAAGAACATTTCTGAGCTGCTGAAATAAAAGCTACTCTGCACAATGTATTAGAGAGGTGGAAGCTTAAAGGGGCATGCTTAAAATGGTCTCCTCAGAGAAATTAGAAAAGATCAAAGACAAAATAACTCGTAATAGTATAAAAAACTCTGGCAAACTGACACAGAAAAATAGAGCTCTAGAAACCAGTCCATGCATTAGAAAGGCGTTGAGAGAAATCACTGACAAATTACTGTACCCTTAAAAGTTCGGGGAGTCTTGGACAGAGAGTGATTCTGCTGCTCTACAGATGGTACCATCAGCACCTTGCACCCATGAGTTTCTTTACCTCAAGTAAGCACCCTAACCATTTGTCACAGTTACCAGAAGTCCATTCTGCCCTGAGGAATCCTTCTGAAAACATTTAATTGCAACCATATGTTCCCATCAGAAGCTTGAACAAGTCAGCACTTCCTTTGGTTGTCATCAAAGCTTTATCACCCAGCTCCAATTGCCAAATCTATCAGAAGGGGCTGTGGAGACAACTAAAGGAGTGTATTGCTCATTGCAATTAAACCTTTGCCTCAACACTGATTGCAGGTAGTGATACTCTGGCCAAAGCTGCTGTGAGCCGTTCCTACTCAAAGCAAGGCTGATAGCAGGCTGTGGTGTGGTCAGGGATTGGGAAGAGGCGGGGCAGGCCACCTGTAAAAGCAAAGAAACACAGGGTGTGTGTCCAGGGCCCGAGTTTTTTGCCCAGGGGTATGTCACCCACATTTGTTGTATCTTTAGAAAAGTTGAACTAAGGCAAAAAGGTAGCAAAGAATTTTCTGACGAATCACAGAAATGGCAGAGTTTTAACTGGTAGTTTGGGGAGAGCTGCCTGATGAGCTGTTGTGAGGACAGAGCCAGAAAACATCTCAGAGCCAACCTGAGAGTGACAGCTGAAGGTTTGGGAACAAGATGCACAGGGATGCTTATTTGCTATGAAGGAATTTCTGCTTCTGCTCAGAACACTAACTTCAAATGGTGAGGCTATTTTGTTCATCAGCTCCTATTACAATTATTTCTTTACCCAAATTTGTTTAATTTCTACAGAAAGCAGATGAACGTGTTTTGTTTTGTTCATTAGATTTGTCCTGAGTAATCTAATATTATGCTTACAACGACTGTAATAAAAAATACTAATTGATTCTTTAACATCATTTCTGACCATTAATGGTAGCTGCTTTTCACAGCCATGTATATTTGTGACAGCTACCCTTATGAAGGCCCCTGGCTATAGCTGTGCTTTCAGGCTGTACTTCCATCTGCTTAATTCATTTCTCACACTTTAAAACTGTCACATCTTAATAATCTACTAAACCCCATAAAACCTGTACATTGCCTGTGTCTGTAACCATAGAATTTTCCTTCTGCATTAATCATGATCTGCTTACAACACCAATGAGGGAAATGATGTCCAATGATACTTCACTAAGCAAATGTCTGATGCTCACAAAAGAAATAAACACAGAATCAGAGAATATGCTGAGTTGGAAGAGACCCACAAGGATCATTGAGTCCAGCTCCTGGCCCTGCACAGAACCATCCCCAAGAGTCACACTCTGTGCCTGAGAACATTGTCCAAATGTTCCTTGAACTCTGTCAGGCTGGTGCTGTGACCACTGCCCTGGGGAGCCTGTTCCAGTGCCCAACCAACCTCTGGGTGAAGAACCTTTTTCTAATATCCAGCCTAAACCTCTCCTGACACAACTTCAGGCTGTTCCCTCGGGTCATGTCCCTGGTCACCACAGAGAAGAGATCAGCGCTTTCCCTCCTCTTCCCCTCCCAAGGAAGCTCTAGGCTATTAAAAGGAAACTACAGTATCTGCAGTAATGAAAACATCAGAATATTTTAGTATTGTATAGCATCTTTCAGATGATGGTGCTAGATTTATTAATACCAGCATTTTAGAGATTGACCAGTGCTTTGATAGAAGGTTGAATGTCATCTGCTTCTAGGGGGCCCTAGAAGGGCTTCTAGGCTCTATGGCAATCAGCTTATCAGATATTCATAAAAGGGGATCATGGGTAAATAACTTCATATAAGAAGCAATGTTTTAAGGGCTCCAGGCATTTCTGTTATCCTGTTGCAGTTTGCTTTGAAGTCAGGTATTTCTACCAGGATAGGATACTGCTGGGCCAGTCGTATCCTGGGCTGTATGAAATGCAGTGTGGCCAGCAGGGCAAGGGAGGGGGGTCTCCCCTTTTACTCCTCTCTCATGAAATGCCACCAGGAGTAATGCATTCAGCTCTGGGGCCCCCAACATAAGAACGACACGGATCTGTTGGAGCAAGTCCAGAGGAAGATGACAAAGATGATCAGAGGGCTGGAGTACCTCTCATATGAGGAGAGGTTGAGAGCACTGGTATTGTACAGACTGGGTAAGAGAAGGCTTTGGGGAGAATTTAGAAAATCCTTTGGTAGGTTTAGATGAAATATTAGGAAGAAATTCTTCACCATGAGGGCAGTGAGGCCACAGAAATATGTTGCCCAGTGGAATCGCAGATGCCACAATCCTGGAAGTCCAAAACCAGGCTGAATGTGGCTTTGAGCAACGCGGGCTAATGAAAGGTGGCCCTGCCCATGGGAGGGGCCTTGGAACTAGAGGAACTTTAAGGACCCTTCCAACCCACACCATTTTGTGATTCTATGGTAAGATTCAGTCTGGTAGCCAATGAAAAACAGCAGTTGCAACATGCCAGCTGTCTGACTGTCAGAGTTTTGGCATTGCAGCTGAGGTAAGTTTTGAGGGGAAAGTTGCATATGGACAATGAAGTCACTTTGCAGAGTTTTCTGCCATGCAAAGGGAGCAACATGGAAAAAAAAAATCCTGTGACACATTTCCCAATATGTAATTTTGAGTAGTATGGCCCCAGTTTTGGAAAAAATATTTGATACAATGGATAATGAAGATTTTGGACCCCACATGATTTGGGCTCCAAATGTTGCTGTGATAAATGGGGCAAGGGAATGATGAGAATTTTCAGGAGTTTTAACAGCGAAATAATGTCATGAAACAAAGATGATGAATATGGGAAAGTAAACCCAGGTCATGGAAAGGATTTATTAGCGAGGCTGTGAAGATTCAGACAGATAACTTCAGGGCAAATATGAAATGATAAATCACAGTATCATGGAAGACCTACACTTGTTCTTTTTAAACTTGAACTTTGCCACTGTGGAAATGAAAGAGCAAGCCTCAGTATTTCTACTGATTTCATAGAAGTTCACTTAAATAACTAGACTATAACACGTTTTTCTTATCTTCATGCTAATAAGAAAATAGAAATTCTAACTGAGGAAATGAAAAAGAAGATTAATTAATCCTTTTCTCCTTATAGGGGAAACAGAATAGATGGAATTACCTGTCATCTCACTTGTAAGTATAGAATAACGCTAAAGTTTCGTTTATATCTTATCTCACCATGAGCAGTAACTTGTCCCAGAAGAATATTCTCTGGGGGAATCAAAAGGATGGGACAAAATCCTAAAAGAAGCTACTTTGCAGCAGAGACTTAAAAAATGGCCCTCATTAAACACATATTTTTAACACTATGCTCAGGAGAGCAGAAGCACCAAACCACCCAGCTACAAACTCTCTGAAGCTTTCTCACCTGCTCCTATCTGTAGGTTTTTCATTGCCCAGATATACAAGGGCATGCCTGCACTTGGCCACCTCCACAGCATCCCCCTGAACACGAGAATGTGAAGACAGATGCACAGTGTTGTCCAGACTTCTGATCTTGAAAAGCACCAGGTAACCCTGGAGGCACCTTGTGTCTTTCAGAGTTATGCTTTGTTACAAGTCTGGAAATGCCCCAGTTTTGATGGGACTAGAAATCTCAACATCATGTTCATGCCTAACCTTAATTGTTATACAGAAAGATGGCACCACTCCATCCCTCATCCTGGACAGATTGGTCCCCTATGTTCACAAAACACATTCCCACAGCTGGTCTGCACCTACAGCTACAGGGGGACTGTACCTGTAGTACAGCTACAGGTGTGCCTTCTAGTGCAAAGTGAGAGAAGATGACTCATGTCCCATCTGTTCTGTGTTGTAACAGAGGTCCTACAAATGCCCATCCTGAGTGGTTTCCAGCCCATACCAAACTTCTCCCAGGAGAACAGCTATATCAGAAGGCTTTGTGCTCTTCTGGGCTTTTTCATCCACAGAGAAGGATCCAAGGCTCCGCCAATAACACAAGGAAGCTATGGCTCCCAGCCTAGAACTTTGGATACTCACTCCTTACTCCAAACCCTCCAACAGATGTTTTTTTACCTTTTTTTTTCTCTCTGACTGTTTATTGCAAAACAGAGAAGTAATGCTTGAAACAGGTGGCAGGATATCTGCATTTTCTATTTTACCTCTCTGTGGCTGAACTGTGCAAAACATTTCCAAGATCCGCATCTTTTGTCTGCTCATTAATACCTGTCTTCTGCACCTTTTTTTCTCTTTGGTTTTGTAGAATAAGTATCTCTAACCATATTAAAAACGCACCGTCTCTTTCCACAGACATTGCAAAGGCAGGCCAGGGTCAGTGTGACCTTACTCCAAACTGGTTCTGCTGTAGTCAAGGGCGTAATCAAATACTTGAATGATTTGTCATGGTTTTGGTTAGGATAGAGGTAATTTTCTCCCAAGTAACTGGTACAGTGCTGTGGGTTTGATTTAGCATGAAAATAATGTTGATAACGCACTGATGTTTTGGCTATTTCCTAAGAGATGTTTACCACAAGTCAAAGGCTTCTCAGTCTCCCATGGTCAGCCAGTGAGCAGGTACACAAAAAGCTGGGAGGAAGAATGGCCAGAGCAGCTGACCTGAACTGGCCAAAGGGATATTCCACACTATGGAATATCATGCTCAGAATATAAACTGGAGGGAGTTGGCTGAGAGCTGCCAATCAGTGCTCAAGGACAGGCTGGTCATCGGTCAGCAGGTAGTGAGCACTTGTTTTTCTCAGGTTTCATTCCTCTCTCGTTTTGTTGCCTGTTTTTGTTACAATTATATTACTACTAATAGTAGAAGTAAAATTTTAATTTTATCTCAATGATTAAACTGTACTTATCTCAACCCATGGATTTACCTTTTTCTCCAATCCTTCTTTCCATCCCACCATGGGGGCAAGGCAGAACGTGGGTCTGAGCGAGGAGTTGCATAGGGTTTAGTTGCCACCAGAGTTAAATCATGACATTGATGACACTTCCAATGATTTGATATGAATCAAGATAATGATCCATGTTATTTGATTGCAAAATAATAAAATCAAATATCAAAGGTGTGTTAAAATACCTGTTTTTATTTTTTTTTTTTTTTGCACTAGTGACGGAGTGCAGTTAAAACTAAAGGAGAATAACACATCAGATTTGAGGTCTGAGAAGCACTTTTTGTGAGATCTCCATTATGCCTTCTAGGATTCTTGCTTAGCAGATCAATAGGAGTGAGAAAACAGGATATGACTTGTTAGATGCATAATTTCCATTTAAAATTAAAATACTGTCAGTACTGACTAAGTCGTTCCTGGAATTTATGTACATTTCCCAACCCAACTGACAACAAACTTCAGCCCTGCTATGCTTCTATGATCTTTCCTTCATTAAAATCTGTAAATAAATGATGTGGTAAATTATCTCATGTCTAACTCTTGTCTTGTTATTAATCTAGAGGGAGATGAAGTTCTTAGAACAGGGCAGGAAAGACAGAAAATACAAGATGATTAACTTATCTTCAATTTCACTAACAACAGGATTTTTTAAAACATATGTTTATTCTTTAAAACATGTTTTTCTAATTGCAGAGGAGTGATCCTTTTATGACAATAATCTTTTACCTTGAAGTGGTAGAGAAAAACACCCTCTAATAGAGGTTCCCACAAATTGAAATGAGCCCTGCAGGAGTTCTCCAGAGCCATTACAGGAGGCAAAGGACAGGTTTTTTTACCTGATTATTTGTATTCTGAAGAAAAATAAATATAAGAACCCTCCATTGCTCACTCCTATATAAAAAAATGTAATTGTTATTTATTCATTCCTCATGCAGAAGATTGTTGTTGCCAATAGGCAAATAAAATGAAGCACTCTGTCCCAAAGAGTTTATAATTCATGTTTGCATATAATGGATGGGAGAGGGATAAGTAAAATGGAAGAATAAAGGTTACAGAAAAAGGTCCCTGCGGGCCCTTTGGTTTATTTTGCATATGTCAAGGTAGTATGGCAAATCAACATCCATCTGTGTGTACGTTGTATGAAGTATACATAGTATGAAATCCTAGTTATGGTCCGACTAAAGCTGTGAGAAGATGCACTCTCTGAGTGTGGGCAAAGGACTCACAGTCAGAGGGGAGAAGCCACGAAAGAGTGGCCATGAAAAGTCAGTGGAAAAAAAGCACAAAGTTGATGGGGAGGAGGAAGATGGGGAGAAGGAAGAAGAGTAGGTGGGAATAGGAATGCATCCCAGGAGCTGGTGTCACAGGGCAGCGAAGCCTCATCCCTGCCATGCAATTTAGCTGGAGGAAGATCTATAGGCTGTGCCAGCAGACGTAAGTTTCCCAGTGATGGTCCCCTTCCTGCTGTTGTGGGGAATGGTCTCACATTCCTCATGCTTCCCAAGAGCCCAGAGCCATCTTATGTTAGCAGTGCAGAAAACTGGTGATGCTGAGCTCAGATGTGCCAAGATGCTTTACAGAAAAGGATCTCTTGGAGCAATTTTTAAAGGTTCTTTCAGACAGAAAGAATAAATATGTTTTACATGTACTAATAAAATTTAAAAACAATGGACAAGTCACACACGGAGCACTCAGTACAATCTTCTTTGGTCTGAAAAATTAACAAAATATTCCTTCTGGCAAACCAAATGAAAAAGTGAAAATGAAACACCAGCATCTTTCTTCTATAGCTGCACAGGCTTGTTTCTTTAATGAGGGATCCCTTTGCTTTCTTATGAAAGAGAGCTCATGAGAGCCAGGAAGCCAAACTTCATTTCAGGAAAATACTCCTGTATCAGTGAAAAGGATGATTATGCACACAAACCACGGGGAGAAAAAAATAAAAAAAGAAAAAAGGCAAGAACAACAAAAAGCCTTCCTGGCCATGTTGCCTACAAGAGCAGACATCTGCCTTTGCATTTGAAAATGACCGAATAGTGCCAGTTGGCATTTTAGGTTGGCAAAATGTGCACAAGTAGGGCACAGGCTCGGAATGGTTATTAGCCCATTGAAAATGTAATGAAAAATCTGTGCACATGGGTGGCTTACAGATATTTAAACATGATGATTAAATTTAAAATGACTGTAGTTTAAGAGTCTGTCTCAGTGGACATATTTAGTCTTGTAAAAGTTCCAGAGCAACAAGGCTGCTTCTTCAGCTGTAGTTGTAGCTGGTTGTGTAGACAAGTGAGGAAGGTTTGAACGGGCAACCTGGGATTGCACAGGCAACCCCGGATTTTACATGCAGCTGAATATCAGACCAGGGGAATAGTGTAGATAGAAAAGGTAATTTAGCCTTTCTGTGCCCAGCAGGGAAACAAGCAACAAATGCCTCTTGTGCTAGGCCAAGAAGGAGGCCTAGAAGCCCTTGCCTGCCTATGATAATGTCACAGCTTCCAACAGGGCCTGAAAAAGCAGATTTGTAATTGCTCACCAGGGGTAGAGGGAAGGGACAGGCTTCTCTCCTGGACTTTGGTGCTTCCCTGCCAGGCTAAGGTGGGCACCTTTGAACAACTGTGTATTTGCAACCTCTTCTGCTCATCAATCTCTTTGAATACTGGGGGTTTTGGAAAGGGGTGTCAAGAGAAGAAAAGGCATTGGTTGCCATCCAGCTGACTCTGTGAAAGGCTGGATAAGGACACCGACAATGGTTGCCTCTCACTCAGTAGTCCAGCAATGACAGCGTCTGACCAGGACACACTGTTCTCCAGCTACCCACACCCCTGAACTGGAGGGTATCCCTGAGGGCCAAAGCAGCTTCCTGTCTACATCTTTGGGCAGCCGTGGGACTGTACAGCCTTAGGAGATGGGAGAAAGGTGCAGAAGTGAAATATTCCATTGCCTTCAGTTTCCATCACCCCCTGTTGCACACTTTCCCCTGTTGCTCCTGTTGGACATTTCAGCTTGCTTTCACGGCTCATGGGGAGTGCATGGCGGCACTTTCCCCATCAGAATGCAGCCACTGTGCTGTGCCCTCCCTGCTTTGCTGAGAGCACCAAACCAGCCCCCAGAGGGGTGTCCAGCAGCAGATCCACAAGGGATGACCTTCCTTGCATACCTGGACAGAGGCACTTTCTTTTCCTGACTGTGTGATGCAATACAGAGCAGAAACACATCCTTGCCCCATAGAATAGATCCTAGAAGTCAAAGGGCTCTCTGCAGTTTGCAACCACCCAGAACACCTCAGTCTCTCACTGGTCAGCCAGAGACTTCAGAATCCCATGAAATGCCATAGCAACATCTCTATAAGGTATGGGAGCAATTTACTAAATTTTCTAGCTTATTCTCTTGACTAATGTTAAATTAATTTATTTTAATGATTTTTGACGGTAAAAAATGCAGAAAACAGTACAACGGTACTTTATAATTAGACTGCAATCTTGTGCTTTTCTCCAAGTGCTGCAGCCTGTTTCTGAGATGCTGAATAATTTCTGCTTCCAGAGGCCTGAAATTATTTTTCAAGACACAAATCAAAATAATTTTCTCTTTCAGCCTTTCTTGTGTCTAATGTTTTCCATTTTATGCAATGTTCTTATAAAGTAATTAATAAAGCTTCTTAGTTTGAACCGGCCCTGCAAAAGCATTTTGGATATTGGTGAAAGCATATTAAAACGTAAAACACTATTAGAAGTGCCCATCAAAGAGCTGATAGAGATGTTTGGCTGTTGTGCATAGTATTGATTTCACTGAAAACTGTGAAGTTGCTGATTTCTATAAAATTAGTAGAACAACTAAAATGGAAAACTGAAATTACATAGAAAAGTCATAGTTATGGTATCAAGCGATTGCTGTAAACACTTGAAGAGCAAAAGAACATTCCCAGATCATGTCAGGTATACCAAATGTTAATTCAGAGGGATTGCCAAAGGATATTTCACTCCTGTAAGTGCATTTGAAACACAGCTTATTTTAAAAAGATCCTTTTTGAAAAAATGATATGTAATTTCTTTTCGTTCCCATTTTAAAAAAAGTTTTAAAACATATTTGTCTTCAAGTTTTCCTTCTTCTTCATTCATTCTTTACTCTCTTTGAAGAGAATAGGAGTTGGACTTTGATGATCCTTGTGGATCCCTTTCAGCTCAGGATATTCTATGATTCTTCAAGAATGCAAAATTCAAAGTCTGAAACATATTAAAGCAGGAAAAATCACAAGAAGGGTAATTTTAAAAAACTACTAAAAAAAGACAATCACACACCAAATCCCCACCTTCTTTCACTGAACTAAGCACGAAGAAAAAAAAATCTCTTTTTGGATGGACAAAAATGAAATGGTTCAAAAAAATTAAGGGAGCTAAAAATGTTCATTTTGGGGATTTTAATTTTTTTTTTTTTTTTTACAATTTTTAGGAAGACCATTTTTCACTTTTTTCTCTCTTTTCCTATTCAAATAGTGTAGGGAGCAGACTTTTTTAAACTAGTTTCATTACTTTGTGTGGTACTGGTAAGCCCTGGCACAGCCAGCTAATCAGAGCCCTATTCAGCCAGGCACTGCATTCACTGGGACAAAGTTGCTTAATTTGTAAATCTGACCGTAAAATAATTTGGGTTTTTTCAGATTGGACAGAAAGGACATAAGAAGGACAAAACACGAGTCTTCTGACAGACTCCTGGTAGGCAAATTCAAGGGCAATCCATTCACTGGCAAATCTTATCACTTAACATCAATCCAATTTAGGTTCTGCTGAATATTAGCAGAAAGAAGTCACTTATATTATGTGGAGACAAAGAGCTTTTTCCATACCAAACATCTACACTTAAAAAATGAGAAGTAAATTATTGTCCATCTTGTCTGTGTCTAAAATTTCATTCACATAATATTGCATCAGTTTACTTGAAATTGGAGATTCTGGTTTTAAGTGATATTGCGACACTTGTAAATGGGTGGTGGCTCTGTCACCATTACTGACCTTTTCTAAAAGAAAAATAACCAAACCCAAACTTCTCTGTAATGAGTTTCCATCTTATTTTACATAAGTTTAAGGAATCTAATGGCCATAAGGAATGTGTGGTTCTTAGCCAAGTCTGTCTGTCTGAAGAGACTGATGGCATTGGCATTTTCTGGACATTCTGTCTACTGGCTTGGATTGAATTTAATTTTAGTTCCAATCATTATTCAGTTAATGAAAGAAGGAGGTTGTTGTTTGGCTCTTTTTCTCCTTCTAAGGCTTCTGTAGAAATGAAACCTGCTGTTGTGCATAGACCATCTTAAGGTATATTCCTTACTTTTTATTCTTGACCTCTACCACTTTCCTACCCTCCTCTGAGGACTAGCATAAAATTTCATTGATGCGTTGGCTTTCTGTTGCTCTTTTCCATAGGGACAACCTTTCTGAATAAAAGTTTTGAAAATACAAGCAGAATTGGTTTCATTTCAGGGATTAATGGCAATTCTAAAGAGATCAATAACAAATTCTTCTAGGTTGCTTAACTGCACTAAGGAGTATCTGAACCACTGACTCACTCCAGGCTACCACTTTCTGCAGAATAATTTTATATGAAAGTTATTTTAAATGTGACCTACAGTATCCCAAAGTACCTCAGGCTCATCTGCTTTTATATTATAAGCATCCTGTTTCTTGAAGACAACATAGTTATGCAACTTTTGAACAAGGATGAAAAAAGAGTTTGAGGCAAACAAAGTGCAAATACAGCTCTTGTGTCACTGGAGGAAACCTTACACAGAACAGGTAGACCTGATCATGTCAAATGCAAGGCACTTATTTGCATGCATGTTATAAGGACTGAAATTTGGCAGTGGTAGAAATTGGAAGTGCTGTCTTCTCTTTTCAGATCTGTCTTTAATATGCAGCATTCTCTACACAGAAAATATTAGCATGTTTCTAGCCTCAAGAAAATTATAAAGGGAAACTTGGGTATTCACTGCAAATTATTTCCTGACAGTGCAAAGGTCTCAGATTTTTTTGGCACCAAAGTACTGCTATGCTACCCTGTGATTTGCCTTTTCCTCTTGGTAATTCATAGTGACAGACTTTTAAACAGAATTACATCCCCCTAAGCAGTTTCCCTTTCTCTGGTAATGAGCAGGACAGCACAAACAATAAGGAAACATGACTGGAATACAGACATGGCTGTCCTTGTTTGTCATCCACACAGAGATAGGTGTTCAGCCTTTTTTTCCAACAATGAAAGAACCCCCTGTGCCCTCCATACACTTTATTTCAGAGGCAAAATCAATGTGTTCGGGAACATGCATAAAGAGGGAAAAAAGTTTAGAAAATAAACCCTGGATAGACCACTGCTTCTCAAAGGCTGAAGGCTGCTATTCTCATGAGATCGGACCTTTAAGGCAGCTCAGCTCTTTCACAAACCTATTGTTCTAAGCCAGAATGCTCTTATTGTGGACATGTATTTTATCCAGTCTCCTCATCCCTTATGTCTGTGCTATGAGTTCATAATTGAGAGGCAATATAGCAATACACCTTCTTAAAGAGCTTCAGAACAGAATGCCTTACTGCCACCATGGCTGTAATAGAACAAAAAGCCTTTTTGAGCATTGAGCTCGCTGTGGGGAAAGAAAGAACCATTGTTTTTTAAGCAAAGAATAGTTAACACATAGCCTGGAACATGCCATACTTATCTTCCTGCAAAATCAGTATGTCTCTAGGGAAGATAATTGCGTATTTTTATATCATTTACATATACAAACACTTTTCATGGCTTTGAGAAGGAAAAAAAAAAAGAGGATAAGCCTGCAGATATCTAGAAGTCCATGTAGCAATCACAGACATTTACTATTAAAGAACTATTACGTGTTTTGTGTTATTCCTCATCTTTTACATACCATAAAAACAGAAAATAGTAACAGATTATGAACTGGTATAGCTTCATCCACTTCCATCTAATTCTGTGATAGGATTTACTGTTATAAATTGATATGACAGGTCTGACTCTAGCCTTAAACCTTTTTCTCCTTGCTTCCTCATCTAGAATGTAACAGTTTTTCTGTGATGCCAGCCAACTATCTGAGACAGCAGTGAAAACTGCAAGAGAGAATTGATAATTAGCCTCTGTGGCTCTATTGCCAAGAACCTTTTAATCATCAGAGATTCTTTCTGAAGGAATTGGTTTTTGCCCTTGTTGCAGGAGAGTAAGGATCTGATTCTGCTCATAAAATTTATAAGACTCTATGTCATTAATTTATTTCCCTTTTTCTTACAGTTTTCCATCCTGCAGCATAAGATTCAAATGTGGACTTGCTTATGGTCAGACACACACATGGTATAGATTGCATTGCTGTAGTATGGAAAGGTCACATATGGAAGAAAGGAGCAGGATGGGAGTGATTGGCACTGAAGCATCTTCCATGAGGAAAAAATTAAGAGAAATCTCTTAGGTAGAGGCCTGGTTTTGGATGGAAAACGTGGAAGTCCGACTCCCAGGCTTGGGTCTGAATAAAGACCATGGTCATGATCAGTTCTGGGGCCCTTGGTCCTCCAAAGCTGAACCCAGGCCTCTGAATAAGTCTCTGTTACGGTCAAAATTTGGTCCCTTACAAAGGGAACTAAAAGGGAGAGTTAGTTTGAGTCAGGAACTTTCTAAAAGTTTGCATTAATGAAACTTTGAGCCTCATTTTCCAGGTTCTTTATTCAGCTCTGCATTGAGATGTCTCTATTACAGATATGCAGCCCAGAAGACAGTCATAAATGTTTAATGCTGTTACTCTTCACTCTAAAAAGATGAAAAAGGCACACTGCTAGATTTCTGTAGTGGATGAAGTGCAAGGCTAATCTGTTTCTTTAAATCCTGGCGTCCTTAGATCCTGGACACTAGTGTCTCACCTAGACTACAGGTTAGGCAGGACAGATCTCCTGTCATACGATTAACACAAAGTCTTAGAACCATGGGTTACTTTTTGACTGGTTTTACCATACTTTTCCCCTCCTTGCTCCAGACTTAATGGCCAATTGAAGATGACTGGACCCCAAGCCATGTTTTTCCTGACCCACAGAAGTCTCCTCCCCTCCCCTCCCTTCCCCTCCTTCCTCTCCTTTTTCTTCAAAAAGAACAAAGTTTGCCATCAGAGTACTCTGCAGAGACATGTGGACTTCGTAGTCCCAGTGAGCCCTCCCAAGTGGGAGGGATCTCTACAGGCCACCTGGTCCAACTCTCTGCTCAAAGAAGAGTGAATTCTGGCTCAAGGAAATCTTGCTTGGCTTTGTCCAACCCAGGCTAAGGTATCTCTGAGCAGTCTGGGACCTCTCAGAAAGCCACATACTTCTTGGCCCTGTTGAGATACAATAGTTCTGCTCTGAGGCTGCCTGCCTGCCTCCTTGGCAGGAACACCCAGAGGGAAATTCATCCAGCCTAAAAGCTGGATGTCTGACCTGCACCTCAGAAGGCTTCAGTCTGCAACAAAGAAATAGGGGCTTTTAAAAGTGAATTGTGTGCCATTTTTCTCCTCTTAATATAGAGGTTGCAGTCTATTTAACTCCTCAGAGAAAAGCTCCTTTCCCAGGTTCAGGGGTTCCAACCTAAGCCAAATGAGAAGAAAACACCAAGTGCTTCAGCTTGCTTGAGAGCAGAATGCAGACAGAGACATAATTAAAGCTAGCTGAGGAGCATTTTAGCTATTTTTGTGAAGTAATGTGGCAGCAAATTGGAGGAGAGTATCTCAGGATTACCGTTTTGAACTAGAATTGAAACTTGAGAAAAAGACCCAACTAACCCAGCACTGAGCTGAAGTTTGTTGCACCATTTCTAGTTAAATGTCTGTTAGTAACTGAAGCTTCTCTTTTTCTTTCAGTTTCAGAAGCACAGATCCGGAGAGAATATTTGCTTCAGCTCCCTCTTTCAGATTTTATGCTAAGTTTAGGGCAGTAATTTAAAAGTGCATCAAGCAAGCAGAACATGTGAGGGATTTACTTCCAAAACAGGACATCAGGAATAATTAGAACTTCTCACTCTTTTGCAATAAAATAGCGATAAGCAAAAGGTGTTGCTCTTCAGGCAGCAGTGTCTGAAGCAGCCTTTCAAGACAAACAGAAGATTTCTACTTGTTTACTCGGTTTTCTTCAAAGTGCTTAGCTGGGTTGTATTCTTTTTTCTTCTTCAGCTGCCTTCTCCACAGTCTGTCTTATCCCTGACAATTTCCTTTTTCCTTCACAGCTTGCATCGTTCGTATTTCTTTATCCCGCCCTTTCTTAGAAATTGCTGTCCAACTTCTTTTGTTCCCTAGCCAGTGTACTTATTTTCTGCTTTTGTTTTCTGCTCTGTTTTGTCCCACTTTCCTATTGCAATTTACCCTTGGTGAGCTCCTGTTACCTAACTAACACAATCAGACATGGTCTTCCTCTGGGAATCTGCAAGGATTCCTCCCATTCTCCACTGACTTCGTGGTGAGCAGTGGAGTTACTGGAGTTCAGAGACTGTTTTCACTAAGACCCTGGAATTTAGAAGCAAGCTGGGTGAGGGGAACTAATATTTCTTGTCATACAGACTTTTTGAAGTTTAATCCCTTCATTCTACTCTTTTTCAGTTGTATCCTCTGGCTTTCTCTAGATTTTTTTTCTCTAACAGTTCCTACATCCCTTTTAAGAGTGTGCCTGCACAGACAGCAAAGCCCCTCTCAAACCTGGAATGGTTTGAACACCTCAGGTCTGAACATAATACCTTCTTTCTTTGAAGCATTTCTGTTTCAGAGCTTCATCTCTGGTCCTGCAGCAATACTGGGACATGACAGGAGAGCAAAGTCTCTGAACTCTGCTACGCTTTCCACATTGAAAAAGTCACTTGGAGGCAGTAGGAGCGTCTCCCGGCCTTTCTGCACTCAAATATAATTCAGATACATAAGTGAAGCCTTTAAGTAAAAATGTTGGTCTATTTTTCCCTCTCTCAAATGCTGTCTATTTTGCCTGATTTTGTTTAAGAATGACCCAAACTCCCATGTGTTAATCCATTTTTGAGCTGCTGGTCTCTACCCTTTATGCCTACAGACATGTTTTTTGTCCTACTTCCATTCATAGCAAAAGTTAAAACGGCAAAGGCTGTACCAAAAAATTATAATCTCATCTGAACTCATATGACCTATGCTGGCAAACAGCCATCACTCACTACTCTCATGCTTGCCCACAAACCTGCAGAAGATGAGCAGGGACACCAGGAGCACCCTGCCAGCCCCAGCTTTCCAGGGTCCCTGCTGGCAGCACAGTGTGCTCAGTGCTATCTGCACCTCATCAGTCATATCTGAGAACACAATACCAAGAAAATAATCTACACAGGAAGTGTGGGAGGGGAAGAGGCATTTTTATATAAAATTAGCCAACAAAAAGTTCTCAGAACTGCATGACTGAAGTCAATAGGAAAGGTGAAGGAGTTTAACCACAGGAGGTTTCCCCATTTCTAAGAACAGAGAGCACCAGGCTTTCACAACATCACATAGGGCTTCTGGGGACCTTCTAGTCCCAAAAGAATCACCTAAGCCATGGTCGGAATGTGTCAAAACCTGTTTTATGTAGACATGGCTTTGAAGCACTCAAAACCAGGATGCGAATTCGAGAGCCGCTAAACTCAGTTCTTACCAGACCCTACTCCCCACCCCCATTCCCTCCCTCTCCTCCTGCCCTGAGAAGGCTAATTCAGACCCTTACAACTTAACTGGTTATGGGTTGTTTACAGGTACGAGGGCTGAAAAATCACCACAGAGAAAGACTAGACACTCTGGTCAAGAGCAGCCTTGTAACATGCTAGAGACCGAATTCCCATGGAAAGAGAGGAATCTCCACAGTAAAACTTGGGGATTCCTCTGTTCCCTCATTATACTTGGCTGCTAGGCTACAGTACAAGCCTCTAATGTGGTTTAAAGACAGACTCTTTATTGCTTTCTGAATTACACTTCTAATAGGAGCCTCGTTAATTTCTCCATTCTGTTGCAATTCTAGTCAGTCTAAGCAATCTTTGCTAGTGGAAGGCTTGCCTAGGTCTGTCATTCCTAAAAATCCTTCAACAGTTTTCACAGGTAACCAGCATTCACCAGAATGCAAACTGCACTCCAGAAAGTGTGATGGTAAATATGTCAAGGAATTTAGGTTTGCAAGAAGCCACTAGTGTCATCAAGCTCAGGTCCAAAGCTCTATATTTAGCCACCCCTGCTCTAATGGGACTCCAGATTTAAAAGTACTTAAATTTCTTTAATTCTCCTAATCCTCTTAAAACTATTCCTGGGACAAAACTCCAGATCATAAGAAAACTTCTATTGCTGTTCAGCCTAATTTATGCATCACTGAATTATTGCTATTTGTGCCACCGCCCCTGTCTTTTAGCTTAAATATTCCTTTTCCCCATGGTGTTTACAGATGAGAGCTAGAGTTTGTCTACAGAAAAACAGGCACTGGGCTGTTTCAAAGAGACACTCCTGTAGCCACTGCATTTGGGATGTGTTTAGACACCTACCATCTGGGTCTTACCTAACACAGGTGCTGTTTGTAATTACCTGTGTTCTTCTGGAGGAAAGAGGGAAAGAGAACACACAGAGAAAGTGTGATGGCCATCCCTTGCAACAGTTAGGCTTTTGTATTAACTTCATATTTTTTGCCAGGGATGTTTCTGTTGGGTTTGATTGCTCCTTGTGTCTCCTGCAGTTCCTTTTCATGTTCTGAACAGGGAGGATTTTGGATGGCCAGGGCAGGCAGATACCTGTCAGCCCTCTACCAGCCACTGCCCTGTGCTGCTTTCCCACTGGCGAGCAAAATATCTCAGATCTGGCTGCTCTAGCACTGTGCTCCAGTAAAAACCAACCAACCAACCAATCAAAACCTCTAAAATAAGAAAGGAATGAACATCATAATATCAAAACATCCCACCATAAATATTCCTGCTCAGGATTTACCCAAATTTAGGAGCACTCCAACTCATTAGAAGCCTCCCTATCTCACCTGGGCTTCCCTCAGGCACCCAGAAATCTTCCAATGTGCATGACAAGGACCTTCTCCATCTTGACAGCTGATGCTCCTATATGAACTCTTCTACCCAGGAATTAGGCAGATCCATGCTTAAATCTGCTACAGTCCAAACTATATTCTGAGCTCTCCTAAGTTTCTCTTGTAAGGTTTGGATGCCTACAACAGGCACTGAGATAGTTTTGTTCATAAATTACCAAGTGTTAGGGAATTGAGTTCCCCCTCTATCGTCCCTCTTCCAATCAACTTCCCTCTTTCCAGGAGCACAGCACAAACAGCGAAGGATTAGCTGCTCTGGGCAGGCGGGCTTCTCTTTCACAGCCAGTGCTGAAGTTCTGCCAGGCTGCAGAATGACACAAATACAGGAGAAAAGCAAAGCAGTAAGTCTGAAGCTCTGCAGCCTCCTGAACACACACTCACCTGCGGCAGGGAAGTGCCAGCCCTGCTGCTTCCTCTTGTCTGGAGCGTCACCTCAGCCCACATTTATTTTAAGCTTGTGTTTACTTTTGTTGTTACTGAGAGAACTCACACACTACATTACCCACATCTCATCCCACCAGATTTACCAATTTTTTTTCCAACATCTACAAGGCAGTTTACTTAGTTTTTGTTTCATCTCGAGCAACATCCAGACCACTTAAATCCCATAAAAACTTATCCTGCTCCTTGGCTTCCTCTGCACAACTATATCCATTCCCTGGGCCTGAAAGCCTGTTTCCTTTTGCCAAGAAGATTTCTTCAGGCCCACAGTTGTCAGTAAAGCTTTCTCTTGATCTACCTAACTGATTAGCATAATGAAGTTAAACTGAGAACAATTAGTGTCAAGATAAGTACTTGTATTTTTTCAGACCCATGGAAGGCTTTATGAGCTGCAAGCCTTCCTGTTTCTCCCCACAGGCCTACCACATGGTCTGAAAAGATATGTACTTCATCTCACTCCTGTTTGTGAGCCCAGCAGCTATAGTACAGGCTCATCTCAAACACACAGTTTTTAACTCTGTTTCATAACTTGATGTGCATTTTTGGGGAGGTGGCTGGAAGAGATGGCAAGAGGCAGCTATTATTTTGCCTGGCAGAGAGAAGGTGGAAAGCAGGCCAGCTGCAGGTAGTCAGGGTGGAAAGCTGCTGCTGTGCCATTTTAGAATTGGCAATTTGCAATTGAGAGAGACACTTTTTCTATCCTGCCAGCTGGAGGCTCTTGGCAATGTGGTTATGTTTTTAGAAACCAAACAAATCAATCTTTCTTAGTTTTCCTCAGAGTTTTGGATTTTACCTCATGAGATTTGATCTAAAGCTTTTTATTGCATCTGACTAACAAAAGGCTTATTAAAAATGAAAGAGGACACAAGAAGAACAGGAGGAAGTACAAGTGTTCATCTGTATTCAGCAAATCAACTGCTTTTGAACATGTGAAATCCAAGTGGTCTGCATTTCTTTGTTTTCCATTCATGAAATAAAGCGTTTCACTCTGGCACACAGTTACCACTCCAGTTTAAGTCCGTGTAAAGAAGTGCAGGGGTTTGAGTTGTTTTGTAGTACTGTACATAAAAACTCTGTGCCTCTTGTATTTAGTGAGCTTTGATGTGTGGTTTGAACTTACAGTATATGCCTATTTGTTCAGCAATAGAGCACTAGTTTTGGCTTTCTATTTTTTAAATGTATTTTAATGTCTGTATTTTTCTCTGGAGATTATGCAGACCATGATTTTCTGATTGAAATGAATTGAAAAAAGGCTTAAAGTTTAAACTTATCTTTGGGTTAGCATTGGTGTTTATGAAAATGGAGACCATTTGTTTTGGTCTTTATTTCAGAGAAAAATTAGCCCTCCAACTCATACTGTGTATTATACCTAAAAGGTGTATTTCAAACCCTTTTTGTCACCTGTCCCACATCTGTAGTTCAACACAATGTAGCATCAAGTCAATAAAGCACATGCTCAACTTTAAGCATATGCTTTAAAGGAATTTACTTCTTAGAACATGTGCAAGCACATGCTTTTATATTTATGTGCTTTACTGAATGGACATGAAGAGTAGACTAAGTGCAGTGTCCCAAAACATCTACTGTCAGGGAAATTAGGTCATGTAGGTTTATGGAACTTCACGGAAAGGAAAAAATTACAAATTCAGTCTAACCTATTCTCCAGACCTTTTCATTGGCTTTAGAAGAATGCAAGATAGAAAGGTATTCGTAGGATCAGAACATTCATAAAATTACTTTGCAGATATTCAAGTTCAAAAGTTGTTGTTCAGATAACTGTGGTGCTGTGGCCAGACCTCAAAGCCTTTGAAAAAAAAATTGAATGATTCCACATGAAATTGTCACTGAATTAAGAGGCTGATATTTCAAAAAAGAGCAACACCCAGCATTTGACCTTTTCAGCTGTACTGAAAACAGCAGCCATTTCGTATTACCAGCTATGGTGAAACAAAGGTGAAAAAGCACAGAAGCTAAAACACTTTCATTTTAAGAGAAGGTAAGTCATACCCTTAACAGATGGGACCAAATTTTGCAAGTCCTGAGAGAGCTACTCTTCAAGAACATAAGCAAAACTGAGATGTAGAATCACTAAGGTTGGATAAGACCTCCAAGTTTATCAAGTCCAGCCACAAACCTAACACTCCAAGTCCACCACTAAACCTTGTTCATGTGTGCCACATCTACAAGTCTTTTAAATATTTCCAAGGATGATGACACAGCCTGGGCAGCCTGTTCCAATGTTTGACAATCCTTTCCATGAAGAAATTTTTTCTAATTTCCAACCTAGAAAAGTCTCAGCGAACACATCAGATATATGGAAGTACTTTATCTGATTAAGATTTGGATAACTGCTGTTTTAGTTTTGGTCTTTCCAATGGAAGAAAATTGCTACTAATTTCCTTCTCCTGTTTTCGTGCAGCCTTCAGACATAAAGCAAGTGAGGGAGAGGAGATGAAAAATCAAGCATAAGTATTGTATCTTCCTTTCTGAATCTTCATGGACCCCAGCAGTGTAATGTGGAAGGAAAATTTCTATGCAATGAATCCTCTCCTATAGTTTAAGTCATCAAGTCATCATTGTCAAAAGGAAAATCTCTTCAAAGTACAATTGCTAAAGATACAGAATTTAACATTCAGAGCAGAATGAAAGACATGCTTTTCACTAAAGGCTTCTTCCCTGAGCTTGTTTAAAAAAACAACTTCATTGCAAAATGCTGCACCATCTAAACAAAATATGAGGAACACAGTCATATTGATCCAGATCACTTAAACTTGAGTAAAATTTGGAAGATTGAGTATTTTAAGATTTTAATAATACCACTGCCTTTTCTAAATGTTATCTAAATTAAAACTTTGGATTAGACATTTTCAGTTTGCCAGAAGAAATCATTCAGAACCTGTGTTCTGCAGGAAATACCTGCATCTTGGGTTTTTGTTCAGGCCCAGGATGAGAATTGTACCTTTCAGTATTTCAGAGAATGAGCTGGTGGTAAAATGGTTTCTGCTGTACAAGAAGATGTGTAATAAATGCAGCAGCAATTGTGTATCAAGTAAATGTGGTATGAAATGTGGTTTGGAGCTCCATAAAACAGATGGTAATGCTTCTCCTCATAATAAGCAGAGAAGCTGTGAATTTGTAGCTTGAATTCAGCGTCCAGGAATAAGAAAGACCCAGCAGGACAAGAGGGAGTTACAATACTGCAATCACAACTGCTCTGCCAAGTGCGTGTGTAAAACAAAACTTGTTTCCATCAGCCTTGGGAGAAGCCCCCTACCTGTACAGAGGGCTATAAAGAGAAGTCACATATGAGAGGAAAACAGAGGTTAGAAAAAAAAGATTACTATGAAATTTAAAAAAAAAGAGAAAAAAATCTCTGAGAGCCTAATCTGCTTTTCTAAATCACTGTTAGAGCCAAGGTTTGTAGCCAAGCTGCTGAAGCTCCAGCACTGTGTTGAAGTACTGTGTAATTGCTGGGGAATCTCTTCGCTTCAGAGGTGCAGAGCAATTTATCCTGCTAGTCCTGTCTGGGATGAGAGAAGCATGCTCTGGGAGATTCTGTCAGAGTGATAAATAACAGAAATAATTTCTAAAACAAAGGAAATTACTGAAATATGTTATGTTCCAGATAAAGCAAGTCACTGCATACTATTTTATCTATTACTTCAGATGCTGAACTAGGGCATGTTTTCATGATGTCAGTGCTCTGACTCTCAGTCCCCGTAGCATCTCCTGACTCAACAGCTCCAGAATTTTCTCAAGCACTCTTTAGTGCAGATTTAGGTCTTTAATGGTGGAAATAAATCACAATAAAAGAAGCATTTAGAGTTCTCTTAGATCATACATCTTGAAAAAAATCAAGTGGGCTGTATTTACAGGATAAGACTTCACAAAGTTTGTCTGAGAAAAGGTTTATAGAATGTCCAAATCTGAGTTCCTCTATGATGCTTCGGGGAAGAAGGTCCATATGGCCTTGGGGCATAGGAACAGAAAAAATAAGCTGACTAGTGAGGCTTTATTACCTGTGTATATCAAAATGAGCTCTTAAAATCTCAATAGCAGGAGTAAAGTTAAAAAATCAGATGAGATTCACAAGGAGATAAGAAGACAGTTGCAAGATGTAAAACATTACTTCCAATGAAAGACTCAAAGAGCTTGATCAAGCTAGTTTATCAAAAATATGCCAAGAGTTGCCTTCTTCCCTGTCTATCTCCACCAGGATCAGAACATGGGTTCTTCAGTTCAGCAGATGAAAGTGTAACTACATCAAATAGCTGGGAGCTGAAAAGCTACTCTGATTCAAAAGTGAAATAAAGCTCATTTTTTTAAAGCTGAAAACAATTTGTGGCTGGAAAGAATCTATCTAAGGTGCTCTGTTTCACTGGAAAATTTTAAACCAGGGCTGACAGCTCTCTAGAAGAGATGACCCAGCCAGTTCAAATCACGGTTAGATGATCTTTGTTGTGCAGAAGATCAAACTTACTGTAAATTATCTATGGTGCCTTCTGAGCTAAGAAACTGTAGTGGGGGGAAAAAAAGACAACTAGGAAAAAAAAAGAACAGAAAAGAAAAACTTTGTTCTCAGGCAATTTAAGTGCATGGAAAGCTGTCTGAGTCAACAAGAGCTCATACATAAGTCCTGTGAGGAGCAGCTGAGGGAGCTGGGGTTGTTTAAGCTGGAGAAAAAGAGACTCAGGGGAGACATCACTCTCTACAACCACCTGAAAGGAGGGTGTAGTCAGGTGGGGGTCAGCCTCTTCTCCCAGGCAACCAGAGACAGGACAAGAAAGCATAATCCTAAACTGTGCCAGGGAAGGTTTAGTTTGGACATTAGGAAGAAATTCTCCACAGAAAGGGTGCTTAGATACTGGAATGGGTTGCCTAGGGAGGGGATGGAGTCACCATCCCTGGAGGTGTTTAAGAAAAGACCAGATGTGGCACTCAGTGTCATGGTCTAGTTGACATGGTGATGCTAGGTCATAGGTTGGATTTGATGATCTCAGAGGTCTTTTCTAACCTAATTGATTCGGTAATTCTGTGATGCAACAATGTACAGGCACTTGACATTTGCCTTAGTCTACTACTCTGTTTTCCCTCTCTGGACAGCCAGAGAGATGGCATCATGACTCGTTTCCCCCTCAAACAGTGGTGAGAGGAATCGTCCCATAGGAGTATTATACTCACTGACCAGAGATGGAGCCTAACTCATAGGCTTAGACCATCTATCCTCTTTTTAGATGATTTTAAGTGAGATAAATGCTACTCTCTTTCCTCAATATACCATCAGTGGAATTTTTAGGTTGCACATTTTTTAGACTAATTTCTTTGAGACAAAGAGAGGGTTCTAATGTCAGTAGAAGCATGAAGTCTCTTTCACTCCAGAGATAATGTTCTGAGGCATTATCAAATTTAAATGATACAAGGTTTTTATAGCTTCCTCTGCTATTAAGTTACGTGTCTTTGTACAGTGATTCTAGGATGTCTCATTAACTTCAGCAGAGCTGTGAAATGCAGTTAAGAGAAAGGTTCTATGCAAATATTTTACATTAACTTTCTTGAGCATGGTCTTACTTTCCTTGTAAAGAACTGACATTGTCTTCAATGAAAGTTTTCCCTGAGAAAAAAAAAAGAGGATTTGGCCCTTAGTATCCTGTGCATCTTAAAAGGAATTTATTCTTTTCCTTCAGTGCTGTTAAAAAAGCCTGAGATACAGCACACATCTTCAATATATGCAGATCAATGTGGACTAAATAATCAGTTCCATAAATGTGGGCAAGCAGAAATAAATTTTGTTTCTACTTTCAAAACAGGGAAGATAATTGATAGGTTAAATTGATCTGCTTGTTTGCAAACAGTGATGCTACTTGAGCTAATTTTGAGAGTTCAGGCAATGCCAAGGTAGAGGGGAAGGAAATGTTTGTTGATCTGTATTCTTTGGAAAGGATATAAGGCTGCTTACCATCTTAATGTGTTTTGCATTCTGTCTGTGAAGAGGTGACCAGGTTTAAAATCACTCAAAAAGTGCCTAGCCTGTTTTTTGGCCCCTATTTTTTTCCTTTTTTTCCCTGAGATTAGGAAGTCTTGTACTTCAAAGTGATTGGTTTCAATCTAGACAGTTTTTCTAAATAAATGAGTCAGTGCTACATTTTGACTCTTCTTGACTGCCCGTGTGAAAGGGATTCTTGGCTAAGGTCCATTTCCAAAGGGAGAGAAGCCAACGAGGGTTGATGGACACAGTATGGAAGCCAATAACTATATGTATATGGAAACAGCACTCTTGGCCACTGGTCTGTTTTCTTCCTGTTACTTTCCTTCAGTGTTGCCACAGTAGGCTGCCAAAGCACAGTAGATTTGTCTTAAAAAGGAATTAAATTACCTTCAAGGAATTGTTTGTGGTTTACCCATCTTGCCTGGCCTATGTTGTACAATATATATTTTGCACTGATTTCCTCTGTTACTGCAGATGGGTCAGTATCCTCAGCCTTCACGCTCTTAAAATCATGGGAATTTTATCTTATCTGTGACAGATTTCATGTTAACTTCACGGGAATCTTATTTTTGTCTTTCCATGGAGGCAGCTGAAGCAGAAACCACATCATAGAACAAGCAAGGTCAGCCTAACGCCGGAACTGAACGAGAGCCTGTATGTGGAAAATTTATTTAGGATGAGCATTTAAATATCTGCCATGTATTGTTATATTTAGAGTTACACTACTGTGCATTTGAAAGAGGCAGTAGCAAACCTGATGTTAAATAACAAAGTCCTTTCTTTCTACAATATAAATTCTCACTGTGTACTAAAGTAATTGATAGTTGTGCAGAAAAGTGAACTAGGAAGTCTAAATATTTATAAAATATCATTGTGGAAGTGTGGCCAATGGCTCCACATCTAGCACTTAGAATCAGTATTGAACTGGAAGCAAGAATGTAGATATTTCATTATGTGCAAATAACAATGTATTCAGACACAAATTACAGCACTTACTTTTTCAGTTTATAAATGATTTCCCCACAGTTTACAAATAATGTAGTTAATTATTGAGGAAATTATCTTTCTTTTTCTAAGAATCTTAGAGCTCTTTTGTCCGCAAGTTATTTATTTCCTGTACAAGTTCTTTGTTTAAATAACATTGCCTTATCAAATGCCTAGATAACTGCCTTCATTCCCATAAGATCCATTCATTCCTGTAAGAGCTATATTTATTTGAACTATACTTCATTAATCTTTTTTTGGTCCATTTTTAGAGAATTTTTTTTTCCTTTTTTTCTTTTTCTTTTCTTTTTTTTTTTTTTTAATTTTCAACTTGTAATCCTTTTTTAAGAGAAAAAAATATGGTTGGACAGGGTTTCACTCTGCTACCAAAGGCAATAGGTTCAGATCACCTTGGTACTTAGTGGATGCTTCCGTTTATCTCACACTTGAACTGGACCACAGATTTCGTGTGCCTCTTTGTGACAAGGTAGAGGCAGTTAGATTTCTGAACTAAATATTAGCCTTGGGGGAGTACTGGCAGGGAAATACCCATTTTAGAAGTTGTGAGCAATAATCAAAATAAGTGCTCTCATACTAATCAAAATAAGTGCTGTCATTGTGGACGTGAGGGAGAATCTAAGCATGACTTCACTGTGACTGACCTACTTTTCTTAGGAGCCTACCTGGCCTCTTTTCCAGGTGTCATTTCAGAGGCATCTTTTAATTGTCTTCAGATACCAGATCTATGTGTTCTGATATGAAATTACTCTCATAGAGGACCTGTTTTCATGTTGCAAGGTTAATTTGTTTACCTTCAGTTTACTATTACTGGGGTTTGTTTAGCTTTCTCCGCAAGGTTAAAGAACTGCCAGGTATTTTTTCTATACCTATGGACCTACTACAAATCCACCTTTCAGACGCATATTCAGTGAAGTGAAATACAGCCTTTCTCAGATATCTGGAAATCCCATGACCTTAAATGTGAAATTAAATCAGTTCTAACAATTTATCTGTGCAAAAGTAAAATCATGGTCATCTTTTTACCTGTTTCATATATTTTTCCCCAGATAGATATGTTCAGAATTATTTTGGATTTTTGCAGCTGTATCACAAGTGATTGTTCTCATTCACGCTGGGAGCACTTTATGACAATACTGGGTTTTGCTCCAGATAAGCTCACGTGCTTATGTGACATTGCAAAGCTGACACAGTTTTCTGCTTTTAGTTCCTGAGATAACAGTTTTGCAGCTAGCCCAATCAGATCTTCATGAACTGCAATGCTCTAGAAATCCCTGGCTTTAGGACGCTTATTTTCTTTCCTCACTCAGGCACATCTGTGTTCTTGGTTCTCACAAACCATATTTTCAGTGTTTAAAACAGATTTCATTGGACTGAGACTGTTAATTAATTGGTTCAGATTACACTAAAAGTGTGACTAGTTCTCTTTACTGTTTGCTAATTCACTAGTCCCCTTGAAACTGGTTGTGCAAATATTGTGGAACTTCGAGAGAGTTAAAACTGATGGTAATCTCATCCCATCTAGTTTGAGTAATCCTGGACACGCTTTTAGCAGCAATGATGTTCCATGGGAATGCTATGGCAACATCAAAATGTTGGCTGTCTAGCAGGCTTACTGCATCCTGTGCATGATCCGTGAATAAACAGAGGAATTTAGTTCCCGGAGTGTCAGTCTGGCACATTTCACCAGCACTACGTTCACTTACCAAAAAAAAGTCAGCCAGTCATACAGAGAAAGTGCTATAGTGACTGAGTGATGAATCGCCTGCTGCTAACCCTTGTATACACTAACTCTGAGAAGCCAGGAATAGATCATGCATGGCTTAATTCAGAGAGGAAATACGCTCTCCCCCGACTTGTTTATTATTTTTGTTCCCAGATTATTTTCTTTCCTCGTACTTTTTTTTTTCCCTATGCATCTCCTTCCTACTCTCTGGACATATGAGTATGCTTACTTTCACTAAGATGTGATCTTCCCCTGAACCAAAGGCTGGAGATAAGGTCATTTGGAGTGAAGTACCAAGTTTGAGCTAAAAAGCCCAAAAGGGATATCAGTCCAGGGTTCAGTGCATAGGAACACATTTATATTGTTTCTAGTCTGCTAAAAATGAGAGCACAACACTCTGTTTGCACTTGGTTCTGTCACGCAGTGATTTCCAGCTCCTCAAAATGAATATAAGCATTATGCCCACCTATTAGTCTCTTTCCCTGTGTATATCTTAAAAAAAGGAAATGCAAGGACATTTATAGGATTATGTGGCTTTTTTAGATGGCATCTGAAATCAACAAGATGGGAGTAGGGTAGACCTTACTCCATTAACAGTAAGAGCTCAGGCTCCCTAGATGCAGATTCCATGCTTGGAAAGACTCACTGAGAAGAGATCAAAGAATCACAGAATGGTTTGGATCAGAATGGACTTTAAAGACCATGTGTTTCCAACTCCCCTCCCACGGGCAGGGAAGGACACCTTCCACTAGACACAGCCCCATCCAACCTGACCTTGAACCCTTCCAGGGATGGGACATCCACAGTTAGCGTGGGCAACCTGTTCCAGTGCTTCAGCACCCTGACAGTGAAGTATTTCTTCCTAATGTCTAATCTCAATCTTCGCTCCTTCAGTTTAGAACCATTACCCCTCATTCTATCACTACACTGCCCAAGCACCTCCCCATCTTTCCTGTAGGTCCCTAGAATACCCTAAAGCTGCTGTAAGGTCTCCTCGGACACTTCCAGATGTTTTTCTGAGACTTATAGTCTTGACTGAAACTGTCCGGGGAAGTTTCTCTGTAAATTATTCTCACGGTGTACCACTATTCCCATTAAAACATTTCTATCTTCAATCCAGTTTTTTTCTTCTAGATATTTGATCTGGTATAAATTCAGACTATCTTTGTATTGCCCCATGTGTGTTTTGTTTTTTACTCTATGAATGTGAACATCATGCTTAAAGATTCATTTTGGTACACATAGGTAGAGTTCCCTGAACTGTACACAACTGAAGTGTGTTCAAAACTGATAGAATCTGAACTGACTGCTGTCCCAATGAGGGGAGAAATCCTAGTGTTTGCTGAAAATAGCTTCATAAAATAATATCAGCTCCACACTCTGAGACAGTTAAATAAAATTAAAAATAAAACAGCTGCTAGGAAATTTAAGGAAAGACATACATAACTAAAGGGAAAATACCCTCTTGCTCCCATGTAAGTCGTCTGAGTAGGTAGGGGCTACCCTTAAAAATGGCAAAGACACAGGTTAGGGAGGATGCATCATACATCTCCAGAAAAAGGAAGAAGTGGGCTGGCATTAATTGCTGTCTCTTCCAAGCCATGAACTCTAGTTCTGAAACTAATATGAACTAGGATCAAAACCAATGAAAGGAGGCGATTCTTCATGCAGCAGTACATGAGTGGCTCTCCTTGTCAAAGAAAATGAAAGCAGCTGTGGATGCAACATTACATGGGTTCAGGAGAAAAAGGGACAAGTAATCTTAGCCCACTGACAAGACAGCAGGCGGACTGCATCCTCTGCCAAAGCCAGTGTTGCCATTATGATGTTTGATCCCTTTCTCACCTTTATAGGGGAGATGAACTTAAACAAGTGAGTTCAATATCCTGTTTGAAAAAGACCTTATTTATTTACTTTTTTTTGTTGTTCTGACCTTCAGTTAATACCTCTGGATAAAAGCTGACATATAAAACTAACTTAAGACAGAAACAACATCATGATCATGAATGCCAAATTTCTGCATTAGAACAAGCTGATGAAAGTGTCTTAAAGATTAATGAAGCTTAAGGAAATTAAGCTGCAACTTTTAAAACTGATTTAAATGAGTAACTTATATGTACAAAGGTGGTTTAAATTCAAAACCTCCCAGAACAACATACTCAAGCATTATTTTTGTTGAACAAAACAATGAAAACTCATCTCTGCACATGTTTAAAGATTGTATTTTAATCACGGACTGAAACATCATGATTTACAAAACTGATGGTTAGATTTAAAACCAACCACTACACCTTTCTGTGGGAATATTCCCCCCACACCCTAGCAGATTAGGGATTCAAGTGAAGAACTGAGCTGTTCACGTTTGCCTTTGGGACCGTGCAGTGATTTCCAGGATGATGACTGATGCTGCAAGAATTCACCTAAGATGCTTTTCAGTGCATTTCATTTACCCAGCTGAAAGTAGCTTCTTCTAGGTAAGCCTGCTGGCTTCATCAGAAATCCCAACCATCTTGCAGCTTGCTGTCCAGAGCCTTCTCTGCAGCTCCTCGTCATACGCTATGTCAGCCGATTTTGTCCTTTCCTCATTGTAAAGGTAGCAGCCACCAGCTCCTTCCATCTCAGGCGATACTGCTGCATAGATGGTTGTAGAGGCTCCTTCCTCTGGGGTCTGCAGAAACACAAAAAGCCAAATTCAAGTGAGGCAGGTACAGCAGGAGAATTACATTACCACCATAGGACCTTATCAATGACAAACATCTCCCCTAATTTTGCTTTACACTTGTGGTCTTGTAATAATAAGAAAGCTTGTAATAATAAGGAAGCCATTTATTCAATTGGCAGAGTCCATTTTTTCAACAGTGCTATTTTAATATAGCTTAAAGCCAGAACAGATATATGGAAAACTCCAGTCTATTTTTTCAAGAGTTAGTCAGACGGAGTATATAAAATAATTGATTTAGCTTTCACAGTTAGAGCTAATAAACCCAAAAGCAAGCACAAATATTAAAATCCTAGTTTAATTATTCATTTTGCAAGGATGAAAGAGTCTGTGCTCTGCCTTAAGAAGATGAAGGCTATGCTGTACATGCAATGTGTTCATTGTAACAACATTGTTACAATGAGCAAAGGATAGTGGAAACCATGACAGCAAATTAAGATTCTGCAGTTCAGTCCAAGCAGTCAGGTAAATGAGGGAATTGCATTTTAAACAGAGAATAGTTATCAGGGTTCTTCTCTGTCATAAAGCAAAATGGTGAATGATCTATAATGTCTGATATACCATGAGTATTAAATGAAAATTAATAAGTGAATAGCTTAGAGTGATAACTCCTTTCATCCTGAGTATATGCAAAACATTTACACTTTGCATTCGGAAGGATCACACAGCTACCACTGAAATTATTTCCATGGCATTTTTATTCTAATTGAAGGACATATTTAAAACACAACATTTGATATGCTTTGCCTTTATCAGTGATATAATTATGATCAATGCCTGCTAGATAATAATGGATGTATCATTTTGCGATCCTTGCGGTCATTATCTGAGGCATTAACAGTACTGATGCTGCTCAGAGCTTTGTCTGCAGCATCTGACAGGATGTCTTCCTGAAGAACTCACTTGATGAATGAGACAGTAGTGAATAGGTTACTCAGTGCCTTATCAAAACTAATAAATCTAAGTAATTGGAAGCTTTTTGTTATGTTTGGTTTTTTTAGAAAATGACTGTACTATGAGATTCTGTCTAAAATCACTTAAAAAGTGCTCTTTTACCTTGGTTTAGTACTCCACTACTACTTCACTGTTCTTTATCCTAAGGAAAATGGTGCTTTTCATACCCAGTACATTATGTACATAACATAAAGGGCCTGCACAATTCTTTGCTCACAGAGTGGCTAACATAATGATCAACTATGATCAGCAATAGAAAATATCTTGATCTTGTAAGGCAGCAGAACAATGATGAATATGACCATTCATATTTTACACAACTTATTCTGGACGACAGAGAAAAAACAAAAGTTTTTTTACATACTCTTGTGCTCTACTTAAAAAAAAATAGTGACACGGATAAACCATTACTTCATGTGATGGTTCACTGGACGTTATGTTCCTGAGTTTAGCAGCTCTCCAACACAAACAGGCATAAATGTCAATACCATGACTCCCAAATCTTACTGACAACAGCTCAACACTAAAATGCTTTAGAAAAATTGTCTGTGGGTGGAATTTGTGTGATTATGTTCTTATGAGCAGGGCTCTCTACAGCCTCAGAGCCTGGTCTGTATGGATATTGTTACAGCACCAGAAATACCACGTTGTCTCTGCTGATTCAGTGGTAAGGTTCTCCCAGGATATGCAAGATTTATCAAGATTTTTATTTTTGATGATATGTCAGATAAGTTCTCCACCAGAGGAGATTTATATCAAGAGGCTGGTCAAACACCGGAGCTGCCTTCCTAGAGAGGTGGTTGGTGTCCCAAGCCTGTCAGTGCTTAACAGGTGCTTTATCATTTGGTCAGTCATGATTTGGTCACTGTTGTTGTAGGTCCCTTTCAACTGAAATAGTCTATTCTACTCTCTTCTATTCAAAATAATATCAAATATTTTAAATAAAGGTTATGCACTAGTTGAAAGTACTTACATGCCCACACTGTGACTTATAAGCACAGTAACACTGTGACCACCCATTAAAGTCAGCTTGTGGAACTGAGGGCTTTGTGTAACAAAGATTTACTCTGCTCCTCCCATCTACCATATCTAATATGCTGACCTGAAAGTTCTATGCAAAATTCCTATTTAGTTTCTATCACCTGCTGCTAGAAGAAATTATCTAAACATACAGGGGGAAAAAAACCAACTACACTACATTAAGGAATTAACCATCACTTGAAGTGTTCAAGGCCAGGTTGGATGAAGCTCTGAGTAACCTGGTCTAGTGGAAGATGTCTCTTTCCATGGCAGGGGGTTGGAACTATATGGTCTTTAAAGTCTCTTCCATCTTTGGGACCCTGAAGTATTATACCAAGAGTTCCACGGTAGACAGGAAGTAATAACCAGTATAATTCAAATCACAGGGGAGGAGTCTCTGCACATTACCTGTGTAAAAAAGCCTTAAAAAACAGTAAAAGAATAGTATTCATATATATAGAATCAGTAACATCTTGTTCATTAGTTGGCTGGACTTGTCCTAAGAGAAAAGGGATGCCCATAAATTGCACAATGCTTCTTCCCTCTTCAGTTACCAACTTATTGCTGCTCAACTTTTTTTTTAAATTGGATTTTTGTTTACAAACTGCTATATTATTAGTATCCAAGGAACTGTAATTAATGCCTTTGTAAAATCCAAGTAAAACTGATTTCTGCTTAACTTCTTCCTAATGCAATTCTGTTATTCCTTTTGCTTGTTATAGTATTGATCACATCTTTTACTTTCTTTTTCAATTAACTGTGTGTCTGGTTTCAACAGTAAGTAAAGGTTTGATTGAAATTACACATCTTTTTACATGTGTAGGCTGTGGAAGAAGGAGAGAAAAGATAACATGTGACCAGCTCATTTAAGCAAAATGTAGCCTACATACACAAAATGACATTATTTTGGCACTATCCATTCCCAAAGTAAAAGCTCTTTTCTTTTTATAGAAGCTCTAATATTCTTTTTTTTTTTTTTTTAATATTCATCAATTATAACTCATTGACAAAGAGTAATTTTTCTCCAGTATGAAATGGAATATTCTGTTCTAGGAAAACTGGGACAAGTGCTAAGAGGGTTTATATTTTAATTTTGCTTTTTTAGGACTTGCTAGTTCATGCATTTTGATTAATGCAATTTTAAGGGACATATAATTTTGTCTATACTGGGTGCTAATGCTTGCAAAATGTGCTAGCTGACAACAGTCAGTTCCTACAGCCACATTGCCATGTTTCCATTTGTCTAAAACAGGAGCAACAGCGTAACTCTTTAGAAATCATGTGTCTGCCTCAGTTAGACATGATGGCTTTGTGGTGCTTTCCATGATAATCCACATACTCATCCATTTCCACCTTCACCTCAATTCACAGCTCAGAGTCCTGGGTAGACAGTGTATTATGTTCATCAGAAACCACAGAAAACTGGGCAGGAAAAAAAATTTATTAAGCTCCTACAATTCCTCTGTAATCCATTCCTTTTCTCAGTAACACTTGCAGCAGCTGCCAGCAAACAGTGACAACTGTGCTGTGTGTCTTAAACACTGTGACAAATAGCTGGAATGGACAGCATGCATAAACTTCAACTTGTTCTGGCTAACAGAGCTGGCCATGTGATTGAAAGAGCAGCAGTGATACAAGCCGTGTTATCAGGGACTTACAACTTTGGAATAGCTTCCCCTCATCCCACTCAGTCAGAAAATTGTACTTGATTTGTATTTTATGACTTCAGGATTCTGCCATCTCAAGAGATTGCAGGAGAGAAGGTTGGGCACAGAGGACAGAGAGTAGGAAGCAGCAGGCAGAATCACTTACTGACATCACAGTTGAGTTTTGAGGGACATGGACAAGGGGTCAAACAGAGAGATGTGCACACAGGACTGCTTGGTAAGCTGGAAGATCACTTAATGCTGAGGAAAAACATGTTAAAACACCTTTATGCCTATGATTTGTGCTGCAGAATACATCAAGTGTTGGCGGAATAGCCCTCATCAGCAACATTGGGTAGACTGATGTAGGAACTCTCATCAACCCTAACACTGGTCCTACCTCATGCACCATCCTTTATATCACACACTTTTCAGTTCGTGTGGGAAATCTGCTCGTGAGCTGATGAGTTAAATGAGCTTGCAGATGTGTTTTGGTTTGGTTTTCTTTTTGCCACAGGTGTTCATGGTGTTCGCTCCGTGGCTTCACTTTTTTAAATGAGTGAATTTCCATCACACCGTTCCTGGAGTGGGTAACAAATACCCTGGTTCCAGCTAGGAAGATGCAGAAAGCACTGAACAGACCATCTTCTGGGCTTCAGTACTCAGGTACTTTTGCCTGTGTTCCTTCACTTTTCTCAATGAGAATTATCCTGGTAATTTTTTTTAAATGCTGATTATTACTGACTTGCTTCTGTACTGAAAAATTCTGCAGAGTTTTGTTCCTTTTCTGTCTTCCTTCAGGAAAGACAATGATCATCTGGGATCCCTGAAGAGTACTGCACATATACACTGTAGGGATTAGCAACAACAAAGAGAACATGAAATTACTGTTACTTGGTACAGCAAAGTCTTTAATCTACTTGGTGGCAGCTAGTGGAGGGGTGACACCCAGTCACCCTCAATGCACTGCCTTACTCTCAGGAACAAAGGCAAACACAGAACATGGAATAGTTCGAAAAATTTCAGATACAGAGTAGCTGGGATTGTGTTCCCATGAATATTAAAGCAAACAATCTTGTGAGATACAAATTACCTGTGTTCTAGGATGCACTGATTACTATGGTCTGTGAATCACTGAATCATTTCAAAGCCAGGTGTCTTGGGAAGGCACCAGGTTACTTTCTGGTGCAAGAATCCAAGGTGAACTAACAGCTGCTGAAGTGTCACAGCCTCCAGGTGAGGACAGGGGCTGTGTGTGTTCAGAGTGCGTTGTGTAACTTGCACTGTCTAGACCTCCTAACATGATTGCTTTGAAAATTCCAGACAAAAAGTAATCCACTGAAATACTGAGTATGAAAAAAGGGTTAGAAAGGAAACCATGACGCAGGTGTATGGACGTGTTCAGCCACCTTTGATCAATAAGGCTGCAGCAGCTGACTTTATGTCCTGGTGAGACCAGTGGCCAGGACCAACTGTCAGGTCCCTAGGAAGCCAAAGCTGCCAGAGAAGTGTGGCAGCACACCTTTTCAGCAATCTCTGCCTTCACTCTAAAGCCCTGGTTGCCATCTGTGTTCTCTCTTTCCTTCTATTCTTTCATATGTAGCTTGCTACTATGCTATTTCTATCCAATTTCTGCTTTGATAATAGACTAGAAAGAGGTATTTTATTGAATATAGTTCTCCCTAGGTACCCAGTCAGCACCATCAAATTAATTTCTCTTCAATCCTCAACTTGTGGCAATGAGAATTCTTTAATAAATTCACTCCATAATAAAATCCTTCATATTTTGTCTTTGAAAGAAATAGCAGAAATGGCTCAGTTAAAATGTGAAGCCTTTCTCCTGACAGTGTTGTGGCCACAGAGATATAATTTCTTAATCAAAGATATAAATATATAATAAAAGATGAAACTTCAATGAATTAAGAACACGAAGCAATTTTCACACTAAAAATGTATCAAAATCTGGAAGGAAAGGAGCTTTTATAATCTGAATAATTCATGACTATTAGGGGAAAAAGAGAAGTTTTCCCCAAGCACAAGATACTGAAAGAACAGAAGCAGAGAGAGCTGGTAAACAGACACAGAGAGTATCAAATCCTGAATCTCCTTTTCTTTTAAAAGCAAATTTTCTGGAAAGACCTAAAAAAAAATTCAGGTACACAGAGAGACTGGGAGGTCCCATCTTCACATCAGCCCTTGCATAGGTGGCTGGGATGCCTGTAGATAAGGTAGACTATGGAAGAAAGGAACTATCCTCAAAAGACTGCCAGGGTCAGCCTGTTGCTCAGGGAACCCAAGAAGCAGGCATGTGCCCAGGTCTGAATGCCTCATTTCCCATGAATTTTGTGATGGAGTTGGTGGTAAAAGGTTTTAATTTGTTTTGTGTCAGAGTAACGCCTTCTGAGAAATCTGTTTTGCTGAAAAATGGCCAAGCAGCTCTACTCTGAAGCCATGGGATGAGTTTTGTTGCAGATTCAATACATGAGCAAAGTTTTACTGAGGAAGGCAGCAGCCATGACTCTGAACCCTCTTCTTCTAAAGCAACTACTTCAGGCTAAGCAGATGCTTTTGGCTGGGGTAGAGTTAATTTTCTTCACAGTGGCTGGTATGGGGCTGTGTTCTGGGTTTGTGCTGAACACAGAGTTGATAATATAGAGATATTTCTGTTACTGCTGAGCAGGGATTACAAAGAGCCAAAGACTTTTCTGCTTTTTTTACTGCCATGCTGGCAAGGAACTTGGGGGTACATGGGAGGTCAGGAGGAGTCACAGCTGGGACAGGTGACCCCTACTGACCGAAGAGGTATTCCAGACCATCTGACATCAAGCTCATTATATAAAGTGGGGAAAAAAAGAAGGGGGGATATTTGGAGTGATGGCGTTTGTCTTCCCAAGTCACCGTCATGTGTGATGGGGCCCTGCTCCCCTGGAAATAGCTGTCTGCCCATGGGAAGCAGAGAATCAATTCTTTGTTTTCCTTTGCTTTTGTGCATGATTTTTGCTTTCCATATTAAATTGTCCTTATCTCAACCCACGAGTTTTCTACCTCTTACCCCTTCTCTTCTCTCTCCAGTCCCACTGGTTAGGAGTGAGCGAGCTGCTGCATGGGGCTTGGTGCTGAACACAACAACAGGACATCACGGGTTATGTCAAATAACATGAGATACCTGTGTCCTCAGGCAGCTGACTGAAGCGCCTCTTGTCTGGCCAGCTTTCTGGGCTACACTGAAGAAAACTCCACTGATTTCATGAGAAACTCCAACAGTGAACTCACTTGTAGGTATTATAAATAATAATATATATGA
>VYXC01005350.1:11190-24308 GCA_013397175.1 Platysteira castanea
GATTTTTTTTTTTTAAGTTTCTTGAAGCATGTCATCAGATTTTTAAGAATAAATCGTTGTCACATCTTATGCATTTTTCCAAAACACAGGGGGTTTTCCCAGTGTCAAGGGGTGGGGTCAGTTGCTAGAAAATGTGATTGCTTTAGAGTCGTCATTTTTTATACAGAAAAATAGCATTCTGTCACGCACAGAAGGATTTGTGTAAAGTGTATACACTGGTACTACAACTTCATGGATATTATTTTTCAAATATCTTGTTATACTCTGTTGCATTTTTTTTCATCTTGAAAGAGAAAGAGAAANAATTATTATATGAAAGCAGATTTTGTCAGCATTTAAAGTAATATCGCATTAGGCATATTATTGGCTACATGATAAGTGAATGACATAGAAACAGTAGCATCAGCTTCTTTATTCATTCCACTGCCTGGAGGCACTGATTGGTTTTGTCCTCTGCATTTTATAAAACATGAGTACCTCTGAGGAATGAGTCTCCATAATCTAATCTGATCTAATGGAAGGGTGTTTAATCATATAGATCTTTTTAAAAATACTGAATTCATACAAATATGTTTCAGATCAACAACTATTTCATCTGGATATCTCACACAGAAGAATATTTCTGATATTACATTACATCTGTTGGATCCCATTAGAGAGACACTTTATTAAATCCGAGTATTTTAAAAGTGATAAATTTATTATTCTGTTGGGAAATAAAAAAAAAAAAACAAAAACATTTCAACTAGAGGAGGGAACTTTCATTTTTCTGTTTATATGGACAGTGAAAAACTGCAATATTTTGGAGTAATCTGATCATTTAATGAAAAATAATGGTTGTAAAAATAATAAAGCAATTTCCTAGAAAGTAGTGATTAATTTCTTTAAAGGATAGTTTCACCATTCAAGTTCAGAATTGGTTTACAAGAGCAAAATCATTGTCAGTAAGTTGTGGTATTCCAGAAAAACTGGCTAAGAGAATGACCCTCAATAGCCTATCACACAGCAAAATTTAGGACAGGCTTGAGTCCTAGAAGATATTTTTTGGATTTTTTTCAGCATTTCAGCTTATATGTAAATCATTTGTGTTGTCTTAAAAATGCTGTAAAGTACCTCCAACCCTAAATTTCCAATAAATCATTTTATTCATGAATTTTTATACTGTGAAGTCCCTTAGCAAAATGCAGCAAGTCTGGCTAATCCACTAAATACTACTCTGCAGAGAAAATACTTCCTCTGGTTACTCATGCTAGTTTTTATCCAGTTAGTTAGATCTCCACACTCTCCGTCTTGTGTGCTTCATACAGAGAGCTTGTCCAGAAAACTTGCTATTCTTGAGAAGACACTGTGATTTCTAGTCCCCTTTGGCAGAACAAGTTAACCCACATAAAGGTGAAGCTTCTTGGTGAAGTATAAACGTGACCACAAGAGGAGCTGGAGCACAGAAGATGCTCGGCTACACTCCTGCTGGACTGTTTTCCTTAGCCAGGCACCAGACTGAGCCTTATAGCCAGCACAGGAGCTCTACTGCACGTTTCCATGGTGAGGATGACCCAGAGGAGAATGGGCAGGGCTCTGCCCAATGGTGTTCTGTTGATCTGAAAGCATTGCCAGTGGATGATCCACAAAGTGAGGTGGGGAACTTAGAATCCCAGCCACCTGCAGGCAGCTTTGAAAGAGCTCTGGCCTTGAAGTAGGTGGCACAGTTATGTTCCCATTCTGCCTACTTTTGCCGTGCACAAGGCCATAGCATTGTGTCATTCACATGAGGATCTGCTGTGTAACCTGTCGTGCTGTTGAGGCTCTGAGACATGAGTGGTTGGGCAGTAGGCTGTGCACCTGCTTCTGTGCCAGATTCATCCCAAGCTGAGCTACACATCGTCACCACTGGGCCATGGGTGGATAACAATGACAAAACTCCCACTGGCCTTCACATTTCACCCATTTACATTGTCTAAATATTGGAAACATGGGAGTATTCTGATCTTTATGAGCATTAGCAGGACGGGAGAATGGAGTGACTGGAGGGCTTAGGGTTAATGGGAATATGAAGACAACTCAGTAGCAGCTTTGTCAGGGTTACTACAGCTGTTCATACCATTGCTGCTGCTCTTTAGCTGGAGAAGAGCTTCCATGATTAAAGCTCTTCATTTTTCCCTGCTGGTGTAGTCAGCCTAGCAGATATTCTTTCATAACACTCCAAGATTTAGAGCAGCAGCAGCCTTGTTTATAACTGGACTAAATCCAGAAAACAACCCTTAAACCGCTCCATGTAACAGGAGCCAAATTCCACACACCAGTTAGAAAATTCATACAACATAGAGATCATCCAAGTGCTTGAGTGTTCTGATACTGACAAATATATTCAGTTATTCCATTTTAATTTGCTGCAAAATCTTGGCAGAGCTCAAAATATATTCACTTTCAGACTTAAGAGTCACTACAGCCTGGGGTAGGCAGCAGATAAGGCTCCTTTCACAGGATACCTTTCAACACCATCTGTACTTTTCTTTGGGTTGCTAAGATCTGAAAACTACAGTTTGAGAACAGCCTATTGTTTTTAAGTATTTTGTGGGTTGTTTATTCTGTTAGAAGTAAGACAGATTTTTCTGCTCTTATTTCACTGTTTTCATTAATAAAAACTGCTGCTGATACAAAGACAGTTGTCCTGAGAATTTCATTTTACACCAAAACTATGCTTCTAATTCACTGATTTTCTGACAGTTTCCTTAAACTAGAAGCACAAGGTGTGTCTTGTGAAATGCCTTTTTCTTGCAATTACAGAGAACTCTAAGAACTCTATACAACACTTGTTCTGCAGGAGGACTCACAGAAGCTGTTCAAGACCTAAATGTTCACTTTTCATTGCTAAGAAAGGCTTTTTAATTATTTTTGTGTCTTCTTGACCTTGCAGTGAAGCTTCTGAGTCAATGTGCAAACTGCTATTCATTTCAAAACAGATCTCGCCATTAGCAGTTTTAAAAAAGAAAGTGTTTTAGTCCAACCATTATAATGTAACAGCTGATGGAAAGACTTTATTACATCATTGTATTTGTTAAGACCAGAGGAGACAACTCTGCTATGGAGCCATGCACTTGGGAACCAGGGTGTTTAAATGATAATTGAGATGAAACCATTTAATTAAGTAGTCACCACAAACACAACTGAGCATCTTGGTGTTCTTTTTTACTGTACACCTTAAGGAGACTGCCACTTAAAATTCTCATTTAAAAAGAACTGTGTGTTGTATAGCATCATAAGAATCACCTATTAAGGTTCATTACATTCCACCAAATGTGGGCTATGTGATTTATAATTAAATAAATAAATAAATAAATAAATAAATAAATATATATATATATATATATACACACACACACATATATATATGCAATCATAGTCACAAAAGAAAAATGCCATCTTGTTAAGTTCCTGATGAGAAATTTAGGACCATGAAAGTTAAGACAAGCCATTGACATGAAAGGGATTTGACAAAATATCGAACAGCTTCCTGATCTGTTGCCCAAAATTATACACTCAGCTATTTTGAAAACTGTGTCCCATTACATACGATCTGCGGTTTCAGCCTGTTGGTGCCTTTCTGATTTATTCAGCTCAGCGAGAGACAACCAAGATGCTGGCATTTATTTCCATAGTCACTCCATTTCCTTCAGAGCTGTGAAGGCCAAGGCATCTCTGCTAAGTCACAAAACGATTGAGATTGGAAGGGGCCTCCTGTTCAAAGCAGAGTCACCAAGAGGAGCCTGCTGGGGCCATGCAGAGTTTGACTCTGTGTTTATCCAAAGACAGAGAATCTACAGCCTTCCTGGGCAATCTGTTCAGTGACTTGTGTATCCTCCACAGCCTCCATTCAGAGTAGAAGTTTCACTGAAATCACCAGTACATCCACTTCTAGTGCCCCCGACCTGAGATGGGAAAATATGATGACAGCAAGTCATACTGAGGTAGTGAACAGCCAGCTAGACAGACAGCGTAGTCTCAGGCAGATTTATTACTAAGCAAACACAGGAAACAACTATAAATGCCTAATATTAGAAAGTTTTTTTTAAATGTTTTGTGGGAAAAGGCTGAAATATATAAAGGAAAAGTGTATTATTACTATCATCTCATTTGACTGAGAGTTGCATTACAGTTGACCTACAGCCCTGGCTTTAACCCTTTCATTGCTGTATTTAATTGCTATATATTTTCAGAGCTGTTTCATCCTCGGTCCAGTCTGTCTTTGATTAGAGATCTACAAGGCAAAAATGTGAACTGTTTCCCACTCAAAAATATGTAATATGATGTCTGAACACTCAGTCTCTTTCTAAATCTTCAGCTTTTACAACTATAAAAGGAATCTTCTGGACCATACAAGTGGCTGTGTTCTTAAACTCTCTGTCTATAAAAGCTTTTCAAAACCAAGTTTTTCTACTGTTATCATCTGGAATTTGATAGTGCAACAATAGCAACAAAACTTGACACATATTTCTCAGACTTAGGAAGAAAAGCTCTGTGAGCCATCACTGTAACTCCCAGTAACAACATCTTAGTAGAAAATATCAGTTTTTCCTCTACATATGTAGTGCTTATTTTTAAAAAGCTAGTGATTTTAAGTGTCATTATAATTGTCTTTCTGGTTTTTTGTTTGAGGTTTTAATGTCCATTTCTAATGTCATTCCCAGTTACAGACCACTTACTTTTGATACTGTTTTAAAATAAAATTTAAACAAAATAAAACATTGCATGCTGTGGATGACCAGAAAATAATCCCTTTGGAGTAAAATGGAATTGTAATGTGAATCAGAAAAAAATTTATTTTTTCATGAAAAAAAAATGTGTGAAAGATTGCTGACATTTTATGGAAAACATAACTTTGATGTAAAATTCTCAGATGGCTAAGCTGATTAACATTTCCTGCTGATACTTTCTAAATCTGAAAAGAGAATGACAGCACAAGAAACAGCAACTTTCCTTTTAACTACAAGATGTAATACTGGTATCTAAATCCATTTTAGCTGGAGATACACCTGAATTCATATACACCTGAATTCATTTACACCTGACTTCATATACACCTGCATCTAGATCACTGCTCAAAGTACAAATGGTTCTCTACAATAAGCAACTTCCACATGAAACATTTTCAGTTGTATTAGAAGTAGGATCAACACTATGTCTATATTCTGCTGCAGATTGTAACAGCCCCTTGTAAAACATGTACTTGTCTCTGCAGAACAGACTTCTCAGGCACAGAAAGCAGCAGCATCTCAAAAGCAGAAGCCATCAGCCATAGGTCACATAAGTCATAAACCATGTGGCACAAGTCACACTTGCTAAATCTAAATAGCAGGAGCTTCAGTACAATTCTATTTCAGTCCAAATTTCCACTCCTTGAGGGGCTGGAGCATGGCCTTTGGAGCATGTGTTTATGTGGGTGTGATATTCAAACTCAGCTTTTACACCTGGAGTTTCAGTGCTCACGTCCATTTTAATCATTTATGGTCATTTGCTATTGCTTCAAAAAGCCTCATAGGTCTTTTATTTTCTGTCAGCTACAGAATGCAGCAAAGTGTCAAACCTAATTTTTCTCATAGCTCCTGCATGCCAGTAGTTTGCCATCAGAGGAGATACTGGACTGAATCACTATGCAATTTCCATCACCGAAATGAAAAAAAATTGCTGTAGGGGTTCTTGTCTTCAAATAGATGGCGAAGAAATGCAAAACAGCATAGTTCAGGAGCACAGAGTACAGCAGAGTTTCACGGTCCGTGCCATGTTTTGTGCTGGGAGCTGTACTTTATGGTAATTGATTACATAAAAATTTCTCAAAATTTAAAGTCATATTGAAACAGAACAGAAGCTTGCTTTGTACATGACTTCAATTTACCAAATTACACATAAAATTCTACAAGCAATTCTGGCTACTTTACTGCCAGAACTTCCATCCGAACACTTGTACCTCAAATTTCAGGAGCTTCATTTGGTGGAGAGCCACAGCAACAGAAAGAATTCACGAGAAAAATGCTCCAAATGCATACCTGAGTACGTGCATGTGCAAGCAATTCGGGCTTCCTGAGCACAAGTCTGCTGAGAGGTGGCTTGGCATTTCCTCCCACAGGTTTCAGCAGACCTGGGCCAGCTCTCTCACAGCCTGGTAGATTGTTGGTTGCCATCAGTGGCAGTGAGCCACACAAGCCCGCATCCCCGCTGATGGTACTGCAGGTGGCAAGTCTCGAGGTATAGGGACAGGGTTACACAGATCAGGGCAGAAAAATCTGAGATTTTTCAGGAGATTGTTGTGGTGGACCACATCTGAAGGAATCTTGCTTCCAAACATCTCTTTGGAAAAGGAATGAAGTTGTCAAAGGTATTTGGAGCAAAGTAAGACCTCTAAAAATGCAGGCCCTTGGTCTCACCTTGGGGATGCACTAATAGAAAAAACAACCTTAAACAGTTCCTGATGATATAGTAATTGGAAATTAAGTAAATACTTAAACACCTAATAAAGCATTATATTGAATGGTTGAAAAAATATCTTCTGTAGCTGAGGGAGTCTGTGCACTTTCAGCTCGTTAGTGTCTATTCACTAACCTTCAAAACCTATACGTACAAATCCACCTTTGCTCAAGCTCAGGTGAAGGATGAGGGGCAGGGTGACAAGCTGAGATGAGAGAGAGCAGACAGAAGGGGATCAAGAATGTCAATATCCTTACAAAAGTTGAAACTAGTTTTCTTGTCATCACACAGCAAACAGATCTCCAGTGATGGTTTGAGCATCCAGAACTGATGATTATGTAAGTTCTTGCATCAGGACAGATGTAAAGTTTCTATACTGACTGTCCCAGTTATAGCTTTTAAAACAGTAGGCATTGTTACCCTATAGTAAATAACTGCATATACAAATTTTCAAATTATATATTGTATTTTATGTATTACAGAAATTATGTATTGATATCTCATAGTCAGAGTTTTAAGGTCTATGTTGTCCAAACATGCAAACAGATACTCCTTTCTTTACCATTTTCAAAAGTACTGAGATAATAGTTTATGTAGTCACATGCCTGTGTATCTTGGCGAGGACAGTGATGTAACCTCTGTTTGCGTAAATAATTCTAGTATAGTGGTTTGAGCCTGTGTAACATGATTGAAAATAACAAAGATCACAGTAAGACAAAATCATGCAGCTATGAGGTGGCACCAAGCTTGCCCTTGAAGTGCTGTTGTTTAGATTGCTTTTTTCTTTACTCTTCTACAGACAACAAAAACACAAGCGAAGTTATTGAAGCAGTAAATAAAAAAGAAATAGAAAGGATAAAATGACCTCACAATTTATCCTGAAAGGAGATAGTGAATATATTTGTGTTTCTCATGAAAGTCAAAGTTTTTGGGCAAAACAAGTCATCTAAACAAAAAAGCTTAAAAAATGTTTGTATGGAAATATGTAGGTATGTGTCTGTGTACCTCCACATGCACGCGCAGGCACACCCACATGTAATGTACACATAGAAGAAGTTTCATGTGACAAGATGTTAGCTTCATCTGCTTATATTGATGAGATCATGTGGGAGATGAAGTCATGAAAACAAATTGGAGTAACAGGTTTCCTATTCACAGACCTGCTACAAGGTGTTTGAAAGTCTTTGTGTTTTCTTCTTCCTCTTTCTTTTCTATTTAGATAGTAAGTCCCCAGCCCTTGACAGAACTTCCTGCATAGCTGTAGAATGTTTTACTCTGTGGAATCCCAAACTAGTTGAAATCTCTTGACTTTGATATAATAACAGTAACAAGTAAACCCATTTTATCATTTTCATAAATGCAAGTTCATTTTCAAGAACTGAATGTCACACTCTCCTAGATGTTTTGCAGATGAACTGCAGTATATGACTTGAATTTACCTTATGTCAAATTTTGGATCCTTGCAAGACTGCTCAGGTACCGTGAAAGGTTCAGCCAAATGAACTTCTAAGGTCCTTTCCAAAACAGGCTGATGTATGATGTCATGATTTATCAAATGAAATTTGGACCTCTATATGGCAAGTGACAGCAAAGATTGAAGCAGTTGGCCAAGTTCATTCCTCAGGTGTTGGATTTCGGTGGGACTGTAGAGCAAGTTATTTCATCCAACATCTGCAGATATAACATTAGATATTTTGTTTTACAAAACATTCAGTAGGAGCAACTACTGAATGTTTCACAGAGTAGTGTATTCACAGATTTCACAGAGTAATGTATCACTTAGACCAGCAACGGGGAACAGAATGGAGGCCATCATACCAGGTTAAAATTTTAATGAAATGCAGCTTCTATATCAATGTTATTTCTCCTATTGATCTTAGTAAATGTAGTGATAAAGATAAAATTGAAAACCTGAACAGATTTCTGGACCTTGTGAATTTCATTTTCTGAATTAATAATGAAGAGGAATTGTATTTTAAAGTGCTCGTTGCCTCTTAACAGGACATTTGGAAAGCTAAACAAGGCAATGAGATTAAATAGCAGACTCAATAAAAAGGAACCAAACAAGTTTAATTGAAGGAATGAAGAAAAAATAAGGCAGTCAGAATTCTTCTGTGGCTGAATCTTCCTGATCTTCCTGGATCTCTGAGTCTAACTTGAGATAATGGTAGTAAGCTCTCAGTCATCCTCAGGTAACAGCTTCAAGATCCTGAGTAGTTGGTGAAAAGGACTGTAAAAGAGATGTTCAACACTTTGAATAGCAGACTGTTTAAAAACAAAAAATCCAGATGTGTTATTTAGTAACTTGACAAACTATTTGTCCTGTTTTTCAGATGCATTGAAAATACACCATAATCTTTCATAACAGTTAGCAGCCATGATAGTTTGAAAAATAAGCTTAAGTGAAGGTATCTACATCTGTGCAGTCATTACATTAATCAGGTTTAATATGTTATCTGCAAATCAGGATTCAAGCAGTTTGTGTTTGCAGTATCTCTTTGCATGGGTTTTCTCTCTGAAAAAAAGCATGTTTCACAAAATGCTAAAGGCAGCTTCAGTTTTTGGTTTTGTGATTTGGGTGAATGCTTGGAAAGCTAAGAATACCAGACTTCCTCAAAAAGAAATGCATTTTCACAGACAAAGCCAATGACTACATTTTCAGAAAGAAACAGAAGGAATAATGGATCCCACATAAGACCTTTCTCACATCCCTCTCTACTATTACTAAGCAAAACCAAAAGTTATCATCACTGCACCTAACAGCTTGACACACTATTCCTTCTTCTTTGCCAGTAATACCTTACCTGGCTGCAGACATCAGGACAGAAAGATCTTACTTGCCACATGGGATCCATTGCACATACTGTCTCTGTGCTACCTAGCAAGGTACATTTGCTTCATTCACAATTTCAAGTAATGCAGGGCACAAGCCTGTCCACTTCTTAAGACCATGGCCAGGTTGAGAGGTGCTTCTGTCTGTAGAGCCTCTGGGAAATTGTACAAACTGATATCTAGCCAGGATTCTGGCCTCCAACCAGAACACTGCCCAAATGAGAGGTGTTTTTCTGTATTTCTACACTTCTACATGATGCTATGGAGCATTGCTTCCCACCAAGATACTGCTCCAGCTGGTTTCATTCTGCAGGGGTTATCCTGCGTGAAAATTGCGCTGCAAGGTATGCCTTACATGGGGGACTATGAGCATGCTGGGCTCAAGTATAAAAAAGGTACTGTTTCTATACTTCCAGACTACAAGACCACAAGCTTTCTCTGAGAAGCTCACCTAGATGATCCATTGAATTCCACGAACTGCAAGCACCTGAGCAGATGCCACCCACTGCCTCATAAGCTCAGGCCAAAAGTTAATATAATTGATACATAAATTTCCAGATCTGAGCCATGCAGTGAATATTCTATTGGCCTCAGAAGTTCAGAGATCCGAAATGTACAGCATTGGGAAACACCTGGCACAGGGAATTAAGTGTAGCCTGGGTAAGCAAGATATTAAGGCAAATTTAGACAGGCCAAAATTCCCTGTACTTACAAAAAGTGAACATGGCTGTTGTCTATGCTAGTGATATAATTAAACTGAGAAAATTTGCTGTTGTAAGTAACTTACTGCTAGTTGTAATGATTCTTCACTGCCAGTGCATTACCAGATAAATGACTCATCACTTACACTACAAGCAACTGGCTACTGAAGCCACTCTTCCAAGTGGGCAGAAAGCCAGCTGCTTTGATAGGCATGCTGTAGTCTCTGACTCCTGGATCAGCATACCACTCCAGGAGCCTATAGCTGAAATATGATGAGCACAATCTGCTTCAAGTTAGTCTTGATTACAGATAAACTTCCATCAAATTTTTAATACACAACTAAAAGAAGGCCGCTCCTCTACAGCACTTTGCCTGATACAGGAGTCTTTCAGAGTACAGACTACCTATTGAGGCAAAGATTAAAATGAAGAATTGGTCACAGCTGTACCTTTCACCCTGAATGAAATGTGGGACATTTCCAACCTCAAAATTCTACTAGGTTGCATGTTCTTGTGATTTGCTACTGTTGGCAAGGCTTGGTGATCTGTACAGCATTGGCCCCTGTAAATGCCAAGGCTGCAAGCTGATTACAGTGCTGGAGCTGTTGAACAGTTGCCAAAAAAGTCATGTCTCTACAACCATTGCACTGCTGTGCGCTTGTTAAAAGGTTTAGGATCAACTAGACAAACTGTTCATTCCTTTTACTCACATATTACTTAGACTAAGTTGCAGTTTTTTCTAAAATGCTTCTAATGTTTTCAAGGGTCTACTCAAGGAGTAACTACTATTGAGGCTGATTGATAGCAGTACAGTTTGGGGCTTTGCTCTCAGTGGTACTTTGTAGCTTTAGGGATTTCTCCTATTAAAATCAAGTGGGCATTTTGTAGCCAGTTTCAATATGACTTGACTGTGTGGGTATAAAAGACTTCAAATTAATGCAATGATATCGAAAATCCTTCATTAACACCTTGACTATCTAAGAACTCTGTTCATTACAAGACAAGAATTTTGTAGAAGAATATTGCCCAAGGGTGTTCGAAATTTTCATCTTTAGAGAATGTTACCACGTATGTTTTTTGAGTTACTTTATTCAGCTGCTTCTTGTACCAGTTTTGACAGACATACGGTGAAATTTGTCCTCCTGCCCAGAATACAAAATAAGTCCCAGTTCTCAGACTGGCTTTCTCTCAATCCTTAAAGATTTTTCTCTTAATGATTGCTGTTACAGTACTATACATAACTTTCGTGTATCTACCATCTATCATATGGAAGGTTTCAAATCAAGGTTTCATTTTGTAATTATATTCTTGGTCTGCTTCAATAGAAATTGAACATGTATTCTACTATGAGAAGGTGTTTCATATGTTTCTCTGCTTTCAAAAATTGTCTCCTAAACAGTTCCCTGTATCTCCACATAAAGTACTACCACCATAAATTTCATGGTTTGTAAGAGCAACAACAAAAGGAAAATACACGAGCTGCGATAGGGAGGGCAGTTGTTTTGTTGCTTAACTGTAAGTAGAGTGGCAGAACTTTCTTAGCTCTTCCAAACAGCCCTTTAGCAGAGGATTTATTTCACGAAACTTTATTTCTTTGTGTAAAATAAACCTGTGTTAGGTATTTTTAGATTAAATAATTCCACATTAAAATGCTATAAATTGACCTGCTGTTGACTTAACTGCAGGAAATCATATTTTAAAAGTGACATTAACAAATAATAAGAAAAATAGCAGTTAGAAAACTTCAGCACTTACACTGACAGAATCAAATTAGTTTCTAATTTTGGCAGGGAGGCTTGAGATACAAGAATGCAAAATTTCTGGTGAGAATTTATATAAAAGCATGAAGTATACATTCTTGTATAACTCTTCTTTTTGCTGAAGACGTGCAATACTAAAAAATTCTAATCCATTCAAAATATTGGGGCCTACGGTCGTTTTTTTTGTACATATTAATAGCTCATATGTGGAGGATTTCATGTTTCTGTTTTGATCCTCATGGATACTGCCATGACATAAATCATAACAAAATGAATTCAGCTGGAGAAATCTGTAGAACTATGGGACTGGGGCACCAAGACCAGTGCACAGAGATTTTCATGCCCAGTTTGTAGCTGGCCAACTGCGCGTATGCAGACACACTTTGTTTGAGACGCTAAGCATTGCAGCCATACAAATCGACAAGACCAGCAGCTGCACTATCTTTTCTCTCTGTGTGTCTCAGGAATAAGCACGATATTCAGGAAGCTTTTTTTAAAAAGTCTCCTTTAAACACTCATAAAATATTTAACAAGCCTTTAGTCTGGGCAGTGAGCCAAGAAGACATCACTAGGAAAAGCTGCAGTTCAGTTCAAGACCCCAGCACAACTCCAGTAGGTCACTAGAGTACGGTGGTCCAGACCAGGGCACTCAGCAAATGGTTGCACACAGGAGTTGCTGTCCCAGAGGAGGAAGGGACACTGTACCTTTGCAAGCATGTAAGCAAAATTCACAGGACAGGACTGAACCACAAACCATGATGTTGAATCGTGTTGATTTNGCAGATTTCTAGGGGGCACTAATAATACCTGGTGATTTCTCCTTAGGTATACTTCTAATTATATTCCTGGGGGAGAACTGTTCTAAATGACAAAATGATTTCTGTTTTGTTTATACTACACACATCACACATATAACATACCATCCCACAGATAAAACAGCTTTGGCTTAACTTTCTAATGCATTGAGGTATTTTCCAAACCACATTTGAACCTTTAATCTTCTATTCAGCCCCTTCTTGTGTTGCATGAGATCCTCCCCACACTCCATACAGTGATGTCAAATATGGCTGTGTGGCATCAGCTTATTTCCTTCTCCAGTTTTCTGATTTTCTGTCTCTGTTCATACTGCCTTCTTGCCTTCTTTCTATTTAGATCTTTTTCAGAGACCCAGTTTATTTATGATCTCACAGACACAGTAATCAGCTGTCTTCACCACCCACATGTTTAAGATGAAGAAAGTGGAAAGAAAAATGGTGACATTTTCTAAGGGAGTGTCAGAACATTCCAACTTGTCTGCATTTATTTCCTAAATAGTTCAGACAGACACACTGGGGTTTGGTTTGGTGTTTGTTTTTGTGTTGTTTGG
>VYXC01005351.1:0-18701 GCA_013397175.1 Platysteira castanea
CAGCTCCCCTTGCTCCAGGATTCCATTCAAAGCCATTCCTGGGCTGCAAAACTCTTTCCAGGCATTCATTGCTCCCAATATCCAAGCTGACCCTGGCCTGGCACAGTTGGAGGCCGTTCCCTCTCATCCCATCCCTGGTTCCCTGGGAACAGAGCCCGATCCCAGCTGGCTCCAACCTTTCTGGGTTCCAGCCGGCAACTCTCCCGCGGGTGCTGGGGCTGAGCAGTGGCTGCTCCCAGGGCACTCCCTGGGATTTAGGTGCAAAACCCATCCATGGCTCGGAGAGAGGAGAAAGGAAATCTGGAGACCCTGCTCTTGTGCCTCACAAATTTTATTGGAAAAGAGAGAAATTCTTCAGGAATTTGAACTCTGTTCTATTCAACCTATTGTGTACTCGTGTTTTTATATCCTATACTGCAGCATACCATACAAAGGTGGCTGTATTTTTATCTGGGTGTTGTGTTTTCCCACATGCTTGCAACTGGCATGTGCTCTCCTTCCAGCAGCAATGACCCAGGAAAGAAAGCAGAGCCAGGGAAGAATTGCCCACAAACCACCACAGCCCTGATTGAGGGCAGATTTCCACTGCTGACAAGTCACATCAGGTATTGGTCAGTACAAATATCATTGATACTGTTGCTCAAGAGGACCTTGCCTTGCCTTGCCTCTTCTTTTTTCTTTTCCTCATGAAATCAGTCCTGCAGTTTCCCTTGCATTATGCTGAAGACCCTGTTTGGCAAAGGCTTCCTGTACATTCAACATAAAAGATTGTCCATGGATGTGTTTAGGAGTGGATCCACAAGAGAGGCAGCTGCTGAAATACCTAATTTCCAGTGCCTGCTAATTTTCATAGCCCTGATGAAAGCGTTGGAGCTCTTTATTGAACCTTCAGGGAAAACCACAGAAGGCAGCAGCGATGGCAGCTGCTTAGTAAGAAACTCTGCTGAGAAGAGTGGGACATAAGTCCTGTTCCTGGATGTAATTAGGTGGCTGTGGCTCGTGAGAAAGCAGAGCCTATTAATAGAGGAGCCTGGCGAGTACAGGTGATGGGAGAATTGTTGGCAAACCACATCCTGGGTAAGGGTGTAAGAACCCCATTATGGCCATTACACAATTCTTCCTTTTTTGCTATTTCTCTTCTGCTTACAGACACCTTTCTTTTTTTGCCATTTCCTGATTCTCTCTTCTCAAATAGGTGAATTCTACAGTTTGATAGGCTGGGTCAGCTAAAAGCTCCTCAGTGTTTGGTACTTGCAGCCACACAGATTTGCTGTGCAGACTTAATTGTAGTAAGGACTGGTTTAAGAGCAGCAGATCAATGCCCTGGAGAGTTGTTAGGGTGAGATACAGAGCTCTCATCCACAGATAAAAGGAAGAACACCACCAATAATGACAGAAAAGGCACTCATCAGCTATATTTTCACTCCTTGTGCTGCACCCAGCAAAAAAAAAAATTGGTATATTCAGTTCACCACTTTAGTAATTTTGCTTTTAACAATATCTGACTTTGTATTCAATCAGCAGACTCTATTACATGAAGCATTTTTTCGGACACCCGGTGGTTTTGCCTGCACACACAGCCTTCTGTTCCTGGCCAAATACATTTCTGCTTCACCGCCTGCAGGCAGATCACCCGAGGAGAGCAGAGCAGAGCCTGCCAGCCCCACACTTCCCCAGACAAAGCATTAGCTATGCATCAGCAACTTTTATATACAGACCTTCTTCAGAGATCACTTTCCCCTCTCTATCCGCTGTAGAGACGTGCTGCATTTTACCTGCCTGGTCTGGCACTGCCCACTTGGTGCAGCTCCGTGTGTTGGTGGTTCCTGGGCAGCTTTCACATTTCACAGTTCCTATCCAGCTGAAGGGCACTGCCATTTGGATGGTGCTAAACAGGATCCTCCTTGCAAATTTAAACAGATACTGGGGAAAATTGTAATGAGGCTCTTAGGCATATCCCCAGCACACACGGACAGATTAACCAGCAAACCACTGCTTTGCTATGTTGGTTTTTTTAAAAAGCTAAAATCCTTTTGAAATAAGCCTGTGTTTATTTCTTCTGAAGTAATGATAATTGATTCAGACCTTCCTGAAATGAATTCGAGCTCAGTAAAAGTCATGGCCTAGGGAAGAGCTGCACCTTCACTGTGCAGAGGAATCCAGCTTGCTTAGGAGCCTGTGAAAACCTCGGCTCTGCAGGTGGGAGGTTAATTTCCAACAGCCTGATTCAGCAATAAAGCAATAAATACAAAATCCTCCTCAGACTTTTCAGACACCAGCACTTGAGAAGCACTGAGAACAGATAAGCACCCTTCTTTTAACAGAAATCTCAAATCCCACTGGTTTGCTCAAATCAGACTCAGGATTTGACTAGAGTTATGCGTAGCACAGAGCTATTTATGTCTTTATTTCGAGTAGCTGGGGGCCAGCAGGCTGTGGTTCAAAGTGGGGCACAGGTGCTGGGGGTGGTCATTCACGGTCAGCCACAGTCAGGGTCCCCTGGTGGGGACAGCTTGCAGCTGCCCCACTCCTCCCTACCCCTGAGGCAGGAAGGGGCTGAGCAGTGGGTGATTCTCATGGGACACTGGCTTTCCCTGCCTTTTCTCCAAGCATCAGAGAGGCAGGAGGGAAAGGGCTTCTCTTAACTGGAGAACAAAGCGCATCCCTTTTAGCTGACTCTCTCAAAAGCAGGAGCAAATTTGGCTTCCTATTTCTAACCATTCTCTTAGAAGGCAAGCTACAAATAAGTAGTATTTAGGTCAGCAGAATCACATTTATAAGCCATAAATCAAATCCAGCAGACCTTGAACACTTATTTGTAGTTTATAGGCCACAACTTTGAATGTCCCGTGAATCCTGATGCCGAACTGCTGGATTTTGTTTCCACGGCATTTAGGAGGCAAATCAACAAACTCCAGCAGCCCCAGAGGGGTCTGTCCTCTGCCATGGTGACGTGCAGCGTGCTGACACGTTCAACAGCAAAGAGCACATGCAGCATTTTGTTCTCAAAATCCCAGTTTTTTGTCAAATAAAACTGTCTTAAGCAGATGATAGCACCAAGCTGCTGCTGTATTCCCTGTGTGCAGGATTCCTGGTCTTCTGCATGTAAGATGGGCTTTGTGTCTTACATCCATAAGTTCTGTCCTCATTACACATGGGCATTTTACTGTCTGTACTGCCCTTCCCTTTGAATCCCTCAAATCTCTCACATGATGCTTCGTGCCTCTCATGGAGTCTGGTGAGTACCAGAATTCTCCTTCCTGCACCTCACTGAGTTCTCAAAATAGAAAGGAAATTAGTTTCTACATGACAACAAAGTAGTCACCATGTGTGGGAAATAGCAATTCCCATGAAAAAAAGAATGAGAAACTGGTCATGTTCCCTTAAAAGGGGGTGAAATGATTGTCCTTTGGTTGACAGAGGAGGAGATGTGTTTGAAACACATTACTGGCTTATCCACTAAAATACACTTCCCAAAGGAGTCCACCAATATACAAATCCTTACACTCAGGAACACATATTACTCAAAAATGGCTCTCTGCTCACATCCATCACATTTGGCACAGTCAACAGGCACTAGAGCTGCTCCCATTTGAAGGCAAACAAGACTTGTAGACCTTTCCCTTTCACGTTGTTTCCCCTTCTGCACAGCACTGTTTATGTCTGGGTTCCTCTTAGCGCAGGCTCTTGGCAGCTTAAAGAGAACAGTAATTGCTACTTCAGCAGTAGAGGGGGAAATAAAGGGGCACCCTGCCTCTTGTTTGCACAATTCTCTCCCTCTAAATGGAATGACGAGATTGGATGGATTTCTGCCTTTGAAGGACGGGAGCTGTGAGCCTCTTCTGACGCAGTGAAGCTGTGCTGACGTGCCTGTGTGAGCCACCTTCACTGCAGGTTTTACATGGATCCTGTCACTGCTGGCTGCCCCATGTGGGAAAGAACACAGCTCTGGGTGCAGGCAGCTAGGGCCGGGATTCCCTCCGTCACTGCAGCAGCAGGTCCTGGCTTTTCCAGCTGTTCGTGTGCTGTTACAGGGAAGGACAGGGCTGCCTCTCACAGTGTCTCACAGGAGAGCTTTCCCGTGTCTGCCTGACGATCAAAAGAGGGATTTGTAGCTGCCTGGGGTTCATGAGGATCCTGGGCTGCGGTGACAAGCAGCCCGGCCGAGATACAGATAAGAGAAATGTGCTTGTTTAGCCACCTGCGACTTGAAGGCTCTCAGCCTGTCGAGAAAGGGCAAGTGCACATCCAGCACTCCTCCAGGCAGGGGCAAGATCCACTTCAGAAGCACAGGGGAAAGAGGAAAGTTTTGTTCTTGGGAGGTACCTGGAAATTTTAGGAAGCTTCCCTGCTCTATACTGCCTAAAATATTCATGAGACACGCAGAGGTCAAGTAACAAAGACACCATGTGATGGGGAGACACGGAGATCACAGGTGATACCCCAATGTCAGACAGGGCAGACAGAGAAAAAACGACTGTGAAATCCACATCCCTTTCAAATGAAAACGTGTGGAAAATGGGGAGTCCTTGCAGCCATTTCTATGCTGAAATGCACCAGGGGGGTCAGAAAGTATGAGGCTGTCCAGGGACCCTTTCCCCCACACCCATCTCACCAGCACCTTTAAAAGAATGCAGAAAAAGAAAGCAAACAAGCAAAAATAAAAGCCCTGCTATGCTCTGTGGGATGACATCCAGGATAATAGTAAAATGGCCCAAATGCGGATGGTAATTAGAAGAAAGGACAATATTCCCCCTTTTCCTGTAAACCTGCTCATGGCTCACCAGCCGGGGAGCTGCAGAGGTTTGGGAGGGCAGAAAGTGATCCCCCATTAAGTCACTGCACCTGCCTTGTTGGAAGAGAAGAGTGGATTTTTATCACATAGAGAGATAGGTAATTTTCTCTTCCCTTCATGTGGAATGTAGGCTCTTGCCTTAATAAATTACTGCCCTTCCTGATAGCACATCCAATAGAAGTTGCACTGGATCTTTCACTGACAGTTTCAGGTCAAAGTTGTCTCACTAAGTTTCTGCTCTGGAAAATCTGTTATCAGCAAAGAAGGCACCAGCCTCTCAAAGGAAGGTTCCTGGGAGTCCTGCATCCCTCACAGGGCAGCTGGAAAATTGGGCTTGGCCAAGCTGTGTTTTTAGGCATTGCACTACCTTTAAATGAGCTGTGGTTGAGGCTGCGGTTAAGTGGGGCTGGTGGAATGTGAGAGCAGGCTGTGGGGCACACGCTGAGATACCGACCCCGCTGTCTGTCATTGCATAGGCAGCTTCTCAAAAGGATGGGGAGACATATCCCGGGAAATTTGCTGTCTGAGGTTATGGAGATAGTAGGTATTTTAAGAAGTCAGCACCACTGCCAGAAAATAGGGTGGAAAAACTCCCCCATGGAAACTAGAGGAGGCAAAGTCAGGAATGCTGGGAGGGCGAGAAAATAGAGTGATGAGAAAGCTGGATAAATGGTAGGGGAAGACTCCTTTCATAAAACAATCTGTTGTGGGAAACATGAAAATTAAGTTGGCTCTTAGAAATGAGGAATCCCACCCAAAGCTGCTTTTCTGGGGAAGGGGATTATCTTGGCTTTGGTTCCCTACCGTTTTTAAACACACAGGGCATTTAATTAAGCATCGCTACTTTCCTAATTATTGAGGCTATTCTCAGAGGCTCCTGAGAGTTTCCGGGCTCTGCAGTGTTGGTCTGGAGTAGGGATTGCTCAGTTAGCAGCAAGATATGGAAAGCAGTGAGATCTGGGACTCGGTGCCGTGGTCGAATAGGAATCCTGTCAGTTTTTGAAACACTGATGTAATTCTGCTGAGATGGAGCCAGACAAGGCATTTATTTTGCCTGTTCTGTTCCTGCAGATTCACCTGGATTTTTCCAGAGGATATGAACACAATCTTTGCTTGCTCTGTACCACAAGCCCTCCTGCAGTGCTGCTCTGTGCTCTGCTCTGCAGGGACCACATTTCACAGGCTATGTGAAATTACATCTCAACCTAAAAATGGGAGGGTACACTCAGCCAGCTCATAGGTCAACAACTTGCAGCTCCTCTGATGGAAGAAACCCCTGTACCAATACCTAAAACCAGCCTGGCCCCATCTGTAGGTTTACAGTCTGTTCAGAATCCCAAAATCTTGTGTTCAGGGCACCACTGCTCTCTTCCTGGGACTTGCAGTTGTACATCTCAATACATAAAAGGCATCTAATTTTTCACAGATGTGACTTCAAATTGTAAAAATAGCTGAGGGTAAGTGCTCAGTGCTTCCAGAGCTTGTTAAAACAGTCCAGCCTTGAAATTACATAAAGAAGGGGAAACAAAAAGCAGTTAAACCCTCTTTAGCTTCACTGTAAGCTTTTGCATTTTCCTAGTCAGAAGATCAGTCAGGCAAGCAATGCAAAACAACCACAGATCTGAGATGGGCAAATAATGCAATATTCCTGTAGCAAGATGCAAACCTTACTCTCTCTCCCCAGTTCCCAGCTTTGACTGCCCTTCTGACTCCCAGACACTTAATTTTTCAACAGAATACTCAACTTCTGGACTCCAGGTAGGAAACAAAATATTCATGTCAGGGATTTCATCGCATCCAGTGCCTTCTGCCACAGCACTGACTCTCCTTGGGCAGTGCATCACCTGGGGACAAGGCTGAGCAGGGAGATATCCCACCACACAACCAAGGGGGTAAGCAGGCTGTTCATGCCCAGGCACCCAGTGGCAGCCTGCCTGGGGTGAGCTGGTACCCAAACCACGGCAGAGTGGTTGGTGCACAGTTCCTGCACCCAAAAACAAGCTCAGAGCAGAGGGGAAGTGCCCGGGATTTGCCTGTCAGCTGATGCTCACATCTAGCATCTGTCTCAGAGGCGTGTGCCTCAGCCAGGTGGGGCTGGGGGGTGGCACAGGACTGTCCCTGGATCCTCACCCTGCACCCCTGGCACTGCAGAAACACCGACGCTGCCCACCAGGACCAGTGCCTGGTCTCTGACTTTTATACACCCTCACTAGTGGGGATGTTTATTTTTGTGAGCCACCAGACTACCCTTGCTGAGCCCTTCTCCTCCTCTGTGCTCCTCCAAAGCAACCCAACAACCTGAAGCAAGCATTTGGAATTGAAATTTCTGCTGGAAGAGTAGACTTGTTACAAGATAAACACCAAGGCATGGAGAGTGTTAGACAGCTACAGGCATCACTGCAAGCCCTTCTGGTAACAACAGATTCAGACCAGTGTATTGTGTCTTGCACACGTGCCTGTATTAATAACTTGGATCTCCTCTGGGATTTGGCAGAGATCTAAAGTTGTATTAATGTCTTTTTCTTGCCTCCTCGGTAAAAAAAAAAAAAACCAACTACCTTTAAAGTGAGGTCCTAAGCTGTCATGAGTTCTTACTAGATATGCTGTAATTGCTAGTCCAAAAAGAGCAAAGTGCAGAGACAACTGCAGAAATAGAAAAATGAAGCTGTTCTGGAGATTTAAAGCTACCCATACCTGTGTTATGTTTTCTCCCTTCCAGATGGCTCGTGTCTGAATGGCTTTCTGCTACTATTTGTTAAATTTTTTTTTCTTTTTGATTGGAGTAACTTAATGATTTTTTTAATGGCATGACGTGATGAAATCTGAACTGGTGTTACATTTCACTAATGTACAGCTCCCTTGAGCCAATATCAGTTTTGTCCGTGATGGCTGTGCAAGGGCAGAGGTCAGCTGAGACTCTTAGCTCTGTCACAACCTCTCGAGTTTCCAGGACACTTACCAATAAATCAGACATTCACATTTCAAGCAGGGAGTCAGACCCTGAAGAGTATCTCCTGATCCATGAAAAGCAATTTTTACTTGAATGATGCTTCAATCAAAACTGATCAAGGATGACCTGACCCGACCCTTGAATATGAGTAGGTATAAAATCTGTCGAGGCTGCAGGGGCTGTTTCTCAGAGTCTGAACACACTGCAGCCCCTACATGTCTTTGTTCAGCCACTGCTCCTGCCACCAGATTCCTCGGGGACTGTGTGCCCACACCAGGGGGACACCTCTTCTAGCACAGTGACCTGCCATAAAGACACCCTTTAGGGGACACCAAATGCCACAGGGAGTGTCTGAGCTGCTGACCCTCTCTCTCTGCTCCCTGGGCTGACACTGGCTAAACTGCAGAATTAGGGTCTTCCTTCCCTGCTGGACTCCTTCTCCCATTTTGGGACTACAACTTGGGACCTCCTGGGAGAGAGTTTGCTGCTGTGACAATCCCTCCCAGGCCCTAAGAGGGAGGATGTGCTTCCCAGAGCCCACCCAGGCTCAGAGCCCACTTTCAGCACATTAGTGTTACCACAGGACCAGGCTATGGCTCCTTGGCAACTGAAAGCAGCTTCCCTGGAAGGATGTCAGCACAGGACCAAAACCCACAAATTAATTTCTGTAAGTTGTTTGGATGAATACAATTGATCGGTGTCTTCAGCAATGTGAATTTGAAATCGTTTGACTGTTGTACTAGGTAGAAAAACTTCCTGTTTTACAAATACAGGACACACTAATCTGTGAAAATCTCTAATTACTATTATTATTATTATTATCATTATTATTATTACTGTATTTTCTGACTCTTTTTGGGCTTCCACACTTCCCCATACCCTTAGTTGAACACACCCAAATTCTATTATCGGAGGTAGTTTTCCCACAGAGCATCCTCTACTTCATCCCTAATAATGCACAAGCTTGACAGGCATTTCCCCTTTTAATTTTTTTTCTGGCTGAAGTCTCCTTGCTTCTGCCTGTGATGAAGCAAAAATCGTCCTCTGGAGGCAGGGTTCAGACAGGGTTGTACGTCAGGGCAGGGGAGAATGCAGATTTGCTCTTTAGCTTGGCTGTCACCAGTGCCACCAACCCCCCGCGTCTCCCCTTCCTTTGCAGCTGACAGCTCCTTCCCACATGGCCCTGTGCCTGTGCTGGGTTAAATCAGTGTCTACACGAAGCACAGCAAGGGCTTGCAAGCAGTTAGAGATGCAAAACACTGCGTTTCACACCCCGAGTGGCCCAGGGTTACATTTGCACTGGAGCAGGCTGGGGAGCCATCCCATCCTGCTTCCTGCCTTGAAACAACGAGGCTGGCACCTTCTGCTGATTAACACGGTGCTCACCAGAACCACGAGGTCCAGAAGGGGCTGCTGGCCCAGTAAGACACTACAGGACAGAGGAAGGGCACGTGAGGCCAGCAGCCACCCTGTACTGGGCCAGAACTCTGTCTCCTTGCATCGCTGTCCCCCAGGTGAGACAGAGAAGGCGGAGTGCAGCACACAGCATCTCAAAGTGCCACAGTTTTCCCGAAAAATGCTCAGGAACACTCCTGCGGGGACAGCTGGGGTGAAAACATTTCTCCTTCCCTCCACCTTCAAGTCTGAGAAATTTAAAATAACAAAATTAAGTCCTTGGGAGTAGGGAGAAAATCGTACCAGTAAGGTCTGCATTTTCTTGGTGTCCTACCTCCTCCTCTGTAATTACTCAACTCTAAAATGTCATGGAAACAACTTTTTTCCCCCTCTTTTTCCTTTTTCCACAGCCATACTTAACTAGGTAATACTTCAGCTTCAAATGTCTTATCTTACAAAGAAGAATGGAGCAGTGGGACTGACCTTGACCTTAAGCTTAAATGATCCTAAATTTAAATGCCAGATCTCTTAGAGGCCCAAACCACATCACTCAGGCTCTGGGAAGTTAAAAGGAAAAAACCAGTAACTTTCCACTTCTCTTGCAAACTGTGAGGATTAAGATAGTACGGATTATGAGTTTCTCAGTTCTTCAGTAATGTCTTCCTTCATCAGCAAGATCTGGCAAGATTAGGTGATTAATTTAGTTGCTGATGTGAGAAATATTCTAGTTCAGAGGATTTTTCTTGTCCTTACCTGAACTCTCCCTGAAGAGGAATTTTTCAACTGAGTAACGATTCACTCAATACCAAGTTATAGGTCTCAAGGGGAGGATATTTAGTCTTTTAATTCTCAACAGTCACATCTAATTCCTCAGTGAAAGATGCTATGACACCAAAAGAATGAAATTGGTTACTTAGATTGAAAACAAGCTTAAAATCTCTCATAAAGAACATCTAAAAGAAGGTGGTTAAAGGACCAACATAAAAGAAAAATAAAGTAGATACATAAAGTAGAAACAAACCCAGCAGCTGAGAAAAGGGAAAGAAAAAAAACCCCATAAAGTCACGGATCTGTGGGATTCATTTCTCTGATAGATTTTCCATTTAATTTCGGGTCAGATGGCTTGCATCAGGCTTGTTTCTCTTAATCCCTGAGGGTCCTGAGTTACAAGGCTGGGTAATGACCTCCAGCCCCCGAGAGGCTTCAGCACAGCCACGAGAGCCCTCCTTGGGGAAGCACCGTGGTTTCCATCAGCAGCCTGACCGGTTCCAATCTGCAGAGCTCACTCAAAACCAGAGACACGGAACCTCTCAGGGGGTTCTCGACAGCCTCTTCCAAACCCCAGCATCGTTCCGCTGGACGACGCTTTCTTCGTGGGATTTTTTAAATGGAATTTCCCATGGAAAGTCTAATTGCAGGTGACATCCTGAAAGCCATGGAGGAAGTTTGAAACCACAAAATATCTTTCTCCCATGCCATGATTGAGCATCTGCACTGAGCAGGAAACTAATGGTCCTTCTTGAGTAATAGCTTCTCTGGAGGGAAAGTAATTAGTCATACTCTCTAATATTGCCAATGTAATAACTTTGATAAGAAATTGAATATAGAAACTTCTCCAGAGCAGCTCCTTGTAATATCCCAAGATACTGAACTGGCTCTGGGTGTTTCTCAGCTTTTTAGCCCGTGTGTAAAGGATGAGCCTCCTGCAGGTACCACCAAGCAGGCAGCAGCTACTGTCCTGCATGGCCAACAGTGCTCCGTGGGATGCAGAGGGACGGGGCAGAGGTGCCCACCTTCCAGGTGCACCCACATCCCTGCTGCTGCTCCCTTCTCCAGCATCATTCACAACACCTTTTCCAAGCACCTCCAAATTCATTTTACCTGATGCAGGTGAAATTTCTGGAGGTATCTCCCTGATGCTGGGAGGCCGGCACTAATTTTCAGACCAGATTTGGGCTGGCACCCGAGGGTGTGTTTGGGTACCAAACACCCATTTGGTGGCAGGATCTCAGTGCCTGAAGCTGTGAGCACAGCGATGGCCCCAGGTGCTCCAGAGGGTCCCAGGCGTGGGCCCACAGTCACTGTGGAGCTCTCAGCAAGCACGGTGGCACAGCTGGGTGGGTGAGCTGCTCTCAGAAGGAACCCTGGGCCCTCTTGCATTATCCCCCTCTGAATAAGACTTCCACACGATCCCAAATGCTCGCTCTGCAAAGATAAATCAGGCTCCCATTCCTTCTCTATTGTTGCAGAGCTCATTTTCCCTATTGTTCTTCTGTAGATTGGGGTAATTCATTCAGAAATGAAATTCAGCCCTATATAATGGCCTTGGCAAACCTAAATGCTGTTGAAGAGAGCATGGGGGATGACAATCCTGCTAAAAAGAGGGAATTTCACTGTAACTCCTTTTGGCCAATTTTCATAAATCACTTTCAAGGGAGCTCTTTAGAAACACAGTCTCTGTGCTTTACTCCACCTTAAATATAAAAAAAATACACAAACCTTTTTATTTTTTGCTTCCTTTTCCTTGCTTATTTTTCTCCAATTGTTAATAATTTTAATTAACACCAGAATTTCTCAGCAGCACATCATCTCCTTTTCCATTACAAGTGTTAATTGCGGACTCAAATAAAAGGTGAAGAAGAAATTGAGGTAAACATCAAAAGAAGCTCAGCACTGTTGGGTGTGCAGAAGAACAATTACTTGCACAGTTGTTTTATTAGGGCTTTGGTTGATTAATAGGAAAGCTTTAAACCCACTTTTGTATATCCTCCTACCTCTATGTATTTTTTAAAACAATATATACACATCAAGCTCTTTTTTTCTTTTCCAAAGAAGTACGTTTTACTGAGATGCATCTTGTTCAGAACAGCTCACAGATCTGGAGCACACTCAGAACCTAAGATCTGAGCTACATTTTTATTTCCATACTGATTTTGAAAGATTTTATCAGTAGGCGGTACTATTCATACCAAATATTGAGGGCTTCTAAAGTCTTGACCTGTCGAAGGTCACTTATCTGCATGTACAGGTACACATCCATTGTATGTCCATATGGGCACAGCAACACTTTCCACCGAAACCAAGGGCACTTTGGATAACAAAACCAGTCAGCTGGTGCCTCCCAAGGCCAGCTGTAGCATCCAATCCTATTTCCCAACAATTTAGAACCAAATTGATTGATTCTAAAACCACAAAGGGTGGTTTGTGTTGGGAGAGACCTCAAAGTTAACAGGTTCAACACTCCAGCCAGGGGCAGGGACACCTTCAACTAGATCAGGTTGCTCAGAGCCCTGTCCTACCTGGCCTTTCATACCACTTAGCCAGAGGTCAACAGAAGCAGGCAAACAGCCTGGCAAACCAAAAATGCCTGAGGCTTCCCGGGACGCGGGGAGGTTGTAGGTAGGTGTTCCACAACCAAGAGCAGGCATCCGAGCACTCGGTGCAGGGGTGGGGTGGTCCCCAGGGTTAAGCAGAAAGGGCAAGGGCAGCCCTAGGGCTGTGCTCTGCCCGGGGATTGAACAGCTGCACTCCCTGAAAGCTTCACCAGCAAGGGGCAGCAGGAGGTTGCCCCTCATTGCCAGTAGGAGCCACAACTTCTGCAGCTGCAGCAAAAAAAAAGTGGGGGGCTAGCAACACGTGTGAGCCCTCGCGGCTCAGTCCTGCACATGGGCATGGAGAAGTCAGTGTGACAGAAAAGTGGAGCTGACAGCTTGAGATGCAGATCTCTGATTTCCCCAGCTTCACCTGCCAGAGCTTGTGAGTCAGAACATCCCATCCTTGTCCTTAGCCACGCCAGAAGCACCAGCACAGAAAAGCCTGGCTGCTGGTCTGATCTGCCTTCAAGATGCGGACTATTCCTGATGTCAGCCTTCCCTACTCTCCCCCAAAGCTCAGAGCTCTCTAGCTACATTCCAGGCAAGGGAGGCACTCCTGGACAAGCACCTCTCCTGGACAAGCACCTCTCTACGCCACCAGTGCTGCTCAGGATCCATTTAACATGTGCCACATGAGCCCTTGGTGCCCTGCTGGATTCAGATGGGATTTATCCAGCCCTGGGGATACCCATCCTTTAGCACCTGGAATTTTCCTGCACTGCAGATTCAGACTTAGGCTACAGAGAAAGGACCTCTCACTCTCGGTGCCTTTTTATCACTGAATCTCCCCTAAAAAATTAATCCCTTCCCATTTTCCAGGTTAAGTTTCTTAATAATTTGTGTATATTCTCTGTTCCTTCTGTGTTTTTAAGTACATTCTGATTTGTGTTACTCAACATCAGTATCTACTTGGTTTTTATTAAGTTTTTGCCCCATTAATGAAGGTTTTTCATTAAAAAAAAAAGTGGACTAAAGACTACTTTTATCCTACCCCACGTCCCAGTCCAGCACTGTGGATACAGAAATGCTGCTAGCAAGAACTTTTCTTGCTTTTCTCTAATCCCGTGAGAGACTTTTCTTTCTCACAGAAGCTATCAGTAAAGTTTTGTAAGCTATGAACACCTGTAACCTTGCCTAACACTTGTTCATAGAATAGCAGAAACATATTTTGACAATGGTCCTTGTAGGACTTCAGCCAATCACCCTAAGGGGTGGCTGATCCTCTGACCATTTACACCATGAAGCATAAAGCCTATAAGAAGAGTTGTAAAATAATGAAATAAATCAATCTTGCTGCTGGAATCCTGCCTCTTGTCTTTCTCTTCTCCTCCCTGCTGCCTGCAGGACACAGCAACACAGCACAACTCCCCATCCCGAAAAGAAACAGCACAATGCTTTGCTGGGGAATCCCTCAGGAAAGGTTCACTTGATTTAACCACAATATTTCCCAACCCTTTCCAATTCAAGCTCTCGGGAGGAGCCTCAGGAGGAACACAGCAGCCTCAGCGCTCCATTTTCCTGAAACCCTCCCTGCCCATCAGAGCTCACTTCATGCTGGCTTGGTCACCGATGACCCCTTCATGTGTTGGTAAAGGACACAATAAAGGAAACTCTGACACCTGCTAGGTTTAGCAGAAAGAGGGAAAAGAGAGANTGGAATCCTGCCTCTTGTCTTTCTCTTCTCCTCCCTGCTGCCTGCAGGACACAGCAACACAGCACAACTCCCCATCCCGAAAAGAAACAGCACAATGCTTTGCTGGGGAATCCCTCAGGAAAGGTTCACTTGATTTAACCACAATATTTCCCAAGCCTTTCCAGTTTAAGCCCTCGGGAGGAGCCTCAGGAGGGACACAGCAGCCTCAGTGCTCCGTTTTCCTGAAGCCCTCCCTGCCTGTACGAGCTCACTTGGTGCTGGCTTGGTCGCCGATGACCCCTTCATGTGTTGGTAAAGGACACAATAAAGGAAACTCTGACACCTGCTAGGTTTAGCAGAAAGAGGGAAAAGAGAGAGTTTATTTACATTTATCGTACTTTATAGGGTTCGCAATTCCACCAGGGATTGGAGGACATGTCACTTCCTCCTCAATCCCACTGGAGAAAAAGGATGCTCATCAAACTTTCTCTTATCACAAAAGGAACGAAAACCAGAAAAGACAGTTAAATAAACATTGGCCATTATTTACATGAAACTGTGTGAAAATCTCTGACTCCAAATATGCAAACATCAGAAGGCTAAAAAACCAGGGCAACACCTTCACGGTCACACGTGCTCCCTTCCCTGCACGCTCCATGCACAACAGCAGATGGATCATAACCCCCAGCCCCTTTCCCATCGCCTTCAACCGACAGAGACAGAACAAAATCAGGTTTTTGGGATTTTTTTGAATAGGCACAGAGGGTCTCTAGAGGATCGGGTATTTGAGGCACAGCCTGGCAGCCCTGACAGTCACTCAGAGCACGAAAAATGAAATTCCCTGTTTCGCTCACCCTTGTTTCATGCTGCACTTTGACTTCTCAACTTTTCTATTTCATTTCTTCCCCTGCTTCCCTGCCAACCTTCCTCAACTCCCAGCACTTGCTCTCTCTTTCAACTCTTGTGTAGTCCCCTGTGAAATGCCACTCTCCTCTCTTGTGGATTTTCTTCTTCTTCAGGGCTTTTTACCTTTTTTTTCCTCTTTCTAATTTCCATTTTTCCAAAAGGAAATAGACCTGTTCTGCTTTAATTACTGCTGCAGTTAGCATTCTCCAGCCTTCTACCAACCCCTTTCATTTTCACTGCTTCCTCCCAGTGGACCTGGCCCACTCAATTTCATAATTCCCTAAAATTTACTTTCCTAAATGTAGTTCTATGTGCATAAATCATCCATAAATTTGATTTGTTTCCTACTGGGATAATCAAACAATCTTCCCTAGCAATTTTTTTCCACACCTGTTGTTATTCTTTCTTTCCAGGTAATTATACACAAAAAGTTTCATATTTGGGCCAGGAAAGCAGGAGGAAGGAGATCATTCTTCAAAATCCACATTTCCCTCTCCTTACTGAGACTTGCCCCTCTTCCCATAACCAAATACATTCATTTAATTCAACGGGGCTGACATTTCCGAGGAAAATTAAGTGTACTTTGCTTCATGGCAAAATGTGAGATAGGCAGAGCCAGATCTTGAGCTGATGTAACAGAACACACCTATTGTCTTCAGAGAAAGTGCATCATTTTCTAGGGAAAAAACAAATGTTAAAATGACCACTGGAGCTGTGCAGACATAGCACAGCTGGGAATCAGGACTACCTTTAAACCTGTCGGGTTTTTTCCTTGTTTTTCTTTCTCTTAAAATTGCGAGCTGACTGACTTAGCACATTATTTCTTGAGCCATTAATAGCATGGAGTCTAATCTGGAAGCAAAGCTAACGCCCAGGAAAACCAAGCAGCACAGATGACAAAATTATCACACCTTCCCGGGTACTGGCAAGAAGAATGAGGGCTGAAGGCTTGCACATGTGGCTTACTCGCATTAGTGTGAAAACTAGTGTGCTTTGGAGGGAAAAAATGTATTCTATTATTCAAATCGGATTCCTTTTTCATATCAATTTATGACATGACATCCATTTTTGTGAGTCTTTCCTGTCAGGAGGGAAACGTGCTCACATGTGTCTTCAATATGGGTTTATTTGTCAAATTATCACAGGACAAACAGTGATGAATAACATCCATACAAATGTGTTGCCTTTATATGTGCTTACTTCACAGTAAGTGAAGAAAAGAGAGAAAGCCAACCCAAACAGACAGAAAACACACAGAGCATGACTGTTTGCAACATATATGCAAAGAGTTTCACGCAGCACAGACATATCCCCGGGCTCCTTGCTGCTCCTATAATACAAATAAGAAATATATAAAATACCTCATAAACCAGCTTGTTGGATTTTATTGCAAGAAATCCATCAGCCATCACATTACCATGCAAATCCTCTTATTGCATTGTCTGACAACAGCAATTCAAATAAGAAAAAAAAAATAAAAAAGATATATAAAAAACCTTAACAACCTGGGAATAAATTCCCTCTTTCGTGCGTGCCAGCAGCTCCCATTAACAGCAGTAGGAGTTTCTCTGCAGGGGCTTGTCAAGGTGAGAATAGACTGCCCACCCTTCTCCCCTGCTCAGAGGCTGAGTGCTGAATTGCTGCATATATGTATTCTTTTTTCATGGAGACATCAAAGAAGAAAACCAGGAATAAAAGATATTAAAAAACCCCCAAACCCCACACAACCCAAGAATGAAGACAATTCCAAAGAGGAAAGGTACAGTGTTACATATCCTCTTGCTCTTTGACATCCTCCAGGATCAGTGAGACAAGCCCCTCCTCTCCCACTTTTCTGTGCCCTGCAGCATTCAGGATGTGCCCATCTGCCCACATCTGGGCAGCAGGGCAGAGCTGCAGCTTGTGACTGGAATATGCTAGAAAATATTACAAAACTCTATTCATTCTTCTTCACAGAAAATGTAATTTCCTCAAAAATGTAACTTCTGGATGAAAAATTGCAAACATTTTCCTCCAGTACAAACTTCCATGAAACAGATTTCTTCCAAATTCTGTACTTAAATCAGAATCAGTCAAAACCAAATAGCTTCAGAGGTGAAGGTTGGTTGAGGTCTTTCCTTCCTCTTTTAGCCAGAAGTCTTCATAGGAGCAAAGAATGCCTGTCAACTTTAAACCCCATCACTTAAATGTTAGATGAAACACCAACTCTAGAGGTCCTCTGACTTTTTTTAAAAAAGGTTATATTCTTTTTCATGTTTTAGAGTTTTCCTCTGCTCTGCCACTACTGAGAAACCTGAAAGGGTATGGACGAATTTCAGCCTAAAGAAAGCAGCTTTTAATTTGACCTTATCTCATTTTCCAAGGTGATGGAAAGAGTCAATCCTATACTACTCCCCCCTTTCCATACCAGAAAAGCAGCTAAAAAGTGGGGCTGGTTTCCAGAAAAGCAGCCTCTGGTGCTAAGTGCCTGCATCAGTTATAATTGGCAATGAAGATTTTGTGAACCCACAAATGCCACGGGAGGTACTCACTAAGTGCACCACAGGCTGTTTTTAAAGTGGTTTGGCCCAAGGAGGATTTTGTGTAGATGTCCCTGCTATGAAAGTATCTCAGAGCTTGCAGTACCTCTGCTCTGTGTATCTTCACTGCAGTGCTCCAGGTCAGGGGAGGAACCTTCTCCCCTTTTCCAAAGATGAAAGGGAGGTGTGCCAGCAACTACCTGCTTCATGCTTTTGGCAAATCCTGTGAGGAATTCCAGCACCAAAGGAAGAGATTCCTCTGTTTCTTGAAACTCTGGCCTCCCCATCAAAGAGAAATCATAGTTTGGAGAGTGAGCTTGGCTGGGGAGTGTCACACAACCCCTCACCTCCTCCTTCTCCTCCTGTCACCTGCCCTGGCCACAGATCCTGGGAACAGAAGTGTTTCACATTCCTTGGGGGCTCAGCCATGAGCATCGGTCTTTCTACAGACCCCACCTCCAGCTGAGCACAACTGGGAGGAGAACCAACCCTAGCCCATGCTGATGGCCTTCCTCTGCTTCACTCCTGCAAGACCCAACCTCACCACGCTGATGGCTTTCCTCTGATCCAAGCCCTGCAGGACCCAACCTCACCCAGCTGATGGCTTTCCTCTGATCCAAGCCCTGCAGGACCCAACCTCACCCAGCTGATGGCTTTCCTCTGATCCAAGCCCTGCAGGACCCAACCTCACCCAGCTGATGGCTTTCCTCTGATCCAAGCCCTGCAGGACCCAACCTCACCCAGCTGATGGCTTTCCTCTGATCCAAGCCCTGCAGGACCCAACCTCACCACGCTGATGGCCTTCCTCTGATTCACTCCTGCAAGACCCAACCTCACCACGCTGATGGCTTTCCTCTGATCCAAGCCCTGCAGGACCCACCCCCCCCAGGCTGATGGCCTTCCTCTGCTTCACTCCTGCAAGACCCAACCTCACCACGCTGATGGCTTTCCTCTGATCCAAGCCCTGCAGGACCCACCCCCCCCAGGCTGATGGCCTTCCTCTGCTTCACTCCTGCAAGACCCAACCTCACCACGCTGATGGCTTTCCTCTGATCCAAGCCCTGCAGGACCCAACCTCACCACACGGATGGCTTTCCTCTGATCAACCCCTGCAGGACCCAACCTCACC
>VYXC01005351.1:18724-32741 GCA_013397175.1 Platysteira castanea
CGTCCCCCCGCTGATGCCCTCCTCTGATCTGAGCCCTGCAGGACCCAACCTCACCACGCTGATGGCCTTCCTCTGATCTGAGCCCTGCAGGACCCAGCCTCTCCAAGCTGCCCCCTCACCATCCCCCCTTGGCAGCTTCTCTTCCCTTGTGTGACCAAAACCAGCAGCACTCCCCTGCGCCACCCCATCCCATACCCTGCGTGTGAGACTCTGTGAATAGTTCATATTTGGCAATTCCTGCAAATCTTTGTAAACAAGAGGAAGCTTTTCAACCAGTGGTGCTGACTAAAGGAAAACAGTGCAGGAAAACCACCTTGCTGCCCCTCTTGAGTGCTCATGGAGCCAGAGACTGTGCAGGGAGACTTGGCTGTCAAGTGCACTGCGGGGTCGAGCTGTATTTGGAATTCATCCTTTCACCAGTGGCGAGAAGATAAAAGGCAAAGTTAAAGTGTCGCATAAGAGATAAGAAAGTTAAATGGTGCATAAACAAATCTGGTGCTGTGTTTGACCGATGGGGGAAGGGAAGAGCTGGGTACACTGCATGTGTACATCTAGGAGACAAATGGATGGATGATTGGAAACTTGTTCATATACTTCATAGGCTTCTGCCATTCAATAAATGAGAGGTAATAAACCTTACTGGATTTCATATTTTGTGGGAAATGACTCTTTCATAGCTTTGTCCCCTTAATGGGTACTCATTTAGGAAAGTACTATATAGGTTTTATTGCATCAAAAGGAATAAAGGGTTTTAAATGAATCCTAATGCTCTCTCAAAGTGCTGGAGTTGGGAACTTCAAGCTAAATTCACAGTTAGAAGCAGAATCTTTCATAAGCTTTTTAATGTATAGAAGGAAAACTTCGGGGATCAAAGAATTTTATTTAACAAGCCTAAAGTCTCATTTCTTTTCTGATTTTTACAGATAGCCTCTTTCATCTCTTCTCAGTTCTCTTCAAGTGTCTCTTTAGCCTCCTTACTCTTCTTCTCCTTTTCCCCCACTCCTCTTCCCTTCTGGACAGTACACTTGTTCCCACAACAGTTTTCTTCTCCACCTAGTTCAGAGTTGCCTCCTGGAGCTTTCTGCTTCTGTATTTTTATGCACTGTTTTCCCCCACAGGCCTTTTATTGACACATCTGGGAATCATAAAATAAGACGGTCTCATTTTCTGGCATTATTGTTCCTGAACAGTGGAAATGCCATAAAGGCAAGGAAAACCCTCTTGCTCCCCTGCTTCCTGAGGCTCACAAGTAGCTGCTTCCCTGGAGCAAGTCAGTCTCACAGAGACTCCCCACAGGTCTGAAGATATGAGCTGCTCTAACACTGCTGACTGCAAAGGCACCCCTGGCACCCAGCATTTGTTTGCTTGTTTGTTACAACCTCGCTTTTCGTGCCTATTTCACGCAGAGAGCTACCTTCTGCACATCCACCCCCACCATGCCTGGGACCTCAGGAAAAACTAGGTATCAACACAGATGGACCTGCTCCAGATGGTGCACACTCCTCTTGACTGTCTTCGTGCCTGTTTCTAACCTGATGCTATTTGGAATTCATTCCCCATTTCTTCTGCAAGTTTTCCTGCAGAAAATTCAGTCATGATGACAACAGCCCCAGCTCCCTTCTATGCACGCCCCCAACCTCTGGGAGCAGACCATGGGAGATGAATCAGCCAGTACTTCTGAGATGCATTATCTAGGATGATGCACGGTTGTGGAAAGAACAATCTTTCCATTAACTTCCGTTTCTCAGGCCTGGAGTGTAATTGTATGACATGAATTAATCAGATGTGAGCATGCCCAGCTCCCTGTAGGACTGGGTCTGGCTGTAGAAAAGTCTTTGAATATGCACAGCATCTCTGGGATTTAATCACACAGAATGGCATTTTCCTGTTTTGAGACAGGGGAAACCACCCATAGCAGCTGAGCTGGTAAGGTGTAGCCAGTCACCACCGCGTGTTAGACAAGCCCTATCTGCCAGCTGAGCTGCTCTTTCACTCCGTGGTGGAATAAAACAACTTGGCTTAAACCACTGTCAGACACAAGTTCACAGCACGCACCTCTTCCTGCATGTATAAACTTCACAGCTGAGCTGGTTTGAGTGGCTCACATAGGCAGCGAGCAATCAGCCTCCAACTCGCGATGGAACTGCCGATTTCTGCTCTTATTCAAATCTTTTCATTCCAATTCTGTAATAAACTTCCATTTCAATGACTCAAGGAATGATTTGCTTTGTCTCACATATCTCAGCATCTAAAGAAGCTTTGACAGGAGCATACCTAGAGCTTCTGAGATAAATATATAATAAATCTAATGTTGTCAAGCATGGTGGCATTTTTATTTTATTTTCAAAGAGAATTTAATCTAACTTCCCAGGGGATTCTTCTCTTGTGTCATAACAAAGTCTGGCTTGTAATGGATTTCCCATTTTTCTTTCTATCTTGTATAATGACAAAATTGCTGCACAGAGAAGCAGCATTCTATAATATGTCACAAAACACAAGCGGGAAGTGACAGTCGTCTTGGGAAGGTTGGGCTCAGCCCAAGCCCTGATTTCTGGAGTCACAGGCACTAAATTATTTAATATGGCCCCACAATCAGTTTCCAGCCAGGCTTGAAGTACAGGGAAAGTCCATATGTAAAGTGAACACCACCCCCACCCCCCAAACAAAACAGAAAATGAGGGGGGAATAATAAAAAAAGCAGAAATCAATAAAGAGCACTTAAGGGCCAAAATTTTAACTGAAGCAAAATTGTTATAAAACAATATAAATATAAATAATATTAGTATAACATAAATATAATATAAACCAGTCAAGAATCTGATTCATACATATCCATCTCTACATGTCATCCTAGATAAAAAATGTTTAATATTAAATTTATAGCAAGTAATGGGATGTAATAGGATTCACCTATCTCTTGGGGAAAAATGCCTCTATTACATTGCATTGTAAATCCTTATGTATCAAAGGACTAAAAGCCACTACTCTCTTCAAGGCCATAATTTTCTTCAACAAATTCCAGAATCCTTTCATTGTTACTGAGCATCCTCATAAAAGACTAATATTTTCAACTATGCTTCAGATGATTCTATTTTGCTTGCTTGAAAATTGCACTGCTGGCAGAAAGCAGAGCTGCTGCTCAGCGTACACAGTCACATTTGCCACTTTAAAAAAGAATTAAAGCCATTTTTACCAGGATGTTTCACATTCCAGACCTTGGGCAAGAAGTTCAGAGCACAGTAATTATCAGGTGAGCAACCTTGAGCTTACAGGTGGGTTGTGCTCTGTAACATTCATTGCAGTATGAAGTCGTCATGGGAACCCAGGGGGAATTCTGCTGCTCACATTTCACTGTGCCATTACACAAATGCTAATTTGCTGTGTTGGCTGGACCCTTCAACAGCACAAACTTTTTATTTAGGGGAGGTCATTCCCTATCAAACCTGGTCAAGAGCTGAGGTCCCTCACATGTCACACCCAGAGGCTGCTGTCCTTTCTCCCTTTTTCACGTTGACGATACCTGCTGGTCTTTCCGCGGCTGATCCCAAAGCACTCTCCCAAAGCAGAAGGCTGGGATCATTATTTCCTTTGAACACATGAAGAGGCTGAGCCAGAAGCAGTTGACTGCCCAAACGCTGCCACATGCTGATGACTAAGGGACAGGCAGAACTCAAGCCCCTCAAAGACTCAGACATCTGCCCCAGTAGTGACAGAGATTTTCTCCAAAGGCTTTGGTGACCATGCCTCAAACACCTTGCTTTAAAAATGTCTAGCCCATGGATCCCATTAATCACATCTTGTTTGTTCCTTAACTTGGCTGTGGCTTCCACTGCACAGCTTCCCTCCCCTCTGCAGGTTTCAGTCCTTCCAACCTGGCGCAGAAGCTCGGGGACACCGCGGGATGCCCCAGCTTTGCGGGCTGCCATGACAGAGGCTCTCACCAGACATCCACCATGAGGTGGATGGTGCCGAGGCTCATCAGCTTCACAGCTGAGCTGCTCATGAGCTGTTGCAGGGAGAGCAGGAGAGGGAGTTGTGTAATTGTTCTGAAAGCCTGCCAAGAAGCTCGTTTACAGAATTAAACAGTCTGTAGTGTAATTAACACAGGGAAAACTGTATGGCCTTTTATTACTCGCCACACAAAGTAGCTCATTTCCTCATCCTAACATGACAGGAGGAATGGGGTCATGTGTATGGGTCAATGACCTGGACCTCTGCCCTGCTCCATGGCTCCTGCTGTTCAGGAGAATTTGTGTTGCTTGTAGAGATGCCCAAAGTCTGGGCAGGTAACTCATGGGGCTCGTAAATGAAAAGGAGGATCTAGGATTGCAAAGCTGATCACTGCAACTTCAACATAACTTGGTGCCATCATCCTGACTGAAGAGCCCAGGCTCCCTTTTACTGTAGCCTCCAAGATCTTTCCCTTTCAAGCACCACCTGAGCCGTCAATAACAACAGCCCTGGGCCAGGTTCAGAAGCTTTTGGTTTTCAGTGTCTCCTTCTGGGATGTTTGTGGCAGATTTTTATTCAGTCCCAAGGAGCACTGAGTCCTATTGAAAATCCAACCATCCCAATGGTTTCTCATTCCCCGCTGTTAATAAAATCTGATATAAAAGGTAAGAGGGAAGTTTCCACAGACCGTGGTGAGTGCTGGGCCCCTCTCTGAACTCATCCACATCCACCACTCCTCTTCAGAGAAGAGCTATTGGACGGAGGAGGAGGGGAGGCTGGTGTTACGGAAGAGGCCTCTCACCAATGTGTTTGTGCTCCATAAGGGTGCTGTATACAGAACTGTTTCTCTCTCTATATAAATTCTGTAAACAGAACTGTTTCTCTCTACACATCCTCACATTCCCCATGACATGGTAAATTCTTTACTTTTTCTGGCTCCTACTCTTGTACGTCCTTGCTCATTGCTCGTCTTCTCTTCCACCCCTTTGCTGGGAAGCCAGCAGGGAAGAAGCTCCTCTTGCCAGGGGCTGCTGGAAGATGCTGCATGAGGGCTTTCAAGCCCCCTCCTCCCATCTCTCCCCACCCCCACACACCACTTTATCTTTTTATTTTGGAGAGGCTGGAATATCACAGGATAAAGAGACTGCAGCTGTGTTGGGGAAAAAACCAGTCACGCCTCAGCAATTTATGGACAATTTCCCATTAATAAGAGATAATGGAGCGCAGTTCAATGGATTTACGATTGTACACTCGCTCTTTGAGAATATGGAGGGGAATCTGACAGCAGTTTGTTCCCCTCAGCAGTGGCATTACCATGATTTTGTATATCATGTATTACCATGATTTTGTATATCCCGCTGTACACAGGGAGATTTGGATAGTTTAAAATGGTTCAGCAGCCTATTAGGAAAAGCGTGTGTGTGTGAAGTCCTTGAAATGACCTCTAACACGGCCACTGCAAGGGAAGCATCTGATAGAAATTAACCGTGGGCTTCCACCTGCATGTGCTCAGTGGGCAGGAGTGGGTCTTTTGGGTTGTGGGAATATGAGAGCCAGTTCAATCCCCTGGCACAGGAGATTAGGAAAACCCATGCTGGGATGCTGCAGAACACATTTGCACATGTTTCATAGCAGATCAGCTTTCTTGACTTCCATACCTCCCACACAAGCTATAGAGATCCCAGGCTCTCGCTGCACTGTCACCGTGATGGTCTGAAGTTGTACTGCTGCTGCACGCTGCAAACCAACGCAGGAACAGAGACAGCTCCTGCGGGGACGCAGAGTCCTTAGGGGTGACAAACATGGGTCTGCAGAGCCCCAGACTAATCAGTTTATACAGGAGTTCTCTCCTGTGCTGTTGCCCTAGTTTTTGCTAAGCCTTCTGTTTTTAACCTTGGAGTCAGAAATTCTTTCTCACAGTTTCATGTAAATAATAGCCAATGTTTACTTAACGGTATTTTCTGTTTTTCATTCCTTTTGTGATAAGAGAACTTTGAAGAGCATCTTTTTTCTCCAGTGGGATTGAGAAGGAAGTGACATGTTCTCCAATCCCTTGTGCAGTTGAGAAAGGTATAAGACGTGAGATATGTAAATAATAAAAGTATTTCCCCTCCTTTCTGCTGAACCTGGCAGGTGTGAGAGCGTCTTTATTGTGTCTTCCCAGACACACTGTGTCTTTTCACTGAGTGCCTGACTTACTGCAGTCCTGTAGAACCTGGGTGTATTGGTTTTGCACAGCCTGGTTTTTGGTAGCAGGGGGGCCACAGAGGTGGCTTCTGTGAGAAGCTGCTGGAAGCTTCCAGCATGTCCAGCAGAGCCAATCCCTGATGGCTCTGAAAGATGGACACGCTGCTGGCCAGAACTGGGCCAATGAGAGAGGCTGGTAACGCCTCTGTGACAACATATTTAAGAAGAAAATCAAAGCAAAGCACTCACAGTTTTTTCTTCTAGCCAGAGAAGAGGAGGAGGTGAGAACATGTGAGGGAAACAACATGGGGACACCAAGGTCAGTGGAGAAGGAGGGGGAGGAGGTGCTCCAGGTGCTGGAGCCAGGTTCCTCTGCAGGCCGTGGTGCAGACCATGGTGAAGCAGCTGTGCCCCTGCAGCCCATGGGGATCCACGGGGGATGCAGAGATCCACCCGCAGCCCGTGGGGATCCACAGGGAATGTAGAGATCCACCCGCAGCCCATGGGGACCCACGGGGGATGCAGAGATCCACCCACAGCCCTTGGGGATCCACGGGGAATGCAGAGATCCACCCGCAGCCCCTGGGGGAGGTGCCCAGGCCGGACCGGGTGGATGCCTGGAGGAGGCTGTGATCCAGTGGGAGACCCGGTGGAGAGAGAGGGCCCTGCTTCCAGGCTGGAGCAGCCTGTCCTTGGAGGACTGCACCCCGTGGAAGAGTGACCCATGCCACAGCAGTTTTGGGAGGACCGTGTGCCCATGGGAGGGGCTCACACTGCAGTAGGGGTGATTTGGCTGCTGCTCGTGAGAGTGGACCCACACTGTCTCCCGTGGGAGGGACCCCACGGCCTCACAGGGAAGGACTCTTTTCCCGGAGCAGCAGAAGAAAATCTCGGTGATGAACTGACCAAACGCCCCTGCCCTGCCTCCCTGTGCTGTCGGTGGGAAGGAGGGAGGGGCTGGAGGGAAGAAGATATTTTTTAAGGGCTTATTTTACTTCTCATTATCCTCCTCTGACTCTGTTAGTAATAAATTCACTTTGCAACTTTAAGTTGAGCCTGTTTTGCCCTTGGAGTGTTTTCTTCTGGTCCTTATCTCAACTCATGAACCCTTAATTTTTTTTCTCTCCTCTGCCCAGCTAAGGCAGGGGAGGGTGAGCGAGTGACTCTCGTGGGTGCCTGGAGTTGGGCCAGTGTCAAACCACGACACAGGGACCAAAGCTGCCAGATAAATCTGCTCACCTAGCAAAGAGGTTATTCCTCTTCTGAGTTTCTCTGCACTGGCATTTGCAGTCCTGGAGAGTCACATTGGTTAATGGTGCAGACAGTTCCTCTCAATTTCAATTTGTTGTCCTCCAGTATAATTGACTCCCTCTTAATGCCTTATGAGCAAGGGCAGCCAGAAGTGCACCTTCTCCGTTACTCATCTTCCGACACACACCCTGACACAGCTCCAGCTTAAAAGTGACTTCTCCATCACTAAGGCTAAAGACAAGCAGAAAACTTCCATTTAAAATTCACATCTCCAGATCCTCTCTCATTCTGTAGTACTGTGCTGTTTTGGAGATAATAGAGCTTGAGTTCCCAATGAAGACGTATCATCAGTTATTTTACAAAGGTGTGATTATACCTTGTGTTTTCTTCTAGTCTCTCACTGTACTAACATTTTGTTTGCTGCAGCTACATGATTGCTAAAGCATTTCAAGCATCACTCTGAAGTGACAGTACTGAAGTGCAAGACCTACATACTGCTTTTCTTGCTACATACTGATGAAGCAGTTGTTTACAAAGACAAGGGTGCATCACAGAGAATGCTACTATCCAAAAGAAATGAGCTCCTGCTTTCCCCTCAGCCTGGACTAATTGCATTGACAGATTCCAGCTCACCCATTACATTTTTAATGAACTGTAAGAAATGAGTTTCGAGTCACAAGCTTCCATAGTGAATCCGCATTTTGCCAAAGTTTCTGGGCTGGAGTTTTTGCCAAATTCTTTAGAGTCAATTACTAATTTCCAGCTTTATATATATGTATGGATGGATGGATATATATGTATATGGGGGAAAGAAAGCATGAGTACACCAGTACTGAGGAAATGCACCAACTCCCTTCAGGCTTTCCTTAAGAAGTAAATCACAGACAACCAAAGCAGCACCTTTCCAGATCCGGGTATAAGCAGAGGTACATGAATTCAGCACACATTGATGCAAACCTTTAACGTGAAATCTCTTCTCAAAGCTCAGGACAGATTGTCCTTACAACTTCCCAAGATGATCCAAGTTCACAGCAGAGGCTAAATTAGTCACACTCGGTGCGGTTTCCAGTTTTAGTGCAGGTCTCTCACAGTGGCAGGCTTTTCCTAAGGATGCAGATTCTGGGCTATACCACAAACACCCACGTGCACCTCTCCTGTGATGCCTTATCCTGAAAAATGAAAACCCAGCACTTCCATAGGCAGAAACATTACTTTCCACTGGAAAAGCTAAAGGACATCAATATGTCAATTTTCTCCAAACAGGCAAGTTCTTCTCCTTCTTACTCCTCCTCCAGAGACCATGGCAGCACTGCTCAGCCAAAGTGGGAAACAGACTGAATCTTCCAAAGTCTGCATCTTCGAAGGAGACAGACAAGTATTATCTGTCATGGATTAAACAGAGCAGTTTGGCGATCCAGCCCAGGGCTCCTCCTTCACTTTGGAGAACTGACCCGTGCACCAGACTTTCTCCCAGCCCACCCTTTCCTCATGGAGAAGGGATATTTGGGAGTAGACAGGAACACTAAGGCTCTCCAGTAATGCAGATGCAGCAGTGCTGCTTCCTTCCAATCTAAAATTACCTAGCGTGCACCAGAGCACATAACAGAGCCCAGACAGACTGAAGTTCCCTGGGGAAAAAGATGTGTTTTGCATTCCATACCATATCCAATAACATCTCATCTACCTTAAAACTCAGCAGAATTTCAGGAGGCATCTTTTTGGATTTTTAAATAGCTCATCTGAAAACCAATTCTCCTAATGAAAAACAATAGCAAATTACTTAGTTATTATTAATCTCATGCACAGATGCAATTATTTCCCAACTGAGACTTTTATCTAAAAAAATAGTCTTATAGATTATTTTGGAAAGATGACAAGTCTCCTTCTTGGCTGCTGTGTTTTAATTTGCATAAACATGACATTAAAACCTAAAAGAATCATTTCAAAAAACAATTACTCCGTCAGCAAAAACCTTACAGTGCAGAACTCAATGGCACCACAGAGATCATCTTGGTAAGAAAAGATAATCTTTCCCTTCTACTGGCACTAAAACACCTCTTGCTTTAAACAGGACTGCAGTTCAGATTTAGGTTTTAGAACCCTTTAATAATTGAACATGTGTAAATATCATTATTTCTAGATGCACTGCGGCAGAGAGCGAAGGAATAAAAGTCCCACACTGAGCACCTTGACAGGGTTGTTCAGCCCAAGGGAGGAAGGGTTGTACAAGATCTTGCCATGTTGAGAAGTCAAGAAGGAGACACCTTCCTATTATCATGCCGTGCTTGTCTCTGGGAGCTTTTGTTCCATTAAAAACTTGTTAATTGCTGCCTTAGTAACAAAGGAACAACACGCTGTGGTGGGACTATTAGGAGTCTACAGGGCTGGTTCACCCTTAGGAGGGCAGAGGGATTTAATTGGCTCTGTGTTCTTAGAAGAGGCAATAAAGAGGGATAGTCAATTGGTGTCAACATCTAATAATGGAGATTCTTTACAAAATGGAAGAGAAAAATCCAAACCCTACTTAATTGAAAGCTATGGCATCTGGGGCTGCAAAAAATGAGCTGGATGTAAAATTTATGAAGTACTTGTGCACAGCCAAGAAAAAAAAATGCTGAGAATTTTAAGAGGCCATCATCACTTCATCTCTCTGAAGGAACTACGCCTTCAGTTCACCAGAAAGCAGGTCTGCAAACTCCCATGCAAAGCAGAAAATTAGAAGTCAGAACACCCAGTGATCTATTGCATCAGCTGGTTAATAAATAATTCCCTTACTATAGCAGTGCAAGGACTGAAACGCTTCTTCAGTCCCCCTTGGCAAACCAGAAGATTCCTGTAGAACTCTTGTACCTCATGCAATATATTCATGCAAATTCTCCAGAACTGCTGCTTGGTTCTCCCTTTGAGCACCTCAAGGATACATCATACTTCAGGAGCTTCAGACCCAAGAATTAGTTTTATAGCATGGTTTTATGAAAAGAAATTAAATGGATGCCTAGTATGGCCAGTTTGCATAAGGGTTGAAGTCTCCAGAGGTTTCCTCATGAAAATTCAACTCTGATATCCCAACGGTATCAACTCCAAACAGTGCATATCAAGAGTGGTTTCCTGTTTTCCATGAAAATAGAGTGGGGCTATGATGGAAGGAGTAAACTCATGTACACGAGAAGAAGAATAATTAGTTTCAGTGTTTTTCAAAAAAATATTTTGCTTTAAAAGCAACCAATAAGCTTCCCTCCAGGAGACTGCAGACAACAGGTCTCACGGCCTTTTCCTCACCCTCACGGTAAGCACCCTCAGAGAGCTGTCAGAACTCAGAATTAATCCTCATCTTGAATAAATACCCTTTGTTTACTGACAAGTGGACTCTTTTGCCTGTGTGTACTCTCCAGTGTTTGGCATGAGGCAGAGAAGCAGAAAGGGATAAAGACGACCACAAGGACCATTCTCCTCTTTTCCCACAACGCAGACGCTTTGTGCAGAGTAAATGCCAACTGTAGCAGCAGTTGTGATCACAGCTTGCTCCTGAACCCCCTTCCTCCCCCCTGGCCCCTCGGGGTCCAAAACCAAGCTGCAATAGAGGCAGCTTTGGTTGGTGTTATCCGAAGAGACTCCGGCAGGGCCAAAGGTACTGGCTATGAAAGGGAGTCCATGTCTTTGGCTGGAAGGCAAGGGCAGGCTGCAGATTTACCCTGTGGACCTCAGGCCTGGCACTTTCCATGCATTGCTGAATGGAAGGAACACTTTCTGTTTGTGTCCTCACATTAATTCCAATCGGTAATGAAGCTGGGAGCATCAAAAGGTTTTAGCAGTATACGGGATTAGACCAGGCTTAGATAACTGAATAAATGAACTGACTTAATTAGCTCTCCTGAAACAAATTATTATACAGTGCTCATTTCCAACTCTCATATGAACCCCAAAGAGTTCTAGAAATGCATTAATTCCTTGAATAATAAATCTTATATTTTTGCATACCTACTGCAATTATGATGGATAATGAGATTTTAATTAATCAAACCCAGATTTTTTTAATGCTTTTGAAGAATGTAGATACATTAGGGACCTATTTATTGAGTAAATCTTGGAGTGAAAATAAAAGGAGCAGAAGTCAACAGGAATAGCAACAAAAAAATTTCTGTGTTAAACAAACTCATATCTAAGAGGCTTCTTAAGAACATCCATCCCACAAACACCCCTGTCTTGAGTATGAACTCTGCAAACTGTCAAATCCTGGTCAAAGTATTGACTTCAGTGCTTCTCTAGAGGCAAAATACAGTTATTGGATATTATGCCACACAGAGTACATTCTTGGTTTTGCTCAAATAAGTTTTTTTCTGCTGTGATTTAAATGCTCAGTGTACAAAAGTGATTTTCTTGCTCATATATTCTATGCTTCCAGCTACTTCCGAGTGAGAGCCACTAGATATTAACATGGCAAGGCAGCCATTAAACTTTTCTCTCATATTTTTCTTTTTTTTCCAACCCCTTCTGAGGAGGTAGCTAAAGATCTCTCTCATGGAGAGGTAGTGACATTGCAGTTGTCATTAATTATAAATCAGTTTCTAATATGACTGAGAGCACAGAGATTGTAGGGGGTCTTGTTAACATGAGATTAAAATTCTCTTGAAGTGTAATTATTTTGCAAGAGAGTCTTGGGCTGGATTTATGACAACCTCTTGCATCTCTGCACTTACTGCATTGACAGGAGAGGTTTTGCTCATCACAGGGAGAGCATCAGTGCACACCACTTCCCTTGGAGAAACCCTAGCAAGGGAAAAACCTGAAGGAGAGGGGACTTTAAATCCTAATTGCACATTTCTAGCAGGTACCCTTTCTTCTTGGTTCATTTTTTGATAAAAGTAAAGTTGTCCCTGGAGAGCACCAAGAAATTCAAGAGCACAACACCCCAGCAGGGCAAGGTCAGCTCTCGCATGTGTTTGGAATGGGGAAAAAAGGCTGTGCTTCCAGTTTAAACAAAACTGAATTTTAAGTCTTAATGTGAAACTTTCAAATTTTTTTGCCCTTCCTCAATGAACCTCGCTGGATTTGACATGGTGAAAAGGTTTGGCTTTCCCTTCCTCCCCCTTAAAAGAACTCAACTATTTCCTCTGGAAAAGCCACTTTTCCTTGAAAAAATATGGTGAAAGAATTTTTTTATTAAACCAAGCAATTGGCAGTAGCTTATTCAGGCTTCTTTTCCCTCTGTTTGAATTGCTAATCTTTGCACTGAAAAAATGTAATCCTTACCGAGCCACAGAGCAGGGAAGGGGGGGTAGCAGACCCCTCCACAGCTGCAGTAATCTGGTCTTTAAGTGAGAATTTACAGAAGCAGTTAGGTGCAGGAGTCCCTCTGGCTCGCGGAATTAGGAAACCAGGTACTTCAGCCTTGAGAGGATTTCCCAATCTGTGTATTTGGGCTCGTGCATAACTTTGCAAATCGGGGCCCTGCGCGTGCCTTGTAGGAGACGGCCAGATGTGTCCTCCTTGGCATTTCTCTGGGGAGGGCTTAGAGAGCAGACTTCCTTCTGCTCTTCATCTGCACAGAACTGCTCCTGAAGGAGCACCAGCTCCTCGCTGCACCCGGTGGGTCCCTGGTTTCAGGAGCAGCCCCCAAGCCCTGAGCTGCTGCCCGCTTGCCCAGGCTGCCCCTCGGCGCTGCCCCTCTTGGGCAGCTCTTGCACCCCACACCACAAAACCTGCTTTAACAGGGGGCCAGAGCAGCAGGGGAACAGGGAATGCCAAATTCCATCTGACCCAGAGAAACCGAGGCCACAGTGGTCAGATATTGCTAGGAAATTTTTGTCTGTATTTGCAGAAATAGGAAACTTAATGAAAAAGGGACCTGGCCCAAGACAAAGCATGTGTTTGCTCAGGCCTCTGTGGGAAGGAACTCACCATTTATTGTCAGCATCAGGGCTGCTGCAATCCACCTTGGTAATGTAAAGATTCATTTAGAGGCTGCTTTGATATGTTGCACTCAGGTCTTTGAGTGCTGAAACGCTTTTTTGTGTGGTTTTCCCCACCCCCTGAGTTTGGTTGCCCTCCCCACCACCAATCTAAATTCGCTTTTATGTGCTAGGAAAACAACAAAAAAAAAAGTGTGAATTTACCACTTCTGAACATCTTGTCCTCTTAATTTGTACAGAGCTGGTTTGTTCAGCACAGAAGCAGTACCAGGAGCAGAATAAATTTAGCAGGGAGGCAGGGTGGAGGCGGGGAGGGGATGGCAGAGCCAGAGGGGAGCAGAGAGGGGCTCTGCAATGGTGCTGCTCTTCTTGTGGTGTTCTGCGAGCAGGTCTCATCATGCCCCTGCCCTCCTGCAGCCTTTGTTCTGCCAGCTGCAGTCAGGTTGGAAATGCCACATCCATGCAAAGCCTCTCCATCGTTTTATCTTCCTCCTTTCCTCATAAGTTTGCCTTTCTTCAAATTAGCTGTTTTAGTTTCAGGATTTCATTTTTAAATTTTTCCTCTCCTCCTTCCAGCTCTCAATTCCCTGGATAGCCCATGCCCTCTCAGGGTCTCTCACCCTCCTTTGGCACCCTGTGTCCTCTTCCCTTCCCTTCCCAAGCCTTCCCTTCCCTTCCCTTCCCTTCCCTTCCCTTCCCTTCCCTTCCCTTCCCTTTCC